>VWZG01009088.1:423001-496080 GCA_013396735.1 Grallaria varia
ATATATATATATATGTTAGCAGTTGCAGGATGTAATTCAGAAGTGGAGAAAGACCAGATTTTTGAAAATTCTAGCTCATTTCCCAAAGAATTTGGAAGGAAAGCAAGTCTGACATTATTGCTCAGGAAGTCAGTGGGAGTCACTTGGTTGAATCCTGAACTCCTTTGGGAACGTCCTTATAGGGATTGAGAAGGGCAACGTCCAAAGCATCAAAATCTCAATGGTCACATCTAAAGTAAAAGGGAGCGAACACAACTGTTTGAGGAAAGGGACATCAGGAGCCTTCAGATATCTCAAGCAACAAAATAATGAGACAACTTTTGAGAAAAGTAGGAAAAAAATAGGTCATCAAGGCTGATGTCCCAAGCTAATATAGCACCAACTCCGAACATATTGTATTTTTACTGGAAGCTATGAAATACTTAATTTAAAAGATCATGTTGGCAAGAAGTCTTTTTATTAGTTATATCTAATTACAAGCAATTGCTGTGGCATTAAACAGGTAATATACCAAAAGTGTCATTTACTGTTATGAGATTCCATGTGGTTTAAAGCTCTATTTAATAATAACAATGGTGATAATAACATTAATGGACAAAGCTCTAGCAGGAAGCTTATGAAGTCATTCCCCCTCTTGTCCTGGCCAGGAGAAATCCTCCTGGCAATTTTGGGTCTCTAATTGCACTTATAGGACTCAGGCAAATAGACAGTCACTGAGTGGCAGCATTTGGGTCTCAGCCCATGAAATGGGAATGTTTTCAAGCTCCTCTGTATCTCTTGCTCTTGTTCCCTCATCCCTGGAAACCAGGATGCAGCACAAGCTGTTGCAGGGTTTCCCTTCAAAGCACCTTGCCTAGGATTGATGTGTTTCTTCAAAATGGTTGTTTGAACCTGATTTTTTGGAAGTTAAAGCAACTCCTCAAAAATGAATGGCTGGACACACAGCCCTTCAAAAGAAGCAGACACCTGGATTCAGATGCTCATGAGCCATTCTTTGCTTTGGCTGGGGTAACAAAGACATCGATCTGGATTTGATAGTAAAACCTTGCAGGTATTTCTTTTCTAATTTTCCCATTACCTTTAAACATAGACCTTGACAATCCTTCCTGTATCCTGTTTCTCTTCTGCCAAGCAAGGATCCACTATCTCACCCCACCTACAATTTTCCTTCTTTTATCTGGTCTCATGTTGAATAGGAGCCATCTATTATTAAAACAGCTTAAAATAAAAATGTTTTTTTCTTTTCTCTTATCTGAAGTTTGGGATCTTTTTTTAAAGGCCTCTCACAGAGATCCTCCCATTAAAACCAGTTTACAAACAACTCCCA
Organism: Grallaria varia; assembly: GCA_013396735.1. NCBI lineage: Eukaryota > Metazoa > Chordata > Aves > Passeriformes > Formicariidae > Grallaria > Grallaria varia. The sequence continues at coordinate 424,329 of VWZG01009088.1, forward strand.
GGTCACTCTCAGCAGGGCAGTTACATGTTCCACTGTGATTTTGGCCCAGAGTAGTGCCTGTGTTTCAGGTCTGATGGTGGTCCATGTATCTAAACATTCACCAGACTTTAACAACTATCGTTTCTAAACAAAATTATGCTAATGGCAAACTGCATAGGACTCAGATATATCAAAGCATCAAGTGAAGGAACAATCTTAGACCTCTATCCAGAATTCCTAAATTCTGCATAAACAGGTTCCTGGCACCATCCCTGTGAAGTCAACTGTGAATATATGTGGGTAGGGATAAGTGCTTGTGTAAGTAAAAGAAACAAATAAAGTTGCAGATGACATCATCTCTTTAGCAACGCTAAAATAATTTTTCAAGGTAAAAACTGGGTTCAGTGCATATTCGTGTGAAGGCAGAATTCAGCCCGAGACATTCCAAAAGCTTCAAACAGATGGACAGGGCAGTTCAAAACCTCATTTCCCTGTTTGCAGCAGCCCCTTGGCCACACTGAACGTTTCAGGCCCTGCTCTGCAATCACCTTGACTTCGAGAGGGTTTGGACCAAAACAAGTCTATTGCAAGTTACAAAATTAAATATTATTGTATACTTTATTTTTAGATTTGGAGGCCATACCGTTTGAAAGCTTAAATCTAGCCAAATGTTTACTTTCTTTATGATCTTTTTATTTTTTTACAGGAAGAGGTTTTGATTTCTGTACCTGTAAAGCAACAGAGTATCTTGATATTCTCACCTACCCAAATTGTTATACATAAAGTCAAGCTACTTCTTTGGTGCTTTCTTGTTGGAATTGGCATCGCTGATATGAAATACATTGGCATTTACATGGCTTTAGGTGCATCAGGGCATACTTAGGTAATTCTTATTTTGGTATTTCTCATTGCTGTCTGATGTTTTTCTTGGCAGCAGCTTTCTCACCTCTGCTCACATCAGTGTCTGACACAATTAATCAACAGGAAGTGCTGGTCTATAGGCACTGACTCATAAATATTATAAAAGCTCTGTCAATGCACCCCGACAATATAAAAATGACGAGATCAAAGCATATTTCTATTAGTCATGCAGTTACTTCTGTGGAACCACAAATAATTTTTTTTTAATGGAAAAAAAAAGAGGGTATTTTTGGCAGAGTTTGATTTCCAGAGAAAGGATTCGCTGTATCTCTCCAATTTTGCTTGTTCTTCATTTGCTTCATGGATGATTATAGTCAGAATATGAATATTGTAATGACTGACTCTTTATTTCAATGACAGTTGGAGATGGAGCTCAGCAAATAAATTCAAGTAAATAACAAAGTGCCTTTGTCTTACAAAATAACGTAAATAATGGATTCAAACTTTATTGAGAAGAAAAATGGAATGTTTTCAAAATGTTAATTTAGAAAATTGGATGCTCACATTTGTTTCATGCATTTCAGGCTGATCTGCAAGTGGAATCACTCGCTAACCAAAGCAGAAAAGAGAAGTAATAAATTTTGCAGAAATATTTATAGTAAACATAAGCAAAAATATTTTTTTGAATTTCAAAAACATTTAATAATCGTGAGATAAACTCATGTCAATTCCAGCTTTCCTGTTTCTGACTGCATTATCAACTTTTGCAGTGTGATCTCGGCTCCACTGAATTCCATAGTGAAAAATGAAAATCCCTCACTGGATAAATGTGGTACTCTGAAAATGAAGACCTTGAAAATAGAACACACTTTTTATTTTGTCCTGCTTTCATATTATTACCTCTGTGAGCCCTCAGAAACCTTCAGCTTATTTTTAATGGAAATTATGAGCGCATTTCAGTCTCTGTTCTTTTAACCATCCACCCATGCAGAAGGTAACTCTTACCACCTTATTTGCAAAGCAGAGCTTTAGAGCTATTATTTCCCCCACTAAAAAACAAAAACAAAACAAAAACCACAAAAACAACCAAAAAATCAACCAAAAATATAATATAGGCATCAGCAACCTATAACTCTTGTCATGACCTCCACATTTTGCTCCAAAATATTGCAATCTTTGGAATAAAAACACTGCTGGAGCTGGAAAAGCCCTGCATTCACAGTCCCCTCAATAAGACTAAGACTTTTTGGGGGTTCTCTGCCAATAAGACAGGACCTTTATTTTGGCCAGGATTCCTCTGTGTTGACAAGGGAATGAGAAAAGTCCTAACCCACTTTGCACAGGCCATGAAATATCCCTGTCAAAGGGTTGCACTGCTGAACTAAGGCTTGGGCTGAATTTAGGGGGTGAAGAATGCTGTATAAGCATCAGTCCTTGGAGCAATTATGTCCTTCAAAAGGCAACCGTGTAACGGGATTTCATCCAGAATAAGAAGTAAGAGACCTACATTCTTGAGTCACATACGAGATAAAGCTCAAATTCTGCATTTTTAATTTTTCTCCCAAGAAAAGATTTGAAGAATATCCACTTTATTCAACTGCCAGACCTAAAGCTTTCCAAGATAATACACTGCTTCCTTTGATCCTACTTTGGCGCAGGCACAATATGCCTCATTGTAATCTGAATCCTCTCTTTTGTCTTCTCTTTAACATCAGACGTTTTAAGAGCAGAATAACAGCCCCAGTTCCATCCAGGGCTCAAACCCCTCTTCTCTGCATCGTTTTGCTTTCCTTCTGGAACTGGCAGATCTCCCAAGTCTAGGATTCCAGCTCATGAAAGTTTCCCTGTCCCGCAGCGCTGGTATTCACGAACCTGCAGTTTGCACCCATGGAATGCTCTCTGTCCTTACCTCATATATGGGGAAAACACCAAATAAATGCAAATATTGAATAAGTTCATTTCTCCGTCACATCCGGATGGTCCAGTTGAGGTTGGAGAACTCAGGCCCTCCGATTATTCACCCTGACAAAGCAGTCATCAAGTTTCAAATCTCGGCTCACCATCAGTGACCACAGGCAGGCTTTGTGGAGGAGCTTCCCTTAAATGCTTGTCTCCATGAGTCGATATTGCTCTTCCGAGGTGAGCTGGGGTTTACAAAATCATCTGCCTGCCCTGGGGTGTCATATTTTCCAAAAGTTTCCTGGATTTCCTTCACATAGCCATGAAATATTGTACACAAAGCCGTGCTGTGGTGGGCAGTAAGGGCTGTTTTCAGAAAACAAGTCCCACAACAAGCAGGTCCGTCACTACAACTGACCCCTTCAGATGGCACAGGAAGTGTTTTGTGGTTATGGACCTTGGGTGCCATCTGTCTGTTGCTGGAAGGTCCTATAAGGGAAGATACAGACTTCTAAACACCTTAATATTTTTTTCTCTTATTCTCAATGACCTCAACTGTTGAATGGAGTTGTCTGTCTGTTTTATATAGACTTCAAATCACCCCATTAAACCGCACATTTTTCATGTCAGCCTGCGTTTGTATTTGATACAACCATATCCAAACAGTTCACCTTTCCCTTGAAAAGTGGTGATTTAGTGAATTATTGTTCTAATCTCCTTCTGGAGTTCATTCTTGTTTCTTTCTCCCAAGAAATTTGTTTCCTACTCAGATGAGACAAACAGCTACAGCAGATCATGGAATCACAGAATAGTTCGGCTTGGAAAGGACCTTAAAGATCACCTTGTTCCAACCCTCTGCCACAGGCAGGGACACCTTTCACTAGACCAGGTTGCTCAAAGTGTCATTAAATCTTTCATTGCATCTTGTCAGAGAATCTGCTCAGGGCTCCTCACTAAGCTTTAACCAGCCCATTAGATATTACGGGCTCAGGTTTTCCTGACTACCTTGGAAGAAAACCCTAAAACTGTTAGTTTGTTTTTGTTTACATTTCAGTGCCACAGTTTCAGGGAGGTTGGACACATCTGGATTGTGGAGAAATCCTTGCACGACTGAGAATCCAACAATCCGACTGGGTACAAACCAAATATTTGCTGAGTGCAAACGCACTGCACGTCCTCACCTCGCTTGTTCAGAGGAATATGAATGAGTGGGTCAGATGGGAACCTTTATTCCTTCTTTTTAAATATCTACTAATGAAGTGATCGTCAGAAGGCTGAGTCATAATGTAAATGTGTTTCTGACCAAAGGTCTGACTGTTCCAGCACACTTCAGAGTATCCAGGGGAGTCCATCTAATCTGCAGCCACTCGAGTCATTCATCAGACTCCTGCAATTACCTTGAGTGTTGGAGGGAAACAAGCAGACATGGGGAAACTGTTGAGAGTAAATGTTGATCTAATTGAACTGAAGCGACTACTTCTGTCATAAGGAGAAAGCTGCTTTCCAAAAGCCTAAAACAATTGCAGTAAAGTATACTGTAGTTCATCTTTGACATCAGAAAGGTGTCTAATGAACATTTGTTTTCAGCATAAAGACTGTCTTAGAATCACAGAATCACAGAATAGTCTGGGTTGGAAGGAACCTCCCTTAAAGGTCATCTCATCCCATGAGCTTGAGACTCAACCACATGTGGTTGCTCAGAGCCCTTCCTTCTAAGAGGATATTCAAGTGCATCAGTTTTGATGCACAGGAGAGAGAAATGAGACACCACAGGAGACGAAAAAAAAATAAAGGAGTGAACAGTGGTGTGAATACAAAGAAGAACCAGGGCATTTGGTTTAAATATTGCAATATGAAATTAACTAATACAAACTGAGCTGGAAATTATATTTGATACAAACTGAAATCACGATATGTGGTGAGAAGATTTACCATTGCTCACATGAGAATATACTGTCCCTTCCCCTTGAGAGTGTGTATCATTCATAATTACTCGAATTTAAAGGTTTCTGTACTGTTCTCTAGATGGGGGATGGAAGAAGAGCAGAGGTTTAATAAGGATACAATTCCACACCTCTTCACATCCTCCTTCGACAATTTCCAGTGGTTATTACAAAATATATGCCTCCAGTATCTATTTTCTTAATGTAATTGTTGTCAAAGCCCACGAGCTGTTTTGACAGTCAGGGTACATTTATATGCAGCCTCTCAGCTGGAAAGGAGCTGAAGCAGAAGGAAGGATTTTTCTGGACTACACTACTAGGACACGAGTTTTTGGCTGCACAAGTTCCTCTGACTCTCAAGTAGGTGTGTGCATGTGCTTGCACAGGGTTTCAAATATTTTTACCTTTGGATTGCCACCAACTTGTAAACTTTCTGCGCGTCTGTGCACATTAATTCTTTTCCTCACGGTAAACTTCCTCACCTTTGGGGGGAAAAAATGGCTGGAGATTGTGTTAGGAGAGTAAACACACTTGGCCCTGGGTCTAGGTCAAGCATTGACTCGAAGAAACAATAACTGTGTCAGTAAATTATTTCTGGCACAGTATCTGTCACCTGCTCCAAAGGGGTTGAAGGCAAACATGCCCATTCCTCAGCTTAAACAAATCTGGCCTCCCTGCTGCTGAGCTGGCAGGAGATGGTTACATCCCTTTTCTCCTGGTTTTTTGGGGTTTGTTTTGTTTTTTAATGATGTTTTAAAAGCTCCTCGTTGCCAGGTTTCAAACCCAGTTGCTTTAAGCCAACTGCTGGTTTCTTCTTTGTTTTCTGTCGCTTCCCTGCGCTCGTGTCTCCCCTTCTGCTGGAGGGTCAGTATCTGGGAAGGACTTAAAACCTGGGCAGCTATTAATGACTGGCAGTGCAAGTAATCAGTTTGTGTAAACATTAGGAAATTAAAATCCTGCACAATGCAAACACCAGTGAGAATAAGGCTAGTGAAGAGATGGATCCCCACCGCCGCTCTGGAGGGCTCATTTTAAATAGATTGTTTGGGACTCACCGAATGCAGCAATTTCTTCTGCTTGGAAGCTGAAGTGCTGTGTTATTATTAGTCGCTTCTCAGTTTGTTTCTCACTTTCCCCGTTTCTGAAGGTTTTTAGACCAATCTTGTTATTTTTTTTTTTGTCCTAAGTGAGGAAAACCAGATGGACAAGACGGATCACAGACAGCCTTGAAATTATGCTGTGTTCTCCAAGGCAGGGATGAAATCCTGCATTTTTATCATTTATGAGGGGCTGTTTACTTTTACTGCCTCATAACTAGACCTTGGGAGTCATTAATGACTAGAAATCAAAGACCCTGGAGCAAACATTTATGCGAATTTCAGGGAGTTAAAGGAATCATATTTATCTTTCACGTTGCAGTATAGGAGAATAATAATATCAAATAACCCAGAATATGCTGCAATGGAAATGAATCAGCTGTGGGTCTGCATGAATAAAGAAAAAAAAAAAAAGAAGAAAACACATAAAACTTTATAGTCAATGTCTTTTTAATATTCTAAAATAACACATAGGTATAAAAAACTACTTTGCCTATGTCCTGTTAGCCAAGGAGGGCAGAGGTCTAATGTTTCATCTTATAAATTTCTTTTAAGTAATAAAAAAACCCCTGTCTTTGAGAAGTATGTCAATGCAAAAATAATTATTACAGGCAAACCCCTTAGCAGAAAATGAAATTAGACGAGAAATAAAGGAAATGAAACAATACTATTTGAACAATTAAATCAATTTAGGCTGGGGTCATCCTGCACTAAGGGAAGACATTATACAGGCAGGACTATATTTTGCCTTCCTTTCAAAGAGGATTGCAGTTTCTTTGACTCCTACACCTCAGCACTACACTTGACACAGGAGAATGTTATCTGTCACCGCCCTTTCAGTGGGAAATGAAAGCTGTTCCTCTTGAGTGCAAACCCTGCCACCGTGACCCAGGTATTGTTGAGTCTGGATTACGTGAAAAGGCTATGCCACCAGTGAGCTTAGCAAATTAAATTATCCAGGGCAATTATATCTCCACCACTCGATATTTTAACAGAAACAAGACTGACTGAGTAAACAAGCCCTCCTCATCTGCCGACCCATTAACCCTTCTCTGAACCTCTTCTGCTCTGGATTCACCTTATCTGAGGATGGACAACAGGCAAGCTGTGCAGCAATACACTTCAGAGTGTTATTCAGTAAGACATGGAAATATTTCATTATCTTCACTGGAAAGAGTCTGCAATTGCAGCCCTACAGAGCAGTTTGCACACCGCAGCCGCTGAATACTATGTTTTTCATGTGTCAAAGTGATGACTTCATCACCTGCTCCTCTACCCGAACTAATAATTTTCCATCTTTTAACATACCAGATGTGCTGCTGAAAAGTCAAAACCCAAGATATTCATTTACTTTTCATTTTCTTTTCTCCAGAAACATATTATGTCTTAAAAAATCATGATGATTTAGCTATAGTGAATTTATGGAGTGTGGTACTCTGTTTCCTCGTATGCATTTTTGTCATTCCAAGTGCAGGTGGAGGTGAGCCTAGCAGATGTACTGCAGTGGTTTCACATCTCGCCTCAAACCTTTTCTTTTCTCAAGGCCTCCTTGTAGGAGTTGTAAAGGGCTCCATCAGAATGTCTAGACAGTGTTTGTGTGAAGTCTGATGTCAGTAGGTTGTTTAAGATTCTGAAGACCTTAAGTTGTTATTTAGTTACATGGCCGGCATCCCTTTGAACATGAAAAGCACGAACTGAAATTCAGCTAATGAAGGGACTGGGGTTTAGGCCGTGCATTTGCAAATTGTTGGACTCGTTGCTGTCAGATATTACACAGGGAAGGAGTTTGGAAGGATTCAAATGAATGATTAGCCATTGGTATGGACGGAGTGAACGTTGACTGAACATCAAACAAGGACATAACGAAGGGCTGTGAGGTCTTTGCTTCAGGCTGGAAGTGCAGTGCTGAGGAGGAAAACACTGTTCTGGCTTGGTCCTTCCATCCCCATCAGGATTATTGTATTCTCTCATGAAACATCGAGCAGTGCCTAAAGAGTGGAGAATGCTGCAGTAGATGGGCCACAGGACGCTTGTGATTCCAGGAAACAAACTCAGAAAATCAACACTCATCAGTTTAAACCTCTTAATCTGCCCTATCATTTATTCTGCCAATTCTGTTTGTAAACTCCATTAAAGTGCATTAACGAACTATAATACTGAAGGCAGACAAGAAAACTAATTATCTTTTGTCGCAGAGCACCATATGCTTCTTTTAAATTCAAATAATAGGCTGAGGAACATTAGTATTTTAAATGAATATTTGATGAAGTTGAACAAGAGAGAGGAAAAATAATAGGTTAACCAATATATTCCAGATGCATTGGTTTTTACTAGATGGGTTTACCTTTTCACGTGATTATTTTGCAAAGCAAAGGGCAAACGAAAACAGGTGACATGGTTAGTCACTTTTATGTCAGACATCACTTTCCTTCCAGCTGTGGCCCTAAGGAAGCTTTTGTTCACAGGTTTATTATTATTACTGCATTTTTGGCATGCTCATCTAGTTGCAAAAGCACCAGATGTCTCCATTGACTTTTTGAATAAGCAAGCAAACTAGAAAATTATAATAATTTTAGATCCCTTCATATGCCACACACATAAAGGAGGGTCCAGTTCTTTGGGATTTATTTTTTACTCCAAAATGTTATACCGCAAAAATTAAAAAGCAAGCCACACCCCAACCCACCAAAGCAAAACAACCCCCTGGGGCAAAACCTTCTCGTGGCTGATGACAAGCGCGGACCCAGTGAACCGAACTGAAGGATACGTGTTCAAAAGAAGTGAAACCACATTCCCTCTCCATCCTGCCGAGCATCTGTGGGTGCCAAGGAGAGGAAGACTGTGTGGATGCAGAAGTGGGGCCATCAGAACCCCCCAAGTCACGACCTTCATCCAGGAATATTATATATGTCAAATGCAGTGTCCATTTCTCCCAGGGTATCTGTAATGAGGTGAACCCTACTGTCAAAAGGTAACAATTTCCACGATCAGTATGGAAAAATAGTTAAAAATATTCCTCTTGCTCATTTCTGAAATTGTTTCCTCTCTTTTTCTTGTTCACAGATTTTACATGAGACCATCTGGGTTAGGTGTACAGCTCTTTCTACCATCAGCAGCTACAGAATTTTTTTAAAATGCATTACTAGTCTTTTACAGAAAAAAAATCCATAAATTAAATAAACAATCCATAAATAAATTTAGAATAAAGTGACTGCTTACAATACTAAAGATAGAAACAAAAAAAAAAAAATCTAGATATTAATGTAGATACTTGGCCGGACTCCTTTTTCTTTGTTTCCAGACAGGAAGAAAGCAAGAACCTTTTGGCACCTCTGGCCATGGTAATGAAGACAAATACATGGACCATCACTGGAACTGCTTCATGGAGCCACCATGTGCTCCTCCAGGTGATTAATATAAGGCTTTACGGTTGAGATTTAGGGAAAAGAAGAAAAAGGTTTTCATACATTTGCTCTGGTTTTCTTTAAAGGATCACTCACATTCTTTCCCAAAGAAGCTGGCAATACTTTTTCTCTGAAAGGAAATTAATTATAACAACAAATTCTGGTTTCCTTGAATATATTGGTACTTTAATATTTCATACCGAGTTAAGGTCTGAAAAGAGAAATAAAAGCTGTTAAATCTTTAGCATATCACTCCAATTTCCTCAGAAAGTCTGGGGAAGCAATTCCATCTATTCTATTCATCACCTAAAGGAAAAGCAGATTATTTCAAATGTGTTCAGAGACCTTAACTTTGCAATATCCTGGTGGAATTTGCATGTAATAAAGAATTTAGACCAAATTCTTGCTTCAGATAAAGTCACAGTAATATCTTTGATTTCGGGACTGGTTCAAGTAAAATCAGATCTTGATCACATTCAGCTCTGGCAGTTTTTTGGGCAGCGTCTCCTTCCCTGCTCAAAGAACTGCTCCCACAGGTCAATCCTGCTCTGAATGGAGTCTCAGAACCACCAGTCATCTGCAATATGCTCTGATTCGGAGTGCAAAGGGAAAGAATTTGGAACCACACCAATAAAAGTGTTTTTGATGGGTCCTAAGAATGGCCTTTTCCAGTGTCACCCAGAGAAGGAGGGGCACAACTGGCTACTATAAGTTCCAGACTGAAAATAAGTGTTTTCCTAGCTAAGCATTTCATCTGGAGCCTGACAGTTCTTTCACAGTCCTTTGGGTTTTTGTCTCTCCATTTCAAGTATCTCATTCCAGATAATAGCTACATTATTTACCATTTTTTCTCCTCCTCTCAGGGGTTCTGTGAAAATGCATTTTGCATGTATTGGTCTAAAATGCTTCTTGCAGGGCTTTCAAGAGCACTGAGGGGCACTCCAGCCCCTCTCAGTTGACTGGAAATGGGCAATTAAGACGCTTCTGACCTGGTTTTTATACCCTGCTATAAACTACACTGTTGTGTACACTCACTTTATAATTAGTCCATCCACACCAGTCTTAATTGTGTTTCTTCATCAAGTCTCCGTGCTTCAGCCTCTTTGTGGTGATTCCTTTGCAGCTGGACTTGCTTTTTTTTGGGCTGCGTGTCTAATTCACCTGGAATGATGAACCATAATATATTATGAAATGTGGAATACAGTCCAAGGGGGGGATATTGATGCATCCTCACCTAAAACTGCTGAGTAAGAGACACAAAATTGATCTCACCCCTGGCTGAGGAAGTCTTTCAGCCCCATCCCAAAACTACTAGACTAACTAAAAGGCGCAGAACTACCTCTCTGCTAAGAATTCTAATCCACATTTAGCCCGGGGTGCAGTTCTTCAGTGAGCCCTCATCAGGTCTTCAAAAGACAGCGTGTCGATACCTCCCTTCGTTCAGTCCTTTCAAGTGAGACCCACGTGGATGATGGCACATCTTTGAAGTTCTGAGTGAGAAACCTGGGCTGCAGTGGGGACAGCATGTAAGGGACTTGCCTCTTTTATATCTTGCACTTACTTCTTTTAAGTGCGTGCATCCTAAATTGTACTGTTGGAGACCCTAACAGCCGAGGATGTCTCCTCACCGTAGAGTTTTGGATTCCAAATACTTTAGAGGAAGACTAGGATGCAAATAACTGAAATCTACTTTTTTTTTTTGTTTGTTTTAATTACTTTTGTTCTTTTTTCTTTCTTTCTTTCTACTGGACTACATTACCATTTTAAGTCTCTTCTAACTGAAACCCCTTTATTCTGCTCTTTTTAATGCGTTCACTCTTAAGCAATATTCGCACCAGTAGTTCTCCATCCTGTCTTTGGGCAACGGCTTTTTTTTAATGCTTCCTGTCATCACTGCTGAATGATACTCTGATCAGCCAGAGAGAAATGGACAGTTTCCCCTGAGCCATTGTAAATATTTCCTGCCAGGACCCCCGTGATAAGACGGAGCTGGCGATTCCATATCGCGGCTGCATCACAGAACAGCAAAAAGGAATCATACGGTGTCACCGCTTAGGGAGCTCATAAAGTCCTAGCAAGATCTCTGTCCCCACATGCCCACACTAAAAAATGAATATGATAAAGCTTGGACATCATCCAGGCCTTGATGTCTGTCTCCAGTTTTCTGTTTTTCAGCAGCTGAGCTTTTCAAATTTATACTAGAATAATGTGATCTCGGGAGATCTTTATTTAAACAAATAGAATTAGGTTTGTATAGCTGTGTGGTTAATGACAGTTCCTGAAACACATTCAGCAGCAATTTGATGTCATTATTACAGCTAAGTAGTTTTCATAAGGTCTCAGTTAAATATTTCTCCACTAACTCATCAAGACGGAGAGTTGACCTCAGCTTGCTTTCAGAGTCCATCAATACAGCTCCTGGCGAAGCAGAGGGGCTGCTTAAAACAAAAACAAACCCAAGAACTTCCACCTCCTCCTGTTCCATATTAGCCAAACACACTGGGTCTGCAGGGCTGCCCAGCCCCTGGTGGCTCGTAATACCTGTTTTCATTCTGTTTTAGAGGGTGAAGTTCTTCATAAAAGTGGCCTTCCTGCTGGGCTCCTGATGGATTTAAGATCTTGATATTCAGATTACAGTAGGAGTAGTTAAAGAGGAAGAAAAATATGCTGTAGCCTTGTTGTTGTGTTCAATGAAAGTCTAATCACATCAGGCTTTTTTTTCCCCCCAAATTAGCATTATTTGTATTTAGCCTTCATTAGCGCAGTTTAGATGCAGCAGTCGGTTACAGTAAGCCCTGCAGAAACTGGGATGTGCTTCAGCTTCTCTGCAAAGAGGCCTGAGGGCTGTATGTTTATAGAGACCCATTAAAGGGATTAGAAAGGAAAAAACACACGTGCCTTTGTGTGAATTTAATTTATGTGAATAAGATTAAGCTATTAGCAGGGAGCAAAAAAGATTCTGCCAGTAAAGCAGCATTGCTGCATTTGTCAGCATGATGGAAATGTTCCTTAACCGGGTATTTCGTTCAGAACATGCATATTGTAAAGCTCACCACCCCTGATGTTGCCCTCAAATCTGGGGTCAGTGCCAGTCACGTTCAGAGGCACATACCAGAGAGTGGGGTGAATTGGAAGGAACCTTAAAAATCCTCTTGTTCCAACCCCTGCCACAGGCAGGGACATCTCCCACTATCCCAGGCTCCTCCAAGTCCCGTCCAGCCTGGCATGGGACACTTCCAGGGATGGGACAGCCGCAGCTTCTCTGGACAACCTGTACCAATGTCTCCCCACCCTCACAGTGAAGAACTGGGAACACAGACACGTGTTTCCCTCCAAGCACAGCCATGTGAGGCCTGCGTGAATTTTTGAAGGTGGCACGTGCATTATTTGCTGCTTGACCTCTCTGGCTTTGAAAGCTCGCCCGGACGCAGGGACAGGCGTGGGCTGCCAGGCAGACCTGGTGTCACAGAGGTGCCCAGCACTCTCTCAGGAAGTTTTCTGAGTTACCTGAGCTTTGTTTACTGCCCAGAAAAGTCCTTGTCCCCTGCGTCCTGCTGGCAATAGGCCTGTTGTTCCTGTCAGTCTGTGAAGATGTCCTGTTACCCCAGATGTCCTTGTCCATGCCTTCCACTTGTCCTCTATACCTTTAAGCCCCAACTAATGTACATCTACATTCACCGAAACGTCAAGGCCCATTTCCTTCAATCTTCCTTTCATGAGCATTAACTCTTAAATAGTGTGGGATACATATGGTTTCCTGACTAGCTCTCTCTTCCAATTCCAGGAAAATTAACAGTGTGATCTGCACTTCCCTTTATTCAAGGTCAGAGTTTTGCACCAAGCCCTTGAAGTCTGGGGACTAAAAAAGTCATCAGATGTCTCTGGATGCAGGACCAGGGACCCCATCAGTCTGCCACAGCCTGGTCGGAATGTGGCAATGCATCAGCAGGAGTTTGGTGATGCCACGGCAGAATGAGCCGAGCCAGCACTGGAGAAGCAGGACACCTCTGTGGGAATCTCAGCTTGATTAAATAAAAAAAGTAACTTCAGAAAAATAGACGGCATTTTGCTTACAAATGTAAGGAGATCTGATTGAAAGCCCTCTATGGAGAGTCTGAAAGCAACCAATGGAGCATACTCTGAGTTTATAATCAGGCCACGATGTACTGCTGGAGACAGAGTCCTTTCAGCATCCACTGCAACAACGTGCACGTGTTGAAAAGTGGAAAAACAACTTTATGTTTTTCCCCTGTGGAGGGAAAAACACTGAAAGCCCTTTCTGCTTTTTAATATACTAAGAGGTGTAAAAGATTTCATGCTATCTTCAGATGTCAGCATTAGATTAGGATGTGATGACAAGGGCCATAAGGTATTGCTGGACAGTAAAGTGCCTCTGGCCACAAGCAAGCCTGTCCTCGTTAATTTTATCTCAACTCCATCTCCCCGATTTGTCGCTGGCTCTGAATTCTTCAATCCCTTCTCTCCATAAAAATGTCTAGCTGTCCCTTAAATTAATTTATGTCATTGCCATTTATGACCTTTCTTGATAACTTACTCTTTGTATTTTCTATCCTGAGTAAAACACCCAGACTGAATGAATTCTCTCAATGGTCTTAATTTCCTAATTTTGAATTTTTGTGGCTGTCTGTCCTGGTTATTGAATTCCTCACCAACATGAGTGTTATATTTATGGATAATTTTTCCCCACTAATTAAAAAGCTTGTTGGTTTGGTTTGTTTTCAATGGAAGTTCATTTACTAAAACACCTGTGGGTAACCTTGCTCACATTTTATGCCAGCTGTGAGTTTGGAGAAAATGTTAAGACTATCTCTACATATACTATTCATGGAGCAGGGACTGTTTATTAGGGTTGGGCGTGAGCCAGATAAACACAGCCCTGAGTCAAGTTGATTACTTTGAAAACTTTTTTCCCCAACATATTGTTCTTCTCCCCTATTCTATGGACGGTATATTTTAAATCATGATCCTCTAGTATGTCAACCATGAATGCAGCTTCTATAAAAACATTCCTCTTGGCTGTATTCATAATTTTTGCAATGCTTAGAATATTATTAAACATAAAGAAACAGTTATAAGAGCACAATGTTCGCATGTATTGCTCTATTCTTCACGCCTCAGCTTGGGTTACCTGCAAAACTCTCTCAGAAGCATTTTCTATTTCAAGACTTTGTGCTCCAGACCAGCTCAAAAGGCTTTATTATTAAAACTTTACCCATTTCGTTTCTGTGCAGATTTCATTGTCCGTCATGGTCAATATATCTTCCCTTAATTTTCACAGTGTCCAGCCAGGTAGGTCACAACCAGATTCTTCTATAATCTCTTTATATATATATAGACACTGTAATGAGATCATTATCTAGTCTGCTTTTTCTTTCAGGCTATATATGCTACACTTTTTGGGTCCTTTTCTCATCTACAGCCTAAATCTAACTCCTTACCTTCACCGTGCTACTCAAAAAGCTGATGGAAGTGTCAAAGCTGTAGGTGGTTTTTCACTCTTCTGAGTTAATGCATGTTTTTAAAATTTGGTGGGTCCAGCTTTGGTACAGTTCTTACCTTTATTTATTTCTTTCATAAGCAGAAAGATCTGCCCCCATGACACTGCTGAGTGTCACAGAAGCTGCCACGTGGGAGGACTAGTCAAAAAAAAACCCCAAACCAAAACATAACAAAACTAAAAATGAGAAAAATAAAAGGTGGCTGCTAATCCCAGCATGTTGGCCATTCCATCTGGTTATACTGGGGCCTGATGTTTATACTTATGAGCATCCGGCCCATGGCTTAGAAAGAAGGATAAAGGCTCAAAACTTTCTTGCTCCCGTGTAATAAACCAGGTTGGTCACACAGGGTTGAGTAAATCCTCAGCCAAACAACTCCAGGTCTGCTCTGGAAAATGCACAGTGCCCTCTTAGGGAGGCAATTTTTTGTTATAGACTGAGTAGTGAGAAGAAACTGAAATGCTGAACCCCTGGATTGTGCTGCAGCATTAAAGAGTTATAGGCAGTTCTCCTAGCTCTGTCTGCGGGCTGGTAATGAAAGGGCTGTGTCCTTCCTCTTGCTGTTGAGCAACATTAACTCCTGTGTCCCTGAGATACACGGCAAACATGAGCACAAATCCAGGGGAAATATTGCATTTATTTTGCAGTATTGTCTACGGTCTTGTGGGGCTGGCCTGCTTTGGGCCAAGGAAAGACAATCATTTGTTCTACTTGCAGGGAAGTAAAAAAAGTAATCGGGGCGGGAGGTGATATTTACCTTAGTCATATAAATAAGGACGTTTCGATGGTGATTTTAGAGGTAGATGTGATAGGAATTGTCAGACACAAAGTGCTGGAGCTGATGCTCCATAGAGAGCGCAGGGAGCAGCCACACCAAGGACAAGGTCACGCAAGTGCAAGAAAGATACTTGGCCAGTGCCTGCATGGCCATCATTTGCTGCAAAGTGACACACAGACATGCCCTGTGGAGCGCTTTAAAATGTTTGTTCCCAGCTGTAATTCCTTGTATGAGCTGCAGCTGCTTTGCTTGGTGGCTCTATGTCCTACTTGGGTGTTTCTCTAAAGTTGGGAAGATTTTCTCTGCAGAAAAGGAACACATAGCATATAAAACACCACAAGCAGGGGTTTTTTCTTTAAATACTAGCAGACTGGAACCAGCCAAAAATTATAGTTATCAGGATAAAAAAAAAAAGCCATCACGGGCTTGATTTGCTCCAGTCTGGCTGATCCCATGAGAACAGAGCTGCACTTTCTCACATCCTCTGAAGCACACACCAGATCTATTCCTGAAACTGCATCCAAGCAATACTCATTAACAGTTCTACCGTGCATATTTATTTTGCACTGCAAATGAGAATGTGTGAACAACAAAAAGCATAATGTCATTATGGAGACACAGGGAGCAGCTCTGTGCTTGTGAGCAGGTTTGTGTTCTCATTCAGAGCACTTTCTGCTCCGAAGATCTGTCTGCGTGATGTGTTCGGTTAAAGCAGCAGACAAACAAATATTTGTTCCAGGAAATTTAAACCCAGATTAAACACGTTTCTAGGCTAATTAATAAAACATCATTTAAGTATCATCTCGTGCTGTGCTTTTCAGCCAGATCTCCCACATCCAAGAAAATAGCTGGGCCAGGGATTGACTGAAGGAGGGAAGGAATGAAAACAAGAGATGCAGTTTAGGCAGCCCACCCTGGAGATGGCAGCACTGGCCAGATTTCCTGGGATTATGTGTGTTTTGTCTTCTCATGCTTTACTTGAGCAAAACTTTGGCACAAACCCCAGTGCCAGGACAGAAACCCCCAGGGCTCCACGAGGGTGCCTTTTGCAGCCCATGCAATAGCACTGCCCTATCCGTGAGCTCCGTGATTTTAGGAGCTCACAACTGCATGGGGAAAGATGTGGTTTTTTGAAGGAAATAAAAGTCACACCCAGGAAAAGAATGTCTCAAATGGCACGGAGGGTAATGTGAGAATATGAAGAGATGGGAAAATGTGAGTATCACACTCTGTGATGGCTCTGAAATCTATACTGAAGGAAACAAAGGTAACCCAAGAAAGTTACAGTGCAGCTTTATAAAAGTATTTTTGTGGGGAAAAAAAATAGGCAGCTGCTGGTGTGTTTGTCCCACATTAGAAGGCTGTAGGTGCATGCAGAGGCTCCCCGGGTCACACAGCAGGAGCTGCCCCGAGCAGAGCCACTGCCACCACTGCACACACAGACAAGGGGCTGTGCCAGGACCCAACACACCTGGGGATTTGGGGGGCTTCGACAAAAATGAATTGCCATCAGTGGAGAACAACTTATCACAGCTGAACCATTTCTTTGGTGGAAAACACTGGCTGAGCAAGCCCTTTTGTCAGGAAATACTTATTTTGCTGCAGGTTCTTTTCAGGATGAAAAATACCTTCCCTGAAGGAACCTGCAGACTGGTATCCAGGACAGGGAGCAGGGATGGATGAGGAAAGGCCCCTTTTCCCAGCAGTGCACTGTGAGGTGCAAACAATGGAATCTAAAAGTCTCCTGTCTGCATGATGGTCAATAACGCCAGGGTGAGGGATGCCCTTGGAAGATGGAGAGATGGCACACAAGGGCATGAGCGTGGAACCTGTGCTTCCAAACAAAAGATATCAGCTCTGCTTGGGAAAATTATAAAAATCCCAATAATTCCTAAGAAGGGAAATCTTTCTTTTTTAAAGCTCGTTCTCCTACAGCAACAGCCAGCCAACACTGCACTTCCACCTTTCAGAAGAACTTCTCAGCAGCCCTTGAAGCTAATTACATATTTCTTGTGTCATGTGTGTTTGCAGACTTTCCTCTCTTTAAAGTTCATGTGTGGTGTCCCAGGAAACCTGGACATCAGGAACATAAATTGCCAGTTGGAGGTGGGGTTTTGGGATTTAGGAAATATTACCATCCTCCTTAATGATATAATAAACAAAGCACCTATAGAAACAAATGGGCCTCTTTCATTTTTGTCTCTTCTCTCCGATAAATTGCAGCTTATTTGCATGAAGCCGAAATTAGCTGAAATTAAAGGAAACAACTATCCATGATCACCTCAACCTTTGTGACAACCAGCCAGGAAATGGTTTTCTGGTCTCAGCATAACTTTTTCCAGTCTGGCACATTTGTGGCCGCCAGGTGTGGGTGAGGGCTGAGATCTCACCTCCTGTTACAAGAGGGTTGTGAGGCTGAGGGAGTTCTCACAGGTACATCAACATTTTTATTTTTCTCAGGTTTCATTTCAGTTTTGGATTTTCTTATGTCTACACCGCAGGAAGGGATAGCAAAGTATCAAAACCAAACTCATTTCCAGCCTTCTGAAAACACATAAATGGGTATAGAAAAGGTTTTGGTGAAATACCTCAATAACATGCAAGTCTTCCTCTCTGAAGAGTTTCACATCAATATCTTTGTGTAAACAAACTTTCCTGATTTCAACAGGCCGAGCATTTTTCGTTAAAATACCTTTCGAGGCTCTTCCCTAATTCAGATTATTGCACAGACACAACTCCCAGAAACCCTGTGACTTTCTTTAGGCTTTTTTAAACTTTCCTAAACCAAAAGTACCATTTTTTATTCCGTTTTCTGGAACAGAAAGACATATGGAGGATTGTAGTTTTTTAACATTCACTGGACCTTTGCAGCAAAGCCCAAAACATTAAAGTTTTCTCTCAGGTTCTCCAAACCCCTACACTTTTCCACTGAAGAAGACCATGAGATGTTTCCTCAGTGTCCTCACCTGGCACTGGTGATGGGCACTGCCAAAAAGCTCCATGTAATTGGAATTATGCTCTTAAGTCCATGAACCTTTTTGGGAAGCTGAACATATGTCGTTCAAGCTCCACCAGCAGAAGGAGGGCAACTTGTCCGTGAGCCAGCTGCCTCCTCATTTCCCTCCCAGTGCACTCCCAAGAAGCCCAGTGGGTAATAGAAATCTTGCTTTATTCTGACCCCTCCATGTCTGGATTAATGCTCTCACTGCAGCCTTCTAGGAAGCTGCCAAGCACTCCACTGCTCAAGTAATAGATTGTAATATCCCTGACACTCAGGATGAAAAAAACCAGAATACAATTAAAAACAGAATACATAATATTCACTGAAATAAAACAGATTTCCAATCAATTAAAGCAGACTCTCCTTCCAATAGCACCAGACAAATAATACATTTACAAAACTAATCGGTTCTACACAAGCCAAGCTAATGAGTGTCATTTGGGTCACATCCTCAAATTGCAAATAAATGTTATCATTTATCAACCTAACACATTACTCAATAAATCTTCTGCACCACTGTTCATACTTATCAGCTGTGTCATTTAATATTCCTTTCTGGTTTAGAAAACTATTTCCTCTGGTGCCTGACCCCTTGTAATGGAAAACTACTGAAAACAGACAGTAGCTAATTCAAGAATCATATCATTTGGAGCTAAACAGAGATGTGAATGGTGTTGAAATGCTCTGATATTAATTTTTCAATAAGTCTCCTCCTTGGCTGGAAATATTACAAGGTGTTGAGAAGAAATTTTCACTTAAGGAAAGTGTGCTGGTTTAAAGGTAAACCAGCAGGAGAAATGAACCCAACTTGAAAGAGGCTTGAAGTCTGAGCTACAAGTTAATAAAAAGTTTAAACTAAATATGATACAAAGGAAAATTGGTTTCAGCCCTCAAAACCCAGCTGTACAAACCAGCCCCCTGGGGCACAAACAGAGTGGTGCTCACCAGCCCCTGTGCTGAGCACCACGTGGTCCCCCTGAGTCCAAAGTAAGAAGAAAAAGAAAACCTGTTTTCCTTCCAAAAGGTTGGTGGTCACAGTTTGGTCAAGAGTAGCAGTTGCAGTCCTGCTGAGGTCCTGGTCCTCCTCTCAATCTGATGAGTGAGTGTCCCAAACCCCAAAGTTATATATGCTTGGGTTCAGATGGGAATGCCCAGTACCTCCCCCAGGGTGAGGGGTTCCACAATGGGCAATTTACTCAGCGAGTCACAGGATATCTTGATCTACTTGATGGCCCATTAGCAGACATGACCCCTCAGGTTGGATGTGAAAGTACTAATGACTCCCAGAGGGAAGTTATCACACCTGAATCATTGGTGAACTGTCTTATCTCTGTTTCTCATCCACCCAGCTCATAGCCTGAGGTGTCAGGTGTGCCCTGGGCAGCTGCTGCAAAAAATGCTTCATTAACAGTTCATGATAAATGGCAGAGAGGGTATGGAATACACAGTTCCAGTTGCACCCACACAGTGATAAACTGGTCCCAGTCACTATAACTGGGACAGAAAGCCAGACTGTAGTTAATGCTAGAAGAGCTTTTATGCTATATAAAATCATGAAAATGTTCAGATAAGGAGACCTGTTATCTCATTTATGCAACAGAAACTTGGACACTCCCCATGCCAGGCACCAAACCTCCCCATGCCAGGCACCTGATGCACAGCATGACATTTTCTGTGGAGCCTGGTTATATTTTGTGATTTCAGCATTTCCCAGTCACTGCCCAGGTGGGAGTTTGAAATGGGGGAGCTTCCGAACATGACCAGTTAACCAACACCCCTCTTCCCCTCGCTGACAACCAGAAGGAAAACAGGTCCTGTTACCCCAGAGGTGACACCTGGCGAGTCCTTTCCTTCATCCCAGCCTGCTTCCTGAGTCAAGGAAGCTCCATTGCATAGCTCAGAGAGATCTTTTCCCAACACATCCATTCCAGAACTGAATTACTCAGATCCATCTTCCTCATTGCAGACACATAAAAGCACAGGCATACAGCCACTGGGACACATCTGAGAGGGACATCTTGCGACTGCCCTTCTCCAGAAGTGTGCTTTTGTGTCTCAAGAGCGTGTTTAGAGGGACTGCCAAACACTAAAGGAGTTATTAACTGCGGTGTCCTCTCTGTGCTCTTGCTTTACGACCCACCGCATAGCTGTACACAGGATACAGGCACAGGGCCACATTTCACCAGGAGGGCCCTCACCAGCAGTGCACTGGGTAGTTCAACAAACACGGCTGAGCCAGGTGTGTTGGTGGTCAGTTGGTTTATGAGGATCTAACTCAATTCTCATTTTCAGTTCCCTTTCCCCTCACTCCTTCTGCTTGCTGCTGTTTTTCTTCTCTCCTGCCCTCCTGCTTCCCTGATGAGCACCCCTGATTCAAGTCCCCCCTTTAGCATCATCATCATCCTCATCATCGCTCCTGTCCCTTAATCTTACGGCTCCCAATATTCTCATCAGCTTCCTTACTTTCAGCTCATATCCCATCCATTTCCTATCACCTCATTTGGTCCTGCTCCTTCACCTCCCTCCTTTTCACCCTTCTCAATCCTCACCTTTCATCATTTGAGTCCAATATGGTTTTTTATCCCTTACCTGCCTCTGGCACCGGCACAGCCAAAAGCAAGGATGAGACAGCATTCTGTTGTCATCTCGAGCCTCATTGCACCAGAAACCCCACAATGCAAGGAGAGATGACTGCTCCAACATCTCGAGACCCAACACAAAATCACAGATTGCTTTTGGTTGAAAGGGACCTTAAAGATCATCTTGCTCCGACACCCCTGCCAAGGGCAGGGGCACCTTCCACTCGAAAAGAGGAGCAGGCTGAGTCAGCCCTCGGTAGGACCCTGCACACCAAATGCAAAGCTCTGCAACTCTCAGCCAAACTGGGGACACGCACCGAGGTTTGCAAAGATTTCCTCCTCAGGGAAGTTCTTATTACAAAGTCAGTGAAAAGCACCCCTGGTACAAGAGGGTCTGCTGTCAAATAACATGTTCTCATAGATACAGCGGGAAATTAAATCCAAAATAATGTCGCTTAAATCATGTAGCCAAAAGCAAACATAAGTGTGGAGAGTTATAAGCAAATGAACATTAGCGGTAGATTAGGAGAACTGTCCGAAAACCTTCACTCAAACATCCAATTCTCACTATAGGTATGGTACCCATATCAACAGGGTCTAGACCTAATGAAATACCCCAGTCTAGGCTGTTTTTCAGCCTTCAAGAACTGGCCTTTAATATATTTAAGTTATACCTTATCTGATTTCACTGAAAATGCAGGGAAACAAGCAAATACGTCATTCTGGATTTCCATATCAACTGAACTCAGACAAACATGCCAACACCTCAACTCCTCACTTGAACTGTAGTTTTGATCTTGCTGCTTTCAGTAAGAGCCCTGAAAACTTAACAGCGTTGGAATATAAAAACTGCTATCTGCTGGGCAGATCTGAGAGGGAACTTTACACTTGACTCTTGCATTTATTTTAATGTTTGTTTATATAATTTAATAAACACAGGATTACTATGGATGGAATGTAGCAACGTGTAAATACCTCAAAAATAGTATACAAAACATTTATGGCACAGCATAGTCATAACGCATCAACCACTATTAAAAACCCATTTACTTGAATTTTAGGGTTGCACTTCACACTGCTAAATGTCTTAGATATGTTTATCCAGCCATTTCTAATGTAACATGCAACATTAAAGTAAATGCATTTGCAGTGCCTGTTGACCACTTTAACCAGTTTAATAAACCATGAATAATAAGGTACATGCACAGAAATGTTGAATAAGTATGTATATTAAAATATTCATTCTCCCAACTAAAAGAAACACTTTTTTTTTCTTTTTTCTTTTTTTTTTTTTGTTTTGAATGATAATATGCTGAGCTGAGCTGAGTTATAAAGTGTCTGTTCTTTCAGTAAATATTTTTCTTTAGTCTGTGTGCATTGTGTGTGGAGGTACTTCAGGTGAGTGTTTTCTGGCACTATTGACATTTCTATACGCAGTCACCTGCAGTGACAATGAACAATTGTTAAATCTCTTGTAGAGCTTTGTCTTTGCTCCAAATTACTTCGCTCACACATAAGAGACTGCTGTTTCCTTAACTAACTGTGCTTCAGCGTTTAGAACAAACTTCAGCTTTATGATCTAGAAATACCTTTATTCAGTCATGTTATGTACTTCAGGCCACTTTTAGAAAGTCTCACGTGTGGTGGACATGCAGGCTGCTCCAGGAGAGCATCTATTTTCAAACACAAGGAGGTGAGACTTGAGAGGACTCGCAAACCACATTCTGCTGTCTGTTGTTTCGCTCTAGTGAGTATTTTTTGCGCAGAAGTAGCAAGTAGATGTCCCCAGGGATCTGAACTTTATGCAAATGCCTTGCTTGTTTATTCTGTGAAGATACATTCTATATCTTTATTCCTTCGCTAAACCCTTCTTCATTTAATTACCTCATCGTGCCACGTACTCATTACAGCCCTGCACAAATGATTTCCTCTCTCGGTGCTGTCTGTTTGTCCTTCTCCCATTCAGCAGCGTGCGGAGCCCCTGCCTGTATCATTCCTCTTCCTCCTGCAGCTTCTGCAGAGCCTGAGGAACAGCCAGGAAAAAAACCCTCCCAAACATTTAGCAAGACTTTGAGCACCTGCCATCTGGATTTACTCTGTGGGTCTTGAAGCTGGTATTGATCACAAGGAATAACTCTGAAATAGTAGGTTCTGGGCAAATAAATAGGGACAGTAACAAGGTTTTTGTTCTTTTTTTTGTTTTGTCTTTTACCCAAGTATTGAATGCTCCATTATGAAAGCCATTCTGGTTATAATTCTTCCCTTACCCTAACTTCTTTCTGTGGCCTTCTATTTTCAGTAAAACCTAATAAATAGTTTCTCTAGGGTTCTGTTTTCAAGGATACAGAATAATGGCAGTGACTTGCCTCAGGTGCCTGTTCACCATGGTTACCACGTCGAGTTTCAGGGAGCTGCCCATCAACTGAGCTTCGGACCACAAGGACCTGGGCTGAAGGAGTGAGCCCTGAGCAGGACAGGGAAGCAGCCTGGGGGCTCCTAAGGTAGCAGAATAAATCACAGAGTCTAAGCAGTGACAATCATAATTTATTTTTCATCAGAAACCTTAAAAAAAACCAAAACCCACCTGTTCAAAGCCAGGCAAATTAACACGGATTTGTAATATGTCTCATCCTACGCGTATTTATTATTGCAAAACCTTCTTGACCTTTCCCTCAAATTTCAAAACTTTCACTCTGAGCTCTGCCATTTCTTAGCTTTGCCCTTCCTCAACAGTATGCTTAGATTTTAAAAGGATTTGTCCGTAGCACATCAAAGGATGATGAATTTTAGACTTTGATTGCATGCAAATTAGGGAGACAAGAAAGCCTCACTATGCTACTGTTCTGAGAAATGACGGAAGCCTGTTCTCCCACCAGGTTTATCAGCAGTCTGAATTGCATGAAGGTACTTTAGATTTATTTAGTTACATCACAGAGCAGGTTGTGCTCTGTCTGTTGCAGTGTCTGCTGACTGAGTTTTCAAAATTCATAATTATTCTCTAAAGATGAGATGCTGAACAACATCCCTTAATCAGCGCACTCCCTTGCCATGCATGGCTTTTATTGCACACATTAGTTGACATTAGCAGTCTGTTTTACTTCAGGCTCTGCAGCGTTATGGACATCTTTTTGCGACTATTTCAAGAAAGTTTTGGTAGCGATCTCAGGGTGTTAAGCACATGTTCACCATTAGCAATAATGGCAGTCAGGCACATACTGCTATCAGAACCTCACTAATTGCCTCCGAGGCTTTATATTTGAAACCAAACACGTTAAAGTGCAGCATTTGCCAGAAAGCACTTGAGTTTCTTTCATTCATGCTTCTCTTCCAGGCTCCAGACAGACCAAATATTCCGCTCGTGTCATTCTTTGATGCTAAATGGGATAAAAATGTACTCAGATAATTAATCACACGCAGTGCTTATTGTGCATCTTTCTTATTATTATGCAAGCAGATTTCTCTCAGCTTGTAGTTTGTTATCAGAGTGCATGGAAACAGCTGATTAGCTTTCTTCTCATATAATTACATTAACAGCAAGGCCAGCTTCCTCTCTCCATGTATCTTTGACCACGTGAAATGTTTCAAGAAAGACCTGTGAAAAAAAGAGCACTGTTGCACATTAACCAGGTTTCAGTCGCCGCTGTTGAACGCTGCGTGCTCAGAAACACCCAGTATTGCCAGAGAAAGCAGAAGGAAAAGAAAGAAATGCCTTCTGCTCTCCCTCAAGTCCACTGCAGATAAATTCTGCCCCGAGCTGGACTCTTCTGCCTCTGCCTGGACAAGGAAAGGCTCTGCCTTGGCTGTCACATACGTGAAGAATCTTTTTTCTGGTACAGCTACTAACACTCAACTTTTCTCCATTTAAAGACAATCAATAGTCTGTGTTCTCCGGGTGATCTTTTTAATAAACTCACACTATCATTTTTAAACAGAACTTCACTGAAAGCTGCTTTAATGGGGTTTAGGATTCACATGAGGACCCAGGGAGAAAATATAGTACTGACGTGAGCACAGAAACGCACCTTGACTGGTCTATTTATGCTTTACAATGAGTTTGCACAGCACAAAAGTTGCCTGAATGGCATCACCACCTTTCCCAGGAAGAGTCTCACTCTGGAAAATGTCACTAGACCATCTTCTTTCCATGGCAGCATCAATCCTGAAGCAAATAAAGGCTTAATATTAACAGGGTGTCCTAAATGTCACAGAACACACACATGAGAAAAAAAAAAAAAAAAAAAGTGAAAAAAAAAAAAAAAAAAAAAAAAGGCACAGAAAAGTAAAGGAGAGTTCATCATCTAAGCTTCCCCTAAATATAGAGCATTAGCCCTTCTCCGATACAGAAGAATACTACTCTCATGGAAAGTCACAGCAAACATAAACCAGAGAAAGCTTTGTCCAGGATGTCTTAATTGGCTCGATCCATTAAAACTAAACCCAGAGCTGCTGTGTCCCAGACCAGCAGATAAAATCACCCTTGCTCACCCCACGGAGCCTTTGCTGAGTTGTACATACGGCCGAACAGATAGATTTTCCTCATTCAATATTTCGATAGGAAGGGCTGCCAATCAAGCATTCATTGCCAGGAGATGGATGAATCCGTGCTAGGAAGGGTTTCTCCTGTTTGTGAGAAGACTCTTCAACTCGATTCTGTCCCACAGTGCAATTACAAGTCCTTGTTTCTTACCATACATCTTCTTTTGTTTGGAAAACAGAATGCTTGAGCAGATACTGTGCGTATTTGCATATGTGCATTTTACATGCCATCAACCCTGCTCCCTTCTATAATTATATCAGCTCAGCTTTTTCCTAGGGCTTTCTTCTCCTTCTCATTATGCCTTCACCAGCCCTATCCTTCTCACTGCACGCCTCTAAATTATCTTCTGGACCCAATCAATGTTTAGAGCTTTAATCAAACTTAATTCAGACACCACATCTTTGCTCGTTAAGTGTGGTTACACTTAAAAAAGTGTAGAGACAAATAACACTCATTTCTATTATGCTGTGGAATCACTTCTGGGATCAAATTATCTTTCACATCTGGATGACTTCGCTGGGATTGTATGGGCAGGTATGGAAACAGAATACAATGAGACCAGTGGATGCTTAATAAATTAATGCTTTCAGAAAATTAGCGTTCCTCTCTGATGGGATAAAGCAGCAGCACCAAATCAACCATAAACACGTATTTACAACACAGAATCCTCAATTATTTTCCCAAAGGTAATTATTTTTGCCTATGAATTTACAAGGAGGATCATTCCCTCTGGTAGCCCTAATGAACTTTCAGAAACCTTTTATTTTTTTATTGATGACTTCCCTCTAGAATTTAAGAAAAAAAGAAAGGAGAGGTACCTCATGCACTTTGTAGGGCTCTGGTACATACATGTGCTCTGCTTACATGTATGTATTTCAACACAGCAGCAAGCAGGGAAGAGAAACTTTCAACAAGCACCAGGTTTTCTCTCAATCACTGCTTTTGGACATCTCTGCTAGAGGGACAAAAACTGGTCTTCACTGTTAATTTCACATATTAATCACAGTAGCTTTTGAAACCTCTCTATGATTCTTGTACATACTTCCTGTGAACATGAATAAGTACCATATTTTCACTGCACAAATACTGAAACTTTTTCAGATGGCAAATTGTCCCCAAGGCTTATCCTTGCAAACAAGAGCATCATTATCCTCCTTTTTTCATTTGTTTTCAAAACTGAGTATGTGAAAAGAGAAATCTCTGCCCTCAGATGATTATCCAATTAAACCAGTTTCACCTTATACCAAAAACAAGCCAATAACTATGGTGCAACAGATGACATAACCTAGCATAAATAAAAGGGGGTTCAATTACTGCTGTGATTATATGAGATGAAGGTAAAATAACAGCTTCAGGTCTCTAGTGGGAAGAAGGTATACCTCCTCCTCTCCTTTGTGGAAATCCAGGATGTTTCTAGTTAGGCTCTTTTGGGTCATTGTTTGAGATTTCAATCTTTTCCTTCCTTTGCCTCCACCCCCACTTTTATTTCTATTTTACTAAGAGCTGGAATTGAATTTCTTCAGAAAGCCAGCTTAGAGCACTTTCTCTATATGTGTGTTTGAATTCATGTGCTCTGGGCTGCTTTGAAAACGTGAGATGAAATCCTGTTGTTCCCATCTGACGTTCCCTGGGACCCAACATGCTCCGACCGACACCTTCTCAAAGCTGTGTTACGCTGTTTGGATCAGCAGAGTTTGCTGCATCCCAGCAGGAACGCTCAGCGTGGAGGCAGCACAGCCCAGTCCTCCTCCCCTTGCTGCGTCAGGACTAAAGTCTGGATCGAACATCCTCAAAACCACCACCCTTGTGAAAGAAGAACAGATGGACAACCAAAATGTAGAATCTCTCTGGATTTCCACTGGAATACTTGGCGGTTTCTCTTGTGTTGTTGTTGCTGCTGCTGTTTTATTAAACAGAGCAAGATTAAAAAGTATCATCTCACTGAAGAAACTGAAAATTGTAATGAGTTTTTTGGTCAGCAGTGATTAGATTAGCTTTCCCTAAAACAGGGTACATTCAAATTCTCATCTAATTACATTTTCAAAATGAAGCAGAGGAGAGAAAGGTCATAGCATTATAGCCAGCATATTTTGTTTTCCTCTGGAAAGAGCACAAGAATAGTTTCAATGGAAGCAGTTTGAGATTATGCTTGATAATTTGTAATTAACTCTCCAGGGTGCTGTGAGGCCTAATTAATTACTTATTGGAAAGCATTTGGAGATCTTTGGATGAATGTTGCTATAATAATGCCAAGAATTGTTGTTATTGTTATCGTTAGATATTTTCCATCCCCAAATGCAGTTAGGTGGAAAATGTACCTTTATTACCTTGTGATGTCTTACAGGCAGGACTAATCTGCTGAAATGCACTATTTAAAAGCTGCAAATAATTCTCTCTGCAGTGGAAAGCTGGAGATGCTTATTCTAAACCCACGAATATAATTTATGAGCAAGACAAATACATAAATTGCATTCAGTGGTTTCACAGTAATAACACACTTTATAGTCTCCATCTGCAGATAAGCAGGTGGATCTATTTGTAGAATTTGTCTGAAGTTATGAAACTGTCTTCGGTGCTGTGAAACTGGTGTACCACGAAT
Source organism: Grallaria varia (assembly GCA_013396735.1). Taxonomy (NCBI): domain Eukaryota; kingdom Metazoa; phylum Chordata; class Aves; order Passeriformes; family Formicariidae; genus Grallaria; species Grallaria varia. The sequence goes on from VWZG01009088.1 coordinate 452,525, forward strand.
GCCTCTGTGTGTTTGGCATCCAGCATTCGTTCCCAGGTCTGTCAACAGGAACATTCTGCCTGTGCAATTAACCCAAATTAATGTAAAAATGGAGGGTCACAAAGGTATTAGGACTTCCATTCAAACCAGGATGATACCTTGCTGCAAAACATCAAGAAACCGGCCCATCCAACATTTATTTTTCAAAGGACTCATGTTTGCAGAGAGGAACAGACTCACACGTAAAGAAGACAACAGATGTTAGCCCAAAAGCCAGAGAAGAAAAACACAGCTTAAAAAAATGCCACCAACCTGCAGGAGGCTGGAGCTGGAAGAAGGAACTGGGTTTTGCAGTATGGTCTGTGCTGTTCAGAGGAGCTCTGAGCTGTGGAGGAGGGAAACTGTGAGCGATGGAATAGAAGCGAAGAGCAAGGACTCAGGAGCCTTTCAGTCTCTCCAGGCAGAAATCAAAAAAATGTTCAGTCTTGCTATAGAAACTGAGAAATCCGTAGAGAATTTTCTCAGAATTGTAGGTATTTTTCTTCCCTCCTCCCAGGCCTTATTGCTTTATGGTAGCTAAATCTAAAGGAACTGGTTAAGTTACGCTCTGTAACCCCTGAACATATATATATATATATATATATATGTTTATCTCCTGTATCAAAACCCCTTGGAAATACCTGCAGTTGTGAAACAGGATCTAATTGTGTTACACTGAAGAGTCCAAGGGATAGGGAATATTTCTGGGGAGTCCTCACCATGAAGAGCTAACAACCCGAGAGCCCAAAGCAGGACGCTTTGCTGTACACTGTTTAGACAAACAAATGCTAAAATGTGAAGACTGTGTGTGCCTTTCAAGTGCTGATCGACCCTGGAGGAACCCTGCCAGCGCTGTAAAAGTGTGGGTTAAAACAGGCACAAACACGCACGTGATCTACGGCGCTCAGAATAATTATCTAGAGAAATATGCTTTACTAGTAGTGTGTGTTCATACTTCTTCAGAAGCAAGACCTCAAAAGGTATCGCTTTCTATATTTTCTCCCATGTAGTAGTAATGCATTTACGAATCAATCTCCAGATAACTGTATAACACTCTTTTTTACGGTGTGGAGAGCGCAGTTCCCTCAAGCGTTAGCTGTCTCTAACAAGCAGGTTGTGGTGGCTCTCTGTTTACCTTGTCAACAGTCCTCATTTCTGTTATCACTCTTCTGGAAGAACAAAGTTTCTAGATATGCCTCAAAGGTGAACATAATTATGCTGTTTACATTGCTATTCCTACGGGGATCATGAAACAGTGCTTAGAATGATGTTTACAGTCATCACCGAGGCAGAAATCACTCTGTACATACGAGGAAGGCAGGAAACAATACCCCGTCACCGACTAATTACAAAAGGGACTGTGCTGTGCAAAGATCCCCCGTCTCACGCGCGATCTGGGCGCCGGGTACATCGGTTGCCCGAAGCATCCAGCAATTATTCTGTCCATCAAAACAAAATTTCTCTAAGGTGTTTTCTCTTCACTGGGGCCCCTGCAGACAGTATGACGTCCCAGTTTCTTGCTTGATATTCCAAGCCACGAAATAAATAACCCAAATACAACATCTTGTGCTTTAACGCACCGACTGACACGCGTCCTTCCTCGGCGCCAAACTTTTCTGCAAAGGGCTGGCGAGAAAGCGAAGCCCGTAGAGGAGTTTCCTTTAACTTCAGTGTGGTTTGGGGGAGAAGTTTGCAGTGGGGCTTAGGGAAAACAGGAGCGAAATGAGAATCGTGATGCAGGGGGGTTCATCCAGAGGGAATCACAGTTGCTCAACCCGCTGGACACCTCCTGTGTGCCTAGAGAGGGTTTCACATCTCTCTGCAGCTTTGTTTGAGCCCCTGATGTTGGCCCCACAGGCGCCTGTCTCGGGTTATTTTACCCCATTAGTATTGTCCGTAATTTTTCTTTTCCTGGTAATACCAAACACATTTCCACAAACAGCTGGAAACAATAACAGACCATTTGCAAATGTGGAAAGCGTGGCGCTGCGTGCAGCAACGGTATCGAAAACCTCCCGCAGTTGTTTATTCGGCGTTAGGTTGTGCGACAGGACCCCCAGTTGACCTGAATCTAGAAATGGAATTCTCAACACGTCTTACTGCGCAGTGAGAACACAGATAACAACAACACTTTTTAAAGTTACTTCTCTGAAATATACAAGAAATACTGATTGAAGACAGCCTAGCAAGGATAATTTGTGTTTGGCTTTGGAAGATGACTTGGAGGCAGTTGGATTTTAGCACAAAACAAGGTGTTTTCCGTACTTGTTGATTGCTAATCAGCAGTAAGCCTGTTCCGTTCAAGCTAAGGTAACTGCAATGTGATCTTATATTCGCAGTCTTCCTGCTGTAATAGTAAGGTTTTTTACTAGCTGACACTTTACATTCTTCATTTGGTACCTTGGTAGTCAAACCTCCTTGCTGTTTGCTGGGGGAAGAGCGCAGGGGAGGCGTCAGCTCCACTGCACATCCATGGCAACGTCAGCCACAGAAGTTCAAACTAATCAGCTAACATCATCAAATATGTATCATAAAAAACCCGAGAGCTATCATTTTTGCAGAGAAGAAAAATAATAAAAGAACTGCAGCGTATGAAACGCATCAAGGATACAGCAAAACTAGTTTTTGTGGGAATCCTTGGACCTTGTCGACACGGCACTGTTGTTTATGGAGGCAATTATGGCGGCACAGACATACTGCTGATATAAAAGTGCAACTTCAGAAGATAAACAGATGGAGGACATACTTTTAGTGTGCTTAAACAGGACAGTGCAGGGGTCTGGGGAGCCCTGGGGGATAGTCAGGCTGTATTGGTGGCTCCAAGGGTGGTTCCCACTGGAACCTCAGCCTTGTCCTGGGATGCCAACAGAATAAGGACACTGGAGGGTTACAGCTCCACCTTAAATACAGAAACCAGAGACTCTTGGAACGGTTTTTGTTGGAAGTGACCTTGGAAAGATCATCTAGTCCAATCTGCTGCCATGTGCTTCCACTAGATCAGGTTGCCCTTAATAACGCACCAGAAACTACTTCCCAGCGACCAAAATGAAGAGTTTTGAGGGGGTTTCAGGCATTTGCCTCATTTTTTTTATTTATTTATTTTTTTTAATCTGTCTAAGAGCGAGAGCTGATGAAGCCACTGAGCAAGTAACTATGGATGACAGTGAGGTCAGGGTTTCCACCACGCTGGGAAGCTTGTTCACAGCACAGCACTTCCAGCTGCAAATCACAGGCCAAATTCAGGGTTGCTGCTGTCACATATATTTAAGAGGTGACAATCATGAAAGGAAGGGCAGAGAGTCTACCAGAGGTACAGTTCATACGTTATCAATTTCAAAACCCATCTGTAAAATCCTGATCTCTTTAGTCTTACTCCCAGCTTGACAAAACAAAGCTCTAAGAAGACAGAGTTATCTTCTAATCACTCACAAGACTGAAATAAAGCATTTTCATGTCATGGTTTGGGGCACCTTTTTTGTCATTTGTACAGCATATTACAGCCTCATTACTCATTGAGTATTTAAACTACTTAAATAAAAGGATGGAAAAGTATTTAAATTAAAATGGTTTAGCAATTAAGGTACTTTTAATGAATAAAATATAAATATTTAAAATATTTATTAAAAAACTAGAGGATCTGCTCATAAGCTTTCAGGTCCATGAAGAAAACATGGCTGGAAGCGCAGACAGAAAGGTTCACCGTGGTGCTTTCACGACTTGTCCCCCTCCTCCGAACATCCATCCATTTGTTACAGCCCTACCATATGTTAAAATCAAATTTGCTATTTCCATTGCTGGTTTAAATTCTACCTATCTTATTTTTCTGAGCAACGTCCTAATTTTCTTTATTGCGACAATCTTTTAATTTGTATATGGCTAAATTAATGCACAGTGTCTTAGGTAGAAATCTGTTTCTAGGAAATTCTAAATTACATTAGTAATATATTTTAGTAATAACAATCAAGCCTGGCTCATTTCCTTGGGATTAATGACTAGCTGGGAGGGCTGATGGCCCCAAGTAGTAGTCATTATTTTATTAGAAATCTTTTTATTTTATTTTGTCTTTAATTAGGCAACAATTAGAAAATATCCTGCCTTCTCTGTGTGTAAGAGGAATGAAAGCATCGCAGGAAGAAAAAAAATACAATCTCTCAGAGTAGGGAAAAGGTCTCTTTAAAATGTTTTATAACTTTTGGTAAGATAAGGAGGTTAATACTGCAACACCCCAGCCTGTTTCCTGGGTTTCATCTGTTCTCTCAAGTGTTTGCGTTTCTCTGCTCCCAGAGGGGGTTTTGTTGATGTTTTGAAAAATTAAGCACGGAGATCCTGAGAAACATTTGTAAATATATTGCGCATGTTTAGAAAAGGTTTTACAGCATAATCTTTTGTGCCGGGTGGGTGTGCTGACTTCGACTCTGTCAGCTAAAATGCGTTGCAGATGGGTGAGGAAAAGGAACGCTGAAAAATGTCAAAGATCTGTAAGACATACAAACCAACAATCCCTTGGGGAGAAAAAACCAAAACAAAACAGAATGCAAAAGAAGAGAGAGAGGTTTGTAAGCCAGTCAATTTAACCAGAAAAATATTGGAACAAATAGTTAAATTAACTCAATTGTAAGATACTAGGGAAATGGGTAACAAGCAACACAAGTTTCTCAAGAGCTGTGACACTGCTGTGACAAGTTCCTTCATTGTGAGTTCTGACAACTATTTGCCTGTATCCCAATAAAAATTGTGTTGCTCCAGGCAATTTTCTTACACTGCCATGACCGAAGAGCTTGCTGGGGTGGACAGGGAAAAACTGCCAGCACAGCCCCACTGGGAAGGAAGGCAGGAGGGGCCAGAAGGTGGAAGGTGAGCACACGTCAAACAGCTCCCGAGAGAGCTGCTGCACCCTCACATTCCTGCAAGCCCATGTTGTATTAGTGACCAACGAGGGTCAGAGCGCAGAACTGTAACATTTATACCTAACATGAAGCAGAAGGGAACTGCAAGGGCGCTGGAATATGAAATGAATGAGCTTTTAAAAAAACCAAAATGGTCTTGAATTGTGGAGTTGATCTGAAAAGAAAAAGAAAGGCACTATTGAGCAGGAACGAATTTCATGGTTAACCAGGAATGATCAGCTGCTCAAATACAGGATGGTGAAAGTGTCTCGTTATGGGTGCTGTAAATCAGAAAAAGTTGTGGAGCTCAACCCAAAGTGGCTGAGGGGCAACAAGTATGACCAGAGGTTTGCAGAGTGTGCGGTTCACCCAGGGATATACATCCATCTACCATCCCTGATTTGGGGAAAGAGAGCCGTGGCACTGTAAGACAAGGTGATACAGACAGTGATTGCATAAATAAAGACAAGGGCAAAAACGTTTGAGATCAGTCGTATTCCGAGGATAAGTTTTTCTAACTGCAGCTGACCAGGTTGCTCTTGGGTTTCCTGGCAGTTTTTGCCCTTCTCAAGATATCCTGTCAAATAAAAGAAAGGGAAGAAGCTTCTCAGTGTGTCTGATAATCAGGATCACACATTTTGAATAAGAAAAACTTCACCCACTGTAGAAAAATCAGCGTGCAAAGCTCAGACCGGTTTGATCTTCACTTTCCAAACAGCTCATGAATTACCATCATCTTGCAGGTTTTCTCTCTGCTTAAATGTGTCACTTGTAACTCTAAGTATTGCAGCTAAAGAGACCTAGTGCCTATGACAATGCTGTTTTCAGTTCAAGCACACGCTTGATGACTTTGTCTTTGGGAAGTTATTTGTCTTTGCTTTGTGAAATTATCTGCCATTTGCTCATCATGTTCTGTAAATCCTCTGCAGTAATAACTACATGCAACAGCCCTTCTGTCTAGTCAGTGGAGATTTGACAGCTTCTGTTTGTTAAACGAATCACTTCACTGAGACTTTGGAACACACTTCTCATCTCCCTCCATTCTCATTATCCAGCTAAGGTCCTTATAACATATGGTCCTATTTTCCTAATTGCGTTCACCGTTACTCGTCAAACCAAGCTAATCTTTCAAAGCGTCAGGCTAATCAGGACAAAATGCATGGCCACTGTTTGCACACATGCTGGTAACAAGAGGGGAACAGGACCTACACAAATCAGAAAATGCCACTGAGTCCCAGCTGGCTTGTTTATCCCTACTTCATTTTCAAAGATTATCTGAAATGCATCCTCTTTCGCATATACGTTTTTGGAGTAATTTTCTCAGCAGAGAACTATTAGCCCTGGTGGCTGATGTCCTACCAAGCCAGACCTTCATTGTAAATACAACTTTCACTAGTGACTCCCCTGGGACAGATCTTTAGGTGAAGGAATAATATTGCATGCTATGTTCTTATTATTCACAAGAAAATACAACATACTATTTAGCCACCTTTAAGGCAGAAAAAAAAGTAGAGTTGGTGTGGTAATTACCACTCGGTTGTAGGTTTCATATTTAGGGGGTGGGGGGGGAACCGAAAAGGTAACATATAGCTTGTAATTTACTCATCATACCTTTGACACAAGCACAGCAAGCCTGATCGTTCCCCTAAGGCAAGTTAGCTGGGAACATGCAGAGAGAGGTTAGGGGAGATGCTGGGTTGTATATTTAAGTGTGCAGCTCTGGAGTGAAAGAAACAAAGCCAAAGGAAAACTCTGCCCTTGCATTTTAAATATATTTTGCTTCTGGGCCAACTAATACATCATAGACAATTCCATAAAAGCCGTACAAATTCAGTAGACCTGACCTAACTTCTAATGCATCTGCAGCAAATGACCAAATTTTCTTTATTCTTGAATAAATGTACCAGAAAACTGAAGCTTGAGCCATCAGCACTCTATTGAAGAACCTGCATTAGCTCAAGGCTTTGATGCCAAGCAAATTCCAGCAGCTAAAACCAAAATGCACACAACAGAAGAAAGGAATGCTCACCTGGCCAATTAGCAATTTTCCATTTAAAAGCTTTTTTTTTTCTTAATTCGCATTTTAAAATCTTGCAAGTCTCCCAGTCCAGTAGCCTGGCGGAGGTGAGGCTGCTGCAAGTCCACGCCCTAAGATCCCACCAGCAGATGGGCTGAGCCACACATTTACATACGTATACATGCATAAACACATATACAACACACACGTACAGGTTGACATGGACAGAACCACTCATGTTAACACAGATGTTGCCACTGGACTCATCCCTTCTACCTCTCTGGGAGAAGGTTCATATGTGGTCTCTCCACGAGCTGGACTTACCAGTTGTGTCTCACAGTGCCTCACACACCCACACAGACTCAAGCAGGTGTCCCAGCCAACCTCCAGGCTTCCAAACCTTCCCTGCAGCCAGTGTGGACCCCTGTCCCTTCAGCAGCCATCCCACAGACCTGCTGGTCTCCAGAGCCAGACCTGAGTTAGGATTTTCCTCAGCTTTGGTTCCGTCCCTCAACATCCTCCACTACACCTCGTTCCCTTGGGCCCTGGGCCCCTCCACGTGTGTGTGTGTGGGGGGGGCTGAGCCTTTAACCACACACATGACCAAAGCTCACCCGTTTTGGGGGTTTGGTCTGCAAACAGGGCACTCGTGCCTGTGGGCAGCATTTCTCACGATGTTGCTCCACAAATGAACTGGTGGGGCAGCCTGAGAGCGTCTTCTCAGTGGGCAGCAAAAGAGGTATAAACCCTCATTAATTTAAAATCAGAGTTCCAAGGGCTAATCGGTTTATATGGCCAAATTCTGAGCAATCTTTAGGTGCAAGTAAATGTTTCAAATATAATTAGTGCAAATCCTTAGAAGCCTACCTTAAAAACTAGTTTCTCTCCCAGCAATGTAGGCATCACTCCCCGTTCCTGCTCCACGGACGATCCCGTAGGTTGCTCCTGGTTACACTGATCTGGGGTTTCCTGATCCTGCCTGTGCCTGATCCGTGATAACGAGCAGCGACCGAGGGAAAAGACTGCATTTTCTCACACAAAGGGAACAGGTACAGAATTCAAGGGTCCTGCTCTCATTTCGCTCGCACCTTGTGTGTCTCGGATTTATCTGAAACAGGAATTGTGGAACTGCCTTCTGTAAAAGAGACCCAAGTACTGCTCCATGGAAATGTATGTATTCACACTGGGGCCCTATTTAGTGCCTTGGTTTGATCTCTAGTCTAAAGTTATCTCTGAAGTAACATCAAAGCCTGATTTTAGAACAGTTTTTCTTACATGTATTGCACAGAGTTGACTTTGCACAATTCAACTGATACGACTCAGACTGGAGACCAAGTTAGGCAGTTATTTAATGTGAGCTACATGTAAGTGCCAGGAGAGGTGCAGAGGAGAGCCAACGACTGCTGGTTACAGGGAACAGCCTCCGAGTGGGGAGAGATTAAATAGGCTGGTGCACTTGGGAAAGGGCTGGCTGAGGTGGGATGTCACAGAGGAAAGTTATGAACAACAGAGAAGAAGTTCATGGGGAGCAATTTGCTAATTCTTACCACAGAAGAGTTTGGGACGGTGCACTAAATTAATTAGCGTAATTTAAGAATGGGCAAAGGGCAGTATTTTTTTTTTTCACGCGCTCACGATTAAACTGTGGAACTGATTATTATAAGGTGTTAAAATCATAAAAAAGGTTCATAAGCAATTAAACTAATAGAGGGCAAAAACGCACTTCTGGGGCCAATCTAGGTGGATGTGGATGCTGTGCAGGTGAGAGCAGAAGCGCCAGGCTGCAGCTGTGCTCTCCTGCCTCAGGCATTTGCTAACAGCCCCTGCCAGAGAGGAAACCCTGCACTCGGTGATTCCACAGCCTAGCCCACCACAGCCCCTTTTCTGCTTTATATTTGGAGTTTTCCCTCTACACAGAGGCCTCTCAGCAGGTAGTTTCGACTCTGGCCGCTCCAGAGCCCTTGGCAGGAGAGGGCAGTCACATCTCGCAGCGAAAACCTCAGGCTAAGGTTCTGGCAGGCTGCAAAACAATTAATATCAGTCACATAAATATAAAATTATTTTCTTCTAAACACATTACTAAAGTTCACTTAATGGCCAAAAGAAAACAAATTGCAATTAAGAAAATTATGTACTTCTCTGTAATTGTCTGAAGAAAAGGGGGGAAAGGATGCTTAGGAGCATGGATTTTCAGATTCAGATAATTAAGTTCTGCATTAGAGGTTTATTAAAATATATTGCCCAAGAGACCAGACTGAATGTGAAATGGCTGGGTACAAAACTTTCAGAGATAAAGAGAACAAAGCTGCAAGGCCTAAATGACCTTTTATTATTCCTGAATACCTTATGATGTTGGGAAATGAAGACTGTGAAACAGATGGAGCTGTTAACGAGTTTAGGCAAACAACAAGGCATATGCTCAGCAAAGCTTTAGGAACAAGCTTGCATTTCATATGAACTGCTGTGGGTCAGTATACATCAGTCAGAAGTAGAGGGGGAAAAGATAGGAAAGAGTTATAACATTAGTAGTAGTAGTAGTAGTAGTAGTAGTAGTAGTATTAAAAGCCAGAAGATATAAAAGCTTCGCTCCAAATGAGCTGTAACTTTTGTTCAGGCAGGTGATAGCCCAGCTGGCTGTGGTGGGCAGGATAAGCTGGGTGTATCTCAGGGGAAGGGAGCTGAAATGGGCAGGTCTGTACCAGAGCTACCTGCCATGGTTTATGCCTAAATAAGTGAATTCAATGAAATCCAGGAAAAAAAAAAAATCTATGGATATTGCACCTGCAGTCAATTGTTGTTTAAGAAACCAGCAGTAAAAATCCAGACTTTTGTTTGAAAACTAAGGGCCTAGTGGGAGCTGAGGTGAGGTAGTTTAGGGTCCTCAGAAAGCCTGGGTCAATGGCACTGGAATGCATCTCAGCCGTTGAACTTGCTCTGTGCCTTCCTACACACCTGACAGAAAGGTTAAAGAAGCTTTCTCTTGCATTTCATGCCCACCTCACACAATATATAAATGTTAATAATTTATCACCATTTGTCATTAATATTGCAAAGTCAAACATTCATAAACCAGGTTGTCTGGGCAACCTATTTTTATTTATTTTTATTTTTTTTTTGGCTCTTTTGTGCACTGTATTGATGCAACCTGTAATTACACTGAGACTCGCTATTACTTTCCAAAGACCCTCGACTCATTTGGTGCACGGAGCAGCCTGGGCTCCTTTAATGAGTACAGCCAATCAATATTTTATTTCAGCCCCGCTCTTAATTGTGTGGCTGTATCACCTTCCCCAGCGCTGTTTAAGCCTCGTGCTGGGGACTGACCTGCTAAAGCCCTCGCTGACTTTCCAGCCACACTCATTATTTCCCCAGTTTTCTGCTGATCTCCACATCGACACCACAAAGAGGGGGTGGCAACCTGCTCATTTTATTGTGGGAAACTGAAGCACGACCAGATGAAGGTCAAAATGGTTTGCTGATTTTGGACGTCCAACCTGGGACCTCTGGGAGGTGAATTTTTGAGAGTGCTCGGCACTTCTGCATGTCGTCACATTGGGAGGGTGTTGAGCTGCAAACCCAGAACGTGCTGCTCCTGAGTGGGGCCATCAACTACTGGGGTTTACAGATATTTTTGGAGTCCTCTTCTGCCTTTGTCTGGCAAAACCACAGAAGAGCTGCCTGAATTATTTTCTCCACTTTCTTTGCTTTAAAGCAATAAAACCCAAATAGCGTAGGACAAGCGCCAGGGTTATGCAGTGTCCCCACAATTACAAGCATGAGATGCCTCCTAAACAAAGCTGGGTGTAAAGAAAAGGAAGAAAAGTAGGTTTGCATACCTGTTGGGTTTGGAGATTTTGAGGCACAGAGTCACAGAGGTCGGGTCAGGCAAGTCCTCTGCAATTCTGTCTTAAGTTTAATTAGCTAGGGCTTGGTTTGGTTTGTTTTTTGAACAAGTTTTGTTTTGTCCAAGATCCTATTTTTCATTTGCAATCCAAACCAATGGCCAAAGGGTAAAAATGTCATAACTTGAAAATGCTTCATGTCTTACCACAGTTTTTACTGTCCAAATTACGTTGTGTTTCCATCTGGTTTCTATATTATGTTACTCAGACTTTCCCTCTCTTACTCTCACACTGCCCTGTGCAGTTGAGTCCTGAAACCGCTTTCACAAAGTACATACAAACCTTTCAAAGGTTTTAACAGAGCCAGACTTGGCCCCAAATGAACAACACCCAATGCTCTGTTCGATTTGGGGAATAGTCTTTCCTCATGATACTGCAGGCAGGGATGAACTGACCCCCGCAGGGACCTGTGTCCTCCTCTCATCCCACCGTGCAGCTTAACAAATTAGTACAACTTCAAGGCAACCGAGTTCAGAAAGAACAGTAAATGGTGTGTTCTCTTCCAAACTCCCCAAATAATCTACATTCGTTTCGGAACACAACCATGAATCACTTTAATCTTTCCTTTCTTGATATATATTTGTTTTTTATTATTATTTCTTTCTATAAATTCCATCCTTCCTCAGCTGAACGTGTCCATCCCGGTTGCATTTGAAAACTCCTCAGATGAGGGTTTGAGTCATTTGCTTTTCGGTGAGTAATTGGACTCATTTTCAGCCAGAAGGCGGTTAACCTTTTGAGACAGTCAATTGCCCCCTCTATGTACCTATCGCTGCTCTTACGGGCAGTGTAAGACTAAAACTTAATAACCTAGAAAAGATGAAGCATTAACTTCACCCTGACAAAAACTCATTCGAAGTTTTAAGGCCAGAAATTTTCAAGGGAACCTGAAAAATTTGGTTGTCAGAGAACTACAGTAGAGTTGGAAACCTGCATAACTTAGTACTTATTAAATCACAGTCTGTATGACTCAGACATCTATGGTACTTTTTTCTATTTGATTGTGATAGCTACTTGAGTTTGAAGACTATTTCTGAGAGATAATGTAAAATATAGGGGATGCATGGATGTATATATCCTTTTTACCAACTAGAAAATCTTGTTTTCCTTCAGAAAAAGAACCCTATGCACTTAAATTAAATGATAGCAATCTTTAACAAACACACGAAGAGATTCTGATTATCTATAAGCATAATTTAACTCTACATATCTTTGTAAAAAATCCATTAAAAGAAGAATTAGGTGCATTATATATGCAAAACAAATATTGCAACGTGATACCCTTGGAATACTGCATGTCGTAGTAACGAAATAAACTGCAAGTTATAAAAGACTGAGCAAACACAGAAAAGATACAAATGTTGAACTCTTTATATCCAAAATTCTACCCCGCTTTCCAGAGAGGCTCAATTATGCAGGCAAAGCTCCAGGTGGTCTTTAAAGGTGAGAACGAGGGGGTGGAGGCTCTTTACCTCTGCCATTGCAGTGTGAGTTTGCCTTTAAGCTGCTGCATTTCCTTCTAATTTCTATCTCCTTACCCTGGAGGGCCACCAGAATTGCCCTGACCTGGGACAACTGTGAGAGAAAGAGACCGGAGGAGGTCAGAGGGTGATTAGACCCATCCGGCCTTAGTGAGGGAATGAGGGAAATGAGAGGATAATAAAAAAGGGAAGAGAACAAATCCTGGGCTGGGTAGTTGCCCTCTGTCAGTCTGAGACTTCTAACACAGCTTGGGCATGGCCAGAAATCCTGGGAGGTGGTTTTGACGGGGAGCAGATGGGAGAAGATGAAGATGTTGTCTGTGAGAGCTGGTGGGAGACACACAGGTGGAGCTCTCCATCTGAAAGTCAAAAACCAAAAAATAACCAGTTATGGCTTTGGGGACTGGTTTTTGTTTTGCTTTTATTTCTACTTTCTAGATGAAGAGGAAACACGGCATTTCCATTGGAGTTCAAATGGATCTGTAAAATCATTCTTCACTTGGCAGGCTTGGTCTCTCGGGTGAGAAACTTTGAGAAGATGGTTTGCAAAAAAAAACCCAAAAAACCAAAAAAAAACCCGCACACCAACCAAAAAACCCCCCAAAAACAAACAACAAAATATAAATCCCAAGCAAAACCAGCTTAATATCCTCATGAATATAAAATATAAATAGCACTGTGCGAGATATGCTGAGCTCCTACCCCTGGCCGAGCACGTTGACGGTGATGTTTCCGTCTCAGAGAAGAGCAGATGTAAAGTTGCATAGTGGGGGCAGTCTCTGATTCACATCCTTCATTATGTCACTGAGCCTCATGCAAAGTCACACTCTGGGAGTCTCGTCTATGCCCTACAAAGCAGATGTTCTTTTGCAGCTCCTCGTCTACCCTGGTCTTCCCTCAGTGTCTTCTCACCACCCCCCCAAGCACGGCCACCAGGAGCCCTTTTTGCTCCAACAGCAGGAGAACAGCTTTCCTCCTCCCCGTCTGCAGGGAAATATCTCATTTCTAGAAGCCTTTGTGTGGGCTTGAACCATTTAAATGAAGTTAATTCTTTTTTATAGCCCTTCTAAACTCTTAATTCCTCAAATGCTAAGAACATTTACTGCTGAGAAATGTTTTGTAGGAAGTTTCTTGCTGCAAATCCCTCTGCCTGCTTAAAGGTGAAAACTTACACACATTCCTGAACAGACCTCAGATGACATGTTCTTGTGATGTGTCTATTTTCAAGTGTTTTGTGTTTTGCTGCAATCAAAATTACCAAACTTTTTAAAACGATAGCTCTGAAAATAATATTTTTTTCTGTCTTTTCGATCTTCCTTTAACTGACTGTAGAGTCAAAAAAGCTAAAAACCATTAATATTCTTTAGGCAGGCATTATCTGGCTATCCTTAAGCAATTTCCTTGCCAAAACTAGAAAGAAATGTCCCTGCAAAGATACTTAAAAAGAGACAATACCTGCTCTGGTGATCACTCCATGCAAAGTCTTTGTGAGAACTGAATTTAAGAAGACATGCTTAGAGCTGGAAGTCTGTCTTTGTTCAAATAAGAATGAACCGACCTGAAGTAGCATTTTGGCTCCTTTTCTAAGCCTCAGAAACTCAAAGGTGTAGCTCAAGAAACGTCCTGCATGAAAGAATAAAATGGAAAGTAATTTCTCTGCAGACAAAGGACCCGCAGCCATCGAGCTCGGGGAAAAAATATAACCCAACTGCACGTGCTGCAGCACATTAACTAGGGATGACCTGACCCTGCTGGCACGGCAATTCCATGGAAATGCTGTGCAGATGACAAAAACAAAAGGAATGGGGGTTTTTATGGGGCAGAGCCTGGCAGAGGTGCTGTCTCATGGTGGGCGATCCATGGAGGTGACGAGGGAGGAGCACGGCGGGTCCTGTCCCCGTCCTTCCCCAAACCTCCCCGTTGTCCCTGCAGCTTTCCTTCACTGGCTCTGAAGAGGCTGAGTGGACCAAGGTTCTGTCAAAGGGTTGGAGTCAAATGTGGCTTGTAATGCTTTTATGGAATAATTAGGGGATGACGCAAGACAAAATATCACCAACTTCTCTACCATGTTCCTGCCCACAACCAGAAAGGAGCTGACAGTTAAGTCTGATTAATGTTAAGAAACATTGTTGCATCATTTTCAATTAAAATTTTTGAATTTTCACCTATTTGGCTGCTCCAAGAACTTCTGAGTAATTGTTTCATTATTTTCATTGATCTGACCGGATTTAATTGAAAATTCAGCTTTGACCCATTCTAGAACTGTTTACTTAAAATAGTGGCAAATTTACTTGCTATTTGGCACCTCACCAGTCCTTGAAAGCCAATAAAAACACACTTGTGATTTCTTTATAAACATTTGCTCTCTGCTTTCTCAGCTGCTAAGCCAGGCAATGGTTTCCTATACTGTTGTTTTATTAAGAGCCTTTAGTGTTGTCACATTTTTTGTCAATATCTGTTGGGTTTTTCCAGCTACTCCTCCTGGCCCAGTGTCTGGAGATTCCAAAAACATGATATATGCTGGATTCTCCTGAGAAGCTTCAAATACTTCTCCAGATTTCCAGCAAATTCAGCAACAACTATAATGCAGTTTTCACAAATCATAAAACATTCCAGAAAAGCTCTCTTCCTTAACATATTCATGACTTAAGAGAAGCAATTATCACTGCCAAGCCTTATTTTAGGGCTGCAGCTTTAACAGACTGAGAGCGCTGTGATTTCATTAATAATCAATAAAGGTGGCAAGAGAAGCCTTCCCTTTAAGCATCCTATTCGCCACCAAGGAATCTTGCAGCTTAAGGCAAAAAGGCAATGCGGATGGATGATGACAACATCACTGGAAAGATCTTAAGGCATTTACATATTTTTCTGATTCCAAAACCCATTAGAGAAGTCAGGTACATTTTGCACTCGCTTTTGAGCGCTGTGAACACCATGAAGTTAATAATAAAAAAAAGGTTCCAAGTCACTGCTAGTGTAGTGCTAAATGCAGCCTGTATTTCTCACAGGTTTTTTTCCCTAAGTGACAACCTCGACGAGTCTAGACAGGCTGTTTCTCTCACAGGTTCAGTGAATTCCTCCCATTTTGCTGCTGCAAATTTCCAGCAGCCTCTGCCAGTGAAACAATGCAGCCAAAACCTAACACAAAATGGTGTTAACAAGCTCTCAGTGGATGGTGTGGAGGGGGGGGTGGGAATTACTTCTTCTACAAAACCAGCATTTACAACTCGAGCATCTTGTTTTTATATATCCTGGTTAAAAACAAACAAACAAACAAACAAACAAACAAAAAATCATAGTTTCTGGTGGTATCAGGGAATGGTTTGCAGATTAATAGATGCTGCTAACATTTTCCTGCTTATGTTATGTAGAAGTGTTGGAATAGATGGGATGGCCTTAAAAATGCAAGAGATGAGTTTTTCGGGGTGGGAGGTAGACCTTCTATTATCATATCCGAAAGAGTGAGAACTCTGTGTCCCGGGTAAAAGTTTTGTGTCTCAAACTATCTGCTGGGGTTTGGTGTTTTTCCTTCTCTACTGAGAGCAATTGTTCATTCCACAACCACTTATAATTCCCTCGCACCACCTTTGCTGGGGAATCCTTCAGCCTTCATGGTCTCTGACACTGACACGGGCAGGCAGCCAAAATACTGCTCTAAAGAGACATCCAGAAATTGTCTTAAGAAAACATGGGGAGGAAAAAAGGATTGTGGTTCAGTGTCCTGGTTTACCAAACACAAAGAGAAATATACATATAATCATAGGATATTCTGTGTTGGAAGGGTCATTGAGTCCAAGTCCTGGCCCCGCACAGGAGGACCCCAGGAATCCCACCATGTGCCTGCACGGTAGGATTATCACATGGCATGGCTAAAAATGCCCAGGAGAGACAATACCCTGTGCCCCCGTGCAGACCCAGGTGAGCTGGATGCAGTCAGGCCTTGGCACAGAGGAGCCACCAGCATCTCCTGGACGCTGTCCCCAGCCTTGTCCCCAGCAGACAGCGAGGAGCAGGGCTGGCATGGGCTCAGTCCTCCTGGCACAGCTCCTGCAAAAACAGGACAAGGAGGAGGCAAAACCACTTAAACCAACAAAGCCTTCCCTAATGGAGAGGTCAACGTGGGAAAAAGACTGAGGGATGGCTTTAGTTGTCAAAAGTGCCACCTTCTAATGAAAATGACAAGTGCAAAGTCGCTTATTTTTCGTGTATTACACGGCAACACTTGTCTCGCAGTCAGGTATTGCAGGCTTGCTCTCAGTGCTGGGCTTTGAATGAGATGCTGGATCCTTATGTAAAATCAGCACCGTAGCCCTTATCCAGCAGGAACTAACAAGGAACTATAAATGGCCCAATTACCCGACTGAAATGTCATTCACACATTTGTTATCTCCCACACCAACAAGGAAAAATAACACAGAGACACAGTAGCTGAAGGCAAATTGAAATTACTGTCGATTGAACTGGAACTTGTGAAGCTCTTCATGTAATTCAAAGCTTTAAAATTTAATGTGAACTATATTTAGTTTCAAACAGTTGGGTTCACTGATAGTTTGTTTCAGGCTGGCCAAAAGTCGCAATATCCTTATTAATAATATTAACAGGGCGAAGTGCTGCCTGGATAATGATGCACTAAGTTCTTAAGAGTTTTTTAGAGAAGTTTTGGGAGCAACAGTCCTCAGGATGGAAGATTTCTGGGACACATGATCCTGGAAGTCAGATGCTCTTCCATCAAGTCACCACCATTTCAGGGTAAGGCGTGATACCTGCAGAAGGGATTTTTCATGTTTGTCTTTTAACTGCATTTTTCATCTTAGATCTTAATAATTCTGTTCCTAAATCATATGCTGGTTAACTTTGGCAACCAGATGCCAATCCCATATTATTTAGATCTTTATATTGATAGTACTGTAATACTGGAGCACCTAAATCATAGAATTATGCAATGCTTTGGGTTGTAAGGGACCTTAAAGTTCATTTCATTCCAACCCCCTGCTATGGGCAGGGGTCCCTTCTAGGCCAGGTTGCTCCAAGCCCCATCCAACCTGGCCTTGAACACTTCCAGGGATGGTGCATCCACAACTTCTCTTGGAAAACTGTTCCAGTGCCTCAACAGCCTCACATTAAACAATAAATGAACAAACAAACAAACAGATAAATTAAAAAAAAAAACAACATCTTCCCTGGGGAAAAAAAGAGACCTGCTCATAACATCATAGCTTTAAATATTATAATGTCGTAATACCGTGAGCTGTGTCAGACAGTGGGAATGCTGTGGCCGTGGCATCGCAGCACCCAGCTCCTCCCAGCTCCCCCCATTCCACAGGCACATCATCTCATCCAAACAGAGCTCTGAAATAAAGATTTCCCACTTCGAGCTAGCACGGGCAGTTCCCAGCACGTAGACATAATCCAAGTCCCTCACTGCTTTCAGAAAAATAAAGTTGTTTTGCCTGGTTGCTTTCCTGTGAACTGTGTTTCTTGCTGTTGGGTACCCGGATCCACTCCAGCAGGGAATGCCGTGACACCCTGTAAAGCACTTTGGATGTAAAGATGAAACAAAGCTTTGCGTTAAACATCTCGTGTCTGAGGGGCTCGGGGAAGGCACGGAGCCTGTTTAGACACCAGCACTGACAAGTTTAAAAAGGCTGCTAAGAGAAAGGGGAGAGTGTCGTGTTCCCCCTCTTACCTCGAGCTGTCAGTAAAGTCACTAATTGGGGCTGTGAAATTGCTCATTGCTGGAGTTATCCAGAAGGCAAACAAGGGGCGGGGGTAAGGAGAGGAGCAGATCAGGCACTGAAACGG
Source organism: Grallaria varia (assembly GCA_013396735.1). Classification (NCBI taxonomy): domain Eukaryota; kingdom Metazoa; phylum Chordata; class Aves; order Passeriformes; family Formicariidae; genus Grallaria; species Grallaria varia. Next base: position 470,631 of record VWZG01009088.1, read on the forward strand.
AGGATGCTGCTTTGAGAGTCACTTCATCCTTGGATTCACCTTTCACAGGTGTATATCAAACGCTTGCAATGGATTTCTGCTGATTCCCAGCCGAGAAATTTCGAGCCAATTTTAATGCATGTGTTTAAATTTGCTTGCAGGAGCACGCTTATATTGCACTTTATATAAAAACAAATGATGGTAATGCGTGTTGCTGAATGCAGAGAGCTATAAGCACTGGAAAGAATAAACATATCTTCTCGCCTTTGTAAATGGTAATACTTCAGGCTTTTAATAGTGAAATAGCATTTTTTTAACCTTTGGCATAGCTTTTTCATTCATTAGGTTCCACCAAACTCTGGTGCAGTGAAGGGAGACAGGCTGATTTTCAGTACTTTTTGGTAACTCTCACTTAACCACACATCTTACAGAAAATATAGTTTTTATAGACACACCATGGTAGAGATGGATTTGACTCCAAAGTACATTTTTTTGAAAGCAATTAAAAAAAAAATTAGAAAGAAAAAAAAAGTCTGATTTTCATCAAGACCATATATAGCATGAAGATTTGTCATGAGAATATTGCTATAAAATATCAACAACATTTCAACAAAATAAAAAAAAAAAATTGAATTTTTTTTATTTTTGCTATTAATCTTTCAAACACAAGGAGGAACTCACTGCCATTTGGTAGGTCTTTCCTTTTCCTCTTACATTTTTATTTCGGTTCTGTTTTGTTCTGATGGACTTTTGGAAGACTTTCAGGTGGTCGGGAGGTGGTGTTAGTTTTGGTTTTGGTTTTTTTCCCCCACATTCCGACTATTAGGACGGAAGAGCAAGATAAATTACTTTTCCCACTCATCATTTTTCTCCCGGAGCATCCTTCGCATCAGCATTTCCCCCAAGCTGAACTCATGCTTCACCAGCTTTTTAAGCACAACAAACTGTCCTGGGTTTGCTGTCTCATGGCAGAGCCGAGCCAGTGTGCAGGAGGGGATATTACATTCTGCTCTCTACCCTGCACACGTCTCTCCCTTGGAAGTGCATGTTCCTTTCTGCTGTTTAATAAGGGAGGCTCTGGCCTTTGGATCAAATGTCACTCGCAATACCCACTGGAACAGTGCTGTGGATTGTGGATTTGCTGCAAAATACGCTGTAGTATGGAAATTTGCTGTAGGAATACGGTGGGCAGTGGTTCTAGAAATAAACAAACCCAAACCAATACAACACAGGCAGACAGAAAGCCACTGGACTGGACAAAACTACTTCACTTTATTGCTTTTTGAACCTCACCCGGGTGAAGGTGCCCGGTTTTGGTTTGGGACATCTGGACGCTGCCATCAAGTCTGACTCAACAGTGTTTTTCCTTTGTCATGGAAATAGAAAACTATAACCAAACGCACATCTGGGCAGCCCTTTTGTGAACAGCTGCTCTGAGGAACTCCTACAATCTCCTCTGCTGATCCATCCTGTAGTCAGGGCTGCGAGCTCCTCCCCTGCTCTACTCCTTCCCATGAAGCAGAGGGGTAGGGGTGTCCACTTCCAAGGCTGCAAATACAGCATAGCAAAGTTCCTTCTCTCCTCTGATTATGGGGATTTATTTTAGTTGTTTTGTTTTGGAGGTTTGGGTTTATTTTTATTTTTTTTTTAATCACAGAATCACAGAATAGTTTGGGTTGGAAGGGACCTTAAAGCCCATTCAGTGCCATCCCCTGCCATGGGCAGGGACACCTTCCACTAGACCGTGTTGCTCCAAACCCCGTCCAACATGGCCTAGAAAACTCCAGGGATGGGATATTTATAAAGACTGTCAGAAGTTTTGCCTGTCAGTCTGGGTTGCATAATCTTACACAGAATTTTAGTTACGAGCAAACAGCCAGGAGTCCTTAAAGCACATCCCTACCTGAAGTCAAACAAGAACTTAATCCCTGTGCAGGAGCTGTCCCTCCATTATAGCCTTACTCGTAGATTAAATTTGCCACAGGACAAGAATTTTCAAAGGGAGTAGATAATCCTGTGGACATCCAAGGCATCCAGAGACAGAATTAGTAGCTCGCAAAGAAGCTGGGAGAAAATTCACACATTTACATTTCAGATATTAGTGGGCTGGATTGCATTTTGTATCTTTGCATCCCGAGTTTAGGGAAAGAGTTTCCTTATTTTTTTTTCAGGCATTTCACCAGTGACAGAGACAGATTACAGAAATGTATGGTCTTTAGGTCTCATTCAGTCCCTAATCACTGGATCCTGAGATGCACTCAGCGAGCATTTTTCTCTCCAAGCCCTTTACAATTTGTAGGCAAACTCAGTAACACTCCCTAACCTTGTTTAATATCTCCAGTGTGGTTGTCAGCTGGCTTATGGAATGTTTACCTTTACAGTGGTTTCTGTGTTTCTCTCAGTGAGCTGCTTCCTTGGAAATTAAAGCTATCCATGATCTTAAGCAAAGACGTCGCCAGTGCCGCTGACCAGAAAGAGCACCGAGTTTCCCGAGGCCACTCTATAATTGCATTTCGGAATACAAATGAGTTAACTCTCCAAAGGAGATATTTCATTTGAATTCTTCCGAACTTCATTTCTTTTATAAAGTCCGTCGCCCAGTGTTCAGGCAGTCTGTGCACAAATTAAACAGTGTTTTGTGGCCGTGCGAAGGAGCTGCTGTGGGGGGTTCTGACACATGATCTCAGCCTGGTTTATGACCTGCTCTCCTTGAGGGTGGAGGATGGATGAAGGTACAACCCACAGCCTGCATGATGTGTGTCGCTCTGCGGCGACACCGAAATTGCAAATTCAGAGTCCCTGACTTGCACAGCTGTGAGACAAATAGAAATAAAATAGGCAACAAATTGCAAGTGAATACCATCTCAGACCACCCGGAGTCTCCGTGATGGAGTAATGCCGGAGCAGCGCTGTCGGGGGGTGGCAGTCGCTATTAGAGCTGCCCCACTGTGGGGATTTGGGTCAAAAGGCTCTGGAAATGTCAGATTGTTCCCAATTTCATATTGCTGTGTTGTGATTTCGAAAGCCCTACGTGCTAAACCCCCCAGCACTTTGGAAGGGAGGCTCCCACAGCCCAATATATGGCACCACAAATCAGTGGTCATTCTCTCCTTCTTTTATCTATTCTTATTCTCCAGCTTTTTGGTGGCATTTTCCCCTATTTCACTACTAAAACACCCACATGTGCAGTAGGCAAGAGCTCCTGAGATCCCCTGATGTGCCTCCCAGCACTGTGGTGTCCTCACCAACCTCAGCTGGCCACCATAAACACCTAAAGAGAGATTTTCTACTTTGTCCCCACCTAACCTGTGCCAGCCCTCCATTATAGTTTTAACGAACCAAATTCTTCCACTCTCCATGTTTATATCCTTTAAGAATTTCTAATCATGATTTTCCAGCCTGTCTAGATGTTGATGGCTCACTTTATCTTTCCATGCAGTGCTTGATTTGCTGACCTGCTCACCACTTTTATAGCTTTTCTCTAAACTCCCTCCAAATTAGTCAACATCTTCCTGCTAATGATGCGTTCAGAGTTAACATGAAGGTGAAAAAGCTTCGCTAAATGAGCTCCTTTCGACGTCAGCAGTGGCTTAAATGAAAGAGAGTTCAAGTGAAAAAGCTGCTTTAATGGTGGCAGCGGCTGAGTGGAAGCTGCTTAGATGTGGAGCCACCAGGCAGATGAACGGCTGCAGGAATTTTAACAGGCCAACGTGCTAACGTGGGGATGCCAATAAACAACCCCAACCATCCGGCTGAACGTTTGATGGATTCGGGAGAGCTTCATGAGGATTTCAATTTTATTAAAAAAAGGCCTCGGCAATTAGAGACTGACGGAAACATCCGGCCGCTTAAAGGCAATCGCGGTGGGTTTTTTCAATCAAGGCCGTCGAAATTTTTGAAGACAAGGAACGGTGAGCAGGGAGTCTCGATAGCCATGGACATGCCAGCCTTGAGGGAAGGCCTGAAATACGGATTCTGAGTGCAGCAAAAGGGACGTTTGGGGCAGGGGGCTCGAGGTAGAGATGGAAGTTTACCAACATGCTTGTAGGGAAAGAAATGAGTTGTGCTGAATGGCAACTGTATGCTGTTTCTCCTTATCCACAACCTACCAGCCAGTCTCCTTGGTGTTACAAAACAGCAGTAGAATGGACTTGTGTGGAATTGCTCTGCTTATAAAATATTTTGGTTCTATAGAGTTTTTTTAAAGCTAAAATTGTAGGTAATTCTGTACATGTCTTGCATGCAACACAGTGCAGAAAGATAAGAAATTAACTACCCTTGAAAAAGTCTGCTCATGAAAAACAAAAAAGAGAATGCTAAAAGTAGGAAAACTTTTGATGCCAGCATCTAGATCCACAAATAATCTTTTGTACCTTAATTACGTGAGTACTAATTCCATGATAAAGTGTCTGGCTGGGTTAAAAGAAAAACACAAGGAAAGCAACTTAGATTCAACATCAAATCATGAGAAAACTTCCAATGCTTCCCACAGCTAAACTTGATTAAGCTCCAAACATTTATGGAAATTCAGAAGAAAATGTAACTTCTAACAAAAAGGGAAAGGGTTCTTGTAAATTTTTAATATGAACTATGCAGACAATTACATTAATAAGATTTAATTATACCATGAAATATTTAGTGTTTTTCTCTATGCTAAATATTATTTTGAACATAGTTCCAGAAAGATTTGAAAGCTTGAGAGATACCAAAAAATAAAACCAGAACAAGTGCTTAAAATTTAATGTTGACAATGTATTAATTATATCAACAAGTGTTTCTGTCTTTAATTAAAAAAAAAGGAAACATTTTAGTCAGCTATTGCATTTTATTCTCATTATAAATAAAGATAGAACATAAGAAAAATAATTTGTGCACTGTTTAATTAATAGAAAAAACCAGCTCATGTGTTATAGGTCTCACTTTAACAACTATCACATAATCTACAATTGACATCAAAGTTTTGGCAGAAATGCATAACTATTTATTAGCGCCTACATTAACATTTTATTATGCCAAAACTAACTGGCCATATACTTACTATCATCCACAATGTGACTCCCTAATTAATCGACTTGTGAAATGCTATTTCCTCAACTGTGTGCTGGTTGTTATTTTTGTTGTACGGCTCTTTGGTCTGACACTGCTTCACGATTAACGAACGCCAAGTTTCCTGCGCAGAGCAGACTCTGCTCATCCTCAGCACTGCTCCTGCTTCCATTTCGGATACACCCGCAGTGACCCACAGCCTGGGCTCCCCTTCCCACCCAAACACTTGTCCCAGGTGCCACAACGGCAGCGAGTGAGGCCAATCTTCAATTCCTGGAAAGGTTTACCTGGACTCCAGGTGAGTGTAGGGCAGGTAGAGCAGCCAGGGAAGCGTGCTGGAAACCACTGGGGAGCCCATAAAAACATGCAGGGTAAGTCCTTCCTGGGGCTGCAGTCTCCTCCCGAATGGGAATGTGGTGGAGGTGGCTCTGGAAATACAGGCGTCATTTTTTGTAAATGGGATGTTTGTTTTGACATTTCATTGAATCACTGGATGGTTTGGAAGGGACCTTAAAGGCCGTCTAGTTCCAACCCCCCTGTCACGGGAAAAGACACTATTTAATGCAGTTAATCATTGTACTGACTCAAATCTATACACATTTTTTGAGATATATATATATATATGTGTGTATATATATACATTTCCATGTGGACAGGCACCTATCTATACGTACACACACACACAAAACATCTGTACAGAACAACCTCTGCTCCCCCATTCCCTCCCATGTCAGAAATACAGATTATTCTTATTTCTGCAGGGCATGATCACAATTTGTGGAAGAAAGAGCCAAGGACTCTGCACCACTGCTTGACACAGAGAGTGTCCCTGCCAGGACCATCTCTGCTTTCCGTGGGCATCTCCACACTGAGGGCACTGAGTGATTTCAGGGACAGGGCTTGGAGCCTGCTCTCTGCTCCAAGGAGATTTGACATACGGAAGGGGGAAGTATATCAAGCCCCAGCAACTCTTAATGTTTTATTTACTATTTTGCCATGGGAGGAGGTGCTATGATTAATTTTTAATCCAAACCCCACATGCTGTTTCGCTGTAAGCTCTTTAAAAGATGTGCCTGCAGCAAACACAAATTGTGATTTCCCACCTACCTGGTGTCACAGCACCTGGGGCACCACAACTGCTTCTGGACTTGGCCTTGGTGGGCGGCATCCCTGCCCATGGCAGCGGGTTTGGAACTAGATGTTCTTTAAGGTCCCTTCTAACCCAAACCATTCCATGACTCCATGATATCATTCTATCCTGTTACACAGGCTTTTTTTTTTTAATTGTCGTTCTTCCCACTTTCTTCTACCTTTTTTTTGTTTTTTTTCAAGTTCTCTCATTTTTATTTTTTTCCTTTTGCCTACACCATCTCATCAGCTTTTTCCTTCCTACTTACTCTGCCAGGCTGCACCTTTGATCTGTCTCTCTCCCACTTTATTTGGAGGCCACTAAAGGAGGGAGAGGAGCAGGTGGTGCCAGGGGCACAGGAGCAGGGGGGCAGCCCAAGGGTTGGCACCTGCCCCGCATCCTGCACGATGCAGGGGCACGGAAGGGAAAAGATACTGACGGGGAGAGTGGAGCTCAAGGAGAGAGGCTGCAGAAAAGCACGAGGAGCTGTGGCAGTGAACAAACCATATCAGAAATGGAAAAAGTCTTGTGAGAAATGGGCTGGTAAAGAAGGAAGGAAAGCTAACCCAAACACCTTCAAAACTGAAGCTGTTTCTACTGTTTAAGGTGGAGTTTCTGTGTTTTTTCTCTGAGTCACTGCTTTCTTCTTCCCAAAATCCCTAGAGAAAGCCTTATCTCCCTAGCTAGGTCTAAAAGAATGTATCCTTGAAGTGTGTTTAAAGTTTCCCTATTGGCCCTTAGTTAACCCTTTCCTATCGGTTGTTAGTCCTGGTTTTCTATTGGATCTTTTACGATCCATCAGGAAGGTATAAATACCTCTGCCCATGGAATAAACTCTCTGTCTCTCCCTCTCCGGTGGTCTCTGCGTGTCTCTCTGTGGGGCACCCCGGGGGCTCCTTGGGGGGACACTATGGGGGGAAGGCAACTCCCTGCAATGTAAAGGAGGGACAGCCTCCCGTTATCGGGATGTGAACCCCCATAAATCAACTGTCGTAAGGAGCCAAGAGCCTGTCCCAGGAGGAGCCGGGGAAATAAACCAGCCCAGAGATGAGAGAGAGGAGCGCCGTGTTTGCTGCAGCTCGGAAAGTGAAACAGCAAAGCCCACGAGCAGCACGGACCTGCGAGTGTGGCAGGGGAGGGAGGGGGAGCTGCTCAGAGACCCCTTCTTGCTGCTGTTCTGTCTCAGTTCAGCTCGGTTCTTGGAGGGTTTTTGTTTGTTTAAAGTGGCAAATACAAAGCAGATTTGAACATTAGGTTAGAAAAATATTTTTGTGGATTTGTTTTTTTGTGTGTGTGTGTGTGTGTCTTTCTTTTTTGTTTGTTTTTAAATTTAAAATGCCCTCTTCTATCTTGAAATCTCACAGTCAGAAAGAGGCAAGTGCAGACCATCTCTGACTGCGCTGGTTTAGGGTCCCACCACGTCTGCCCTGGGAGACAGAGACAGGTATGGGCAGAGCTGGCTTCCTGCTTAGTGCACTGGACAGTGGAAGACGTCCCATTTTGATCAGAAAATGATTTTAGATTTGTCTTTTTCTTGTTGGTTTGGTTTGGGTTGGGTTTTTTTGATGCCTATACAGGTCAGGAATATAAATTTCTTAACCTTTCACACATTCAGGCACCTGCTGGGTCACTGTGTCCCACCTAAAGAGAGCTGGTGCTTAGCTATAAAATACACTCCCCACTCCTATTTCCACTCTTCCAAGCAGCAAACTGGACACAACGGACCTCACCTTTTCTTTAAAACGTGCAGGACAGTCCCCCTGCATCTCTTCTCACTGATGTGCAGGAAGGTTACCCCCTTTGGACCATCAGCCTGCAAGGAGAACAGTGGTCAGTTGTTACCACACTCTCCATCAGGCTTTGCAACAAATGTCATAATTTTGGCACTGCCGAATCTTGAACTTTCTGACCTCAAACACATTGCTGTGCACGTGGGCAGGAGGAAGGAGGGAGAAGAAATCACTGGGGCCAGTGCATTGTGGTATTTATAGACAGCACTAGGTTCAGATTTATGACTTAAGAAATACTGATTTGAAAATCAATATAATTTACCTTGCCACCTCACAAGCTTTTTTGAGGACACTAATTCATAATCTAAACAAATCAATTAAACATGTGTCTGTAATAACTTTGCTGTTCCTTAAAGGAATTTTCCCGGCAGACAGCATCTCTTAACATTTTGGGAGATTATTCTCAATGCATATATACCTTATCCTTAAAATGGGAACTGGTCTTTCTCAGTGCCTGGACAATTTTACACGTGATTTCAGCATTCAAGTGCTGCTTTTGAATACTGATACACATGGCTGTGGTTTTATTTATTTCACATTTTATCCTTCCAAACCATCACTGCATAACATACAAGCTGATGCCCTTCCACCTCAGCAAGAGAAGGCAAACCTATGGATGCACCTTGGCCACCTCTTCTCTGGATACTATTTGTGCTAGTTCAAATTGTTCTTCATGTAAAAAAATTAACCAAAACAAAGACACAGCGAAGAAAAGCCAAGAGAAAATGCACCAAGTAGCCTGCTGACAGCTTGGAGTGTATCCCCCCAGAAAGCCACGCTGGTCTGTGCTTCTGCTGGGTTTTAATAACGGTTAATAATAATTTTTGCCATCAATAAAAGCACTTGCGGCCACACCGTGGCAGCAAAGATAATAAAGGCAAGGCAATCCCACCCTCCAGGCAGTGCAGGGAGCTCTGGATGCCTCCCACCACCCCAGGGAGCTCTGCCAGGGTGGGTGCCTGAAAGTGCTGGGAGGCTCTCTGGGTTGGGGGCAGGGTCAGTTTTGGTGGGCCCAGGATCTAAACAAGTACAACACATTTTATGCTCTGAAAACAGAGGAAAATAAAAATCAGTCAAGTGCAAAGAGAAGAGTTAAAACCAGGACAATTGTGCAACACGCAGCAGAGAATTGAAAATAATACCTGGCTAGAGCTCGGCTTTAACTCAGAGGCAAAGCCAACAGGCACTGGTGATGGAATTTAGCTATTGCAGAGAAAACCACCAAAACAGATCATTTCCTTTGGGGCTGAAATGGGCCTTTGTCCTCGCTCCACACACACGCAGCCTGGGCTGGATAACACCACCAGCCTTATCATGACACCAGTGCTCTGAAAAGGAGCCTTGGCAGTAAAGCAAGGGAAGGTTTATCATCATAGGTCTAGTTATCAGTCCTAAGAATACTTTCTATTTTAGTTTGACCATGAAGATGGGTTCACTCTTGCCTTAGTACCAGGCTAAAAGTAAGCTCATGCTTTCCCTTCACCCGCACTATTTCTGGTCTTCATGTAGACTTTTCAGTACCATACGAAATAGTTTGACACACACACACATATGTATGTACAGAACATCATTTTCACACACCAACAAACAAAAAAAATAAAGAAAGCTCAGATCTTTACAGCAACATCTGAAAAGCCTGAGATAAGGCATGCTGGTTGAATTTAAAATTATTTCTGCCCGAACAAAAAAGAACTTTTCCAGGGACAGATTCTCAGATAAATCTGCACAGCTCCTCTGAAGTGAACTGAGCCATGACTGTGCGTACTCCAGCTACAGATTTTGTCCATAGCAGACTGATCCTGATGGACACCAAATCAGCCATCAAATCCCACGTATTTTCAGTAGGGCAGGATTAGTCCCAGTGTATAAATATAGTTGAATTGCTGAAAAGGTGAAGGAAGACAAAGACTACATTGTAAAGCTCCTGGTTTGGTAAGCAGATGGGAGAAAGAAGGCCAATTACAGTGTAAAGCATCATTTCACCAAGAGAAGTGTGAGCGCTGGAAGAGCTCCGAACAGAGGGGGTTTTGCTTTGCCATGTGCAGTCTCAGGGAAACAAAAGGAAGGGTGTGACTGAAATGAAGACAGACAGAATGCAATATTTTCCTTTGATGTGTAAACAGATTTAATGCAACAAAAATCAATGAGGAAAGTCTCCGAAGGAGAGTGTTTTAATGTGTTATCATATTTCACATAGATTTCATAAAAATTCAATTTCAATTATAGCACAGTTTACAAACAGAGGAAAGCGCTGTGCCTCCCTGGAAAACATATGGCCATCAAAACTTCAAACAAAATGCTGCCAAAGTTGCTCGTAAAAAAACAAATAGCCATAAGCCAGTGCGTTATTGTCCTTTTAATGCGTGCTGAATGCATATAATTCTTCTCGTGTCCGCCTCGGCTGTCAGCTCTCTGACACTCTGCTCTCCCATTCACACACCTCCCCTTGACGATGTCTTGGAGCAGGAGCTGTATTGTGAGCGGGGTTTAATTATTTTGGATATTATCTTACATCTCCAGCTGGGCTGCTGCAGGAAAAGGCATCAAATAAATAACCACCCGCACCCCCAAAATGGGAAGGGGCTGAGCCCAGGCACAGCCAGCACTTGCTGGGCTCTGGTCCCGGGCACGATCAAAGGCAGTGTTATGGTGCAGGCAGAGACCTACTGTCTTACTTTTGTCAAGGGATTAGGAGAGGGACGAGAGTAAAAGCCCAGGCTGGAAGGCAAAGGTGGCTTTGAAGTGCCCCGCAGTTGGCAAATGTGCAGCTTGGACATCAGCACAGCCTGTACCCCAATGGCCACTGCTGGAACATGTGTGTGAGAATCCCCTTCTCGTGCAACTGGGATACAGGCACAATTTTATGGAAAAGCAGCAATGCTTTTCCCCCACCTCTGACTACAAGAAGAGTCACTATGTCCCTCTGTGTGCTTTCCAATGAGTTGAGCTTCTTCCATCAACAGCCAAACTCTGCCCTTTTTCCTGCGGAGACATTTCTATTTTGTCCTTTGAGGGCTTTCTGCTGTTGGATGGAGACCAGCATGTACAAGTGAAGGGATGCCATGACTGGAGGGGGAGAAGGTGCCCCATCCCTCACTGATGTTTTTCCCCTTCACAATTCCCACAGAGGGTGAAAGGGAGGCTTGGGGGTGTCTGGCAAAAGCTGCTCTTGAGAGAGGGCTGGGGGACAGCAGAGTGAAGGAATGCAGCATTCAGGGAAGAGGTACCCTCCAGGAGAACACTCCCTAGTTCCCCCTCACATCCCCAGTGTATTTGGGAATACTGCAGGGAGCTACTGGTTATACTGGTTTTGCACTGCGCTTACGCTGGAGAAGGACGCTGCAGGTGGAGAGAGGTGAATAAGGAGCAAGGGTTGATAAAGTACCAGGAACAGAGCAGAAGAAATGAAAATTAGAAATATATGGAAGCAGGAGGACATTACTGATGGCATTAGTGAAGTGTAAGCGTGGGGGAAGAAAACATGATGTATGCTGGCAAGGGAGGCCGAGCTCACAAAGCAGGTGTATTTGAGCTGGGAGAGAGAGAGGACGGGGCTCGGAGCCATTGCTCTCCCTCGGCGCACACCTGTCTGGCACAGAGCGTGCGAGGGGATGGCAGCAGCAGCTGCAGCTCCAGGAGGGTGGGACAGCTGGTACTGGCAAAGTCGGCTCCTCTTGCCCTGGAACACAGGACAGACACCCTACAGAAACAGAAGGAAGAAAAATCATTTCTCCTTTCTTATGAGTAGCTTGCACCCAAGCTGGAGAATTTTTTTCTTTTCCAGAAAGGATATAAAATGTATCATCCCTCCCCTCCCATGGGCGTTAATGGGTTGTCTCAAAATACGCCTGACGTGGGCTTTAGGATGTGTGTCCCTTGGAGCAAGGCCAAACATGCACACGTCTGCCGTTAGGATTTTACAGGAAACCATTCAGTGGCGAGGTTTTCCCACAAGCAGTCCGTCTCCTCCCGAAATGAGCCTTTTTGACAGCTTCTCGACCATCCTTCTCGGAGAGCTCTCAGGGGCAGTTTGGGATTAAGGCTCCTGAGCACAAACAGCTGCCAGCTCTGTGGGTTTGGTCACTTCTAGAATGATAAAGACCAAAAGGAAAGATTGATTTTATTTTTTTTTTTTTGTTGGTTTTTTTTTTCCCATTACAAGCAATAGTAGCCAAGTTCACAGTAGAAATCATAGGAATATTAAAACAGATCATTCCCCAAAGACCTGAGAAAATCACAATAATTAAATGTTAAATACAAATGCATGACCCTTTCATGGTAGTTCAAGCCAGCTTCATCAACAAATAGCATTATATAGAAAGATGAGTCTCACAGCATCTCCCAAAAGAAACTAAAAATGATGGGAAAACTTCAGGCACTATCACAACAGCAATAGGACTTTCCTACACACTAAATATTCTCCTTGCAACCTTCCATCTGGGTCTCTCCTATGAGGACAAGTTTACTCCAATAATTTCCAGTCCTCTGTTTAGAGCTCTGTAATGTCAAGGCAGTTTGAAACTGAGACAAAAGCCCTGGAGGACATTCATAGGTGTGTGCCTCGACACAGCCTCGCCACTAAACACAAAATGCAGCAGAATATGCAGCAGGTTTGGGTCAGAAAAATGCACAACTTTGGGTTTTTTTTTAAATTTGGTTTCCTCCTACCCCGTTAGCTGGGTGCCCTCCTACCTGAGAGCTGGCAGTGCTGGGGTGGGAATGCTCAGGGGCCAGGAGGTGAGAGGTTTGGGTCTGTGTGCTGCTGCAGAAGACAACATGCATTTGGGAGTGATCTAGTGCAGGTACTGGAAAGCATTGGGCTGGTATCAAAGTCCTCTTAAATATTTGCTTAACCTATGAACAGCTGGGCTGTGTTCGCTGGCAAACAACAGGGAGTGTCCCAAATGCCAACAAGCAGGGAAAAAGCAATAAAAACAAACACGGAGCTGATGGAGGCAGAAAAGCACCTCTGTTAGTGGGTAAGTCAGTAGCTCTGTTCCGTGTGGGAGGTGGGACTGGGACCCTCCAGGAGTCCCACTGTGGGTGGGATGGCTCCTCAGAGAGTCCTCAGGACAGGCTGGAGGGGAGCAGAGTAGCTCAGATATGTCACCTCCAGATTTCCAGCTGCTTCTGGTTAAAGCAACGGAGAAATACATCCTTTTCTCTGAGGATCCACAACAGCAGAATCAGAAAGCTCTAACCTAACATTTATAAAGAGGGATATAAAAGAGGGATAAATGCAATTTCTCTGGTGGGTAAGCAGTTGGTTAAATCAGGCTGGAAAGCCTGAAAAAATGACATGCCATGTGATGAAGGGCAGCCAGGAGGACACACCGGTGGGAAGGGAGGAGTGTGGAGCTCCGAAGGGGCCGGGAGGGAAGACAGGCTGTTTGCCTGGGATGCTGCAGAGGAAAGAGAGAAAGGAATCTGCAGACTCTCAGGATGAAATTCTGCTACCACTGTGGGAATCACCAGCATGAGGAGACTGTCAGGGAATTGCAGCAACCCCAGAAGAAGGTTGGGTTGGGGCAGATCAGCCCTGGGAGAGGAGCAGACAAGTTTGAGGCAGAGCTTCCCCACCCTGGCCAAGGAGCTGGGAGAAGTTGCCGTGAAAGAAAGTTGTGCTGGACTTTAATGAGGCTGCCTGTGGGCAAATGTGAAACGAATAAAAGACAGCTGATGGAAACTAATTACTACTTAAAAGAGTTCAGTACAGCTGTGTTTAAGTCACAGCTATGAAAGACGGGATTTAACATCTATCCCAATAAAAGCTGTGTCGAATGACAGCCAAGGCTGACACAGTTAATTAAAGCACAGCATTGAGACGCTCATGTACAGAAAGCAATAAACAGCTTCTGCAGTTGATTAAACAGTGAAGACTGGGGGTTTTAAACTGGCACGGGAGATATTTGCTGTAAGCACACCTCAGAGTCGCGGGTATTATTGCTCTGAAAAAGGAGGGTTTGTTCAGTTTACCTTCCCCAGCCCAGGACCAGAAAGTGCACGGACACAGGCAGAGGAATTATCATCTTGGCAAGGCTGGCCATGGTCACGGGTGAGGTTGAGAAGAGGCTGATGTGTGGGGCAGAGATGAGCTGAGCCTCCAAAAGCAGGTAAGATGTTTAAAGACAGGCAGGCGCTCATTTTGTTGCAGTTCATCTTTTCCCCCTTCCATGTCACAAATGCCCCCGTTGGTTTTCAGACAGACAAAACCCGTGCCAGAGCTGACAATGACTTTCACTCTAAGAGCGCCCGTGGCTTCCGTAGCTCAGAGCTGTCCCCCTGCGCAGCAGCCAGTGGGACACTCAGGACACCCAAACCCAGCAGCAAAGTCTTGTTTTTATAGACAGAAACAGAACCATAGCAAAGCCAGAGGAGCATTGTAGGAATTTCCCAAAGCCCCGCATTAACAACAGCCTCCCACAGCCTTTATTCTTCAGTGGTACTGAACAGTTTACCGGGGCCATGGAGAGCTAGAGCTGGGAGTGGGGAATTCTTGCTTTCTGCTTCCCTGGGTTCGTTAAGAACAATTAGCCCTCGACGTGAGAGTTGTCACCAGCTGTGCCTTCCCATGGCTTTGTCCTCTGCTGTGCCACAAGCACCAGTGACACTGGCGGCCCATAATTGATGAGCACAGTTCATATTAGCCATAGGGAGTCCGACGCTTACAGAAGGTTTGCAAGACTAGGGCGTGCACAACCCAGATGAAAAAGGGTAAGGGGATGAGGCAGAATATTTTTAATGCAATTTCTTTCTCTGTTAAGCGACAGCACCATGTTTTCCAGCTGTGTCTACATGATAAACAGTGTAGGAAGTGCAATCAGAGGAAATCTACTCAAAATATCAGCCGAGAACTGTAAATAATATGATTTATATAATGCAATATGATGCAATGCAAGGTGTATACAGGTGTCAGAGGGTTCACTGCAGAGACAAGAGAAGATGCTGGCTACAGGGGCTAATTGTCAGCTCTAATTATCCCTCATGAATGGATAACATACATAAAACACTATTTTTATAGGAACATCAATGCAGAAGGAAGAGAAAAGCATCTGGTTATGCCAGGAGGAGCAGAGGGACAGGTTGGGTGCAAAGGAAGGGACACAGATTCAATGGCCTTGTGCTGCTTTCAGCCCAAGTTCTCCAGGCTCGGGACCAGGCAGGGCTCCCTGTCCCACCTGTGCTAAACTCGAAAGTGGCAGAGGAAAGCAGCAACTCAACACGAGTTTCAAGAGTGAAGCTGCACTTTGCTTTTCACCACAATGGATTTTTCAAAAGGTGTGTCAAAGAGAATTGAAATTGGGTCTGTGAATGCTGCAGTAAGCGAGGGAACTCAAGTTAATTAAATTCTCTCTGTCTCCCAAGAACTAGATTTTTCCTTCTTCCAGTAGATATACTCTGTATATTGTAGTCTTTGTTAAAATCTAAGCATTCACTTAAGATCAACGTGGTTTCCTAGAGAAATATTCCGAATATGCTTTGAATTTACAAAATAGTCTCAGGGGCAAAAACTATTGAGGATGAAGATGAGCAAGTAGAGGCCACGTGAAACAGTTTGGAACACTTTTCTGTGAAATTTTGATGTATAGGAATGCCCCTCACCAAGACCAGCGTCTGCTCCAGGGGGTGGGGTATTTCCAGTCCCTTCCCTTTGGGCAATACATATTATGGGACATCAGAAAGCTCCATCAATGCACAAAAGAGCCCATGGGACCAGCAAATGGCCAAACTGTTACTTACAGCATTAAATCATGGAACGACCTGAGGTGTACATGGGAAAAACAAGGTTTTCTCCAGGCTTTGTGGAGAAGAAGATGCTGCTCTGACAGAGTGATAGACCTTATTTCTTTTTTGACCTTTGGCCTGTGACTATCATTTCACATGCAGGTGCCCATCAGCACTGTCCAAACAATGTTCATTGCAGTGACATTGTTAGTGTTGTTGTTGAAAAATGAAAGCAAACAGGGGACCTGTGTGTATCAGCAAACTGTAGGGCAACAGGGTTTTACAACCACTTTAAAATACATAATTTTTCAAATTTTTCACTTGACTACTCTCAGTAGCAATACTGTGTGTTCATACAAGGGTTTCAGCCTGCAGATTTATGCTTTAGTGTGAACTACATTGCTACCTTCAGCAGTAAACTTGGTTCAGGAAAAAAAAAAACCAACAACAAAACAGACTCATGTACCCTGACTGCACAGTGAACCTAAAACAAATTTCTGTCATTAAAAAGCAAGTTTGCCACACGGAATTTTGAGCAGTCTTTAATTTCCGCTGTACATTCCCACACACGCTGGATGAACTGCAAGCTGACACATGAAACATCCAGAGAGAGGATTTTAAATCCTAGAGCATAAAGAAGCTGATTTAATCAGCTTAAGGCATATCGATAATATAGTTAAGTAAATTAGATTAAAATTCTACACTCGCAGTGTGTTATGAGTAAAGCTGTTTAGTCCTTCTGGGTGGCATTTTTCTTGGCCATAGTCTAAGGAAAGCCCCACAGGCAGCTGTGTAATGGACACCAAATACATGTCCCTTATATCACAGCAACTGCCCAATTCCTGGCAAACTTGGACTTCAGAGCAACCATAAAGACCAGGTTATGTAAATATCTATTATCTATTAGAAATTTATATGTGAGACCAGGCTATGAAAATCAGAGGGGTTTTTTCTGCCTGTGTACCTGGACTTTAGAAGACATCCACGTGTTTCTGCAGCATGATGACCTCAGACATTCTGAAATTCCTAAAAATTCCTAAAAAAATAACAAAAAACCCCACCTCACTAGAAGATGTGGGAACATCACAAGACACCAGCTACTTGAACCATCATTCCAGAGAAAACCTTTGCTTCATTCTATCTGCCTGGGAAAGCTCAGTCATTATTGGTTCTACAGAAAGTGCAATACAAATTCTTTTCCTTTTTTTTTTCTTAGTTGTACAAATACAATGCTTGGTTCTTCCTTCCTTCCTTCCCTCCATTCTTGTGTCAAGGTTAACATTATTTGTCTAATTCCTGAATACAAGTTCAGGGGTGCAGCAAACCCTTGTGGTGTCTGTTGACTTTCCACCAGCAGCAACTCAGTAAATACCATGGCTTGCTCTTCCTCAGCCGTCTGATAATATGTATAATATAAGAACTACCTACATTACATCTAGACTGAATTACAGCATTAACTACTTAGCAAAACACTTAGTTTTGATTTAAAGATTTCCAGTGATGGGGATTGCAAAAAACCTCAGTAATTGGATTGTGGGGTAAGTACCCTCACTGATCACAAGCAAAACCTCAGAACTAAGCAAAACCACACTTCTGTCTTGAACATCATCAGATTTCACTCACCTGATTATAAACAATCCCATGGATTCCAGAATGGTCTGGACTCTCTCCTTTCTCATGGAGGGCTCTGCAGAGTCTGATCAAATGACCCCTTAAGCTGTGCTTTGTGGCAGGAAGTTACAAAGCCACAGGTATCATTTTATCAACATTCCAGTCCCGTGGCTTAGCTATGGCCTTCCTTCAGCAGCCCAGTTCAAGAGAGTCCTAAATCCCACAGGGCTGGTATTGCAGCTTATTACACTCGGGAGCTTTGTTGTCCTATCAGCATTCCTGATTCATTATCTGTGTTACTGACCTGATGCTCCAATAGATTCAGCTGGCTGGGGAGTCAGCACAGACCTTCCTTCCACCTGGCAAAGTTCAGAGGCTTCAGCAGCAGAAATGAGTCAAAATGTTTTGTAAGACTGAGTCTTGTCTCATAGGTATAGATATAATGAAATTAGATACATTATCTGTGTTGTCATAGAATCACAGTATATCCTGAACTTGAAGTTAACTCACAAGGACTATTGAGTCCAACTTATTAGATACATTAGATATTGCCTGACGACTCTCTGATGCCCAGAGCTTTGCAGAGGTATGGATATAGCCTTGTTGCTTGGGGTTGTTTTCCTGCTGAAATACGAAGATATCTGCTCACAGTGCCGATTCAATTTGAGGGTTAGTTTCTTACAGGCTGTGCCCAGAATCAGCAAGGGATCAATGTGTGTCTTCACTTACACAGCAAGATTTAGAAGCAATGAAGTGCCAGTTTAGAGCTCCACGCTCCCTTGGACTGGAGTAAGAAGGAGGCAGAAAGGAAAGTGTCTCCATGAGTCCCATGCCACCCACTGGTATCTCCAGACACCGTGCACAGACCAGAGGAAAACAAGACATCTGTGGTCTTCATGATGCCACCCACAGTCTGGTTGGAGGTGACATTCCAGCAGGCCAAGATATGCACAACACAGTGGGTTTAACTCTTCATTTTCCCAAAGGCTGAACTACTAGAAAGAACTATGGGTTGTCCACGATGGAGACGACAAGCAGCTTTAAATTTCAGCAGTGGAAACCAAGACATGTGCACGATCCAAAAAAAAGAAAAAGGACAGCAAGTGCTGAAATTGGCTGTTTAAGGACATTGCTGTCACTCTTGAGAAATCCCGGAGAAACGCCTGTAGGGGCTGGTTGAGCTACAGCTGATGCTGTTTGGGAAACACGGCGAGGGCAAGAAGACTGCCCCAGGGACTGTCAAGCCCTGTGATTCTGTATTTGTTATTCTTAATTAAATAGTTCCCTCCCTGAGTGCTGTCCACAGGGTTTCTGTCATCTCTAATGAGTATGACTCCATTTTTCTGTCAGTCAAATCTTCCAAAACAGCACAAGTTTTTAAACTGTAATTGTAACTCTAAAATTACAGTAAGTATAAATAAAAGGAACAGCTCCGTGCAAAGAACTCTATTCCACATTATTTCTGTCCATGGAAATCTAGTTAATTTCCCTGACTTTTTTCAACCTGCCAGGGAACTGCTTTATAAAGAGTAGGAAGTAAAGACCCAATGAAAACATTTAAGAAATAGAAATGCATCTGAGTACTTTGAAATATGAAGAAGAAAGTGTTGAAAATAATTTCAGAAATAAGATGCTTCCAGTAGCTGAGACCTACAGACTTTGGATACACACAGCTACTCTCTAAGAGCACTGAAAACAGGAATTAAAAGAATCCCATCTCATATATAATGTGATTTACTGGCTAGACTCCTTTTCTTGTTTAAGTATTCCAAACAACTTGAAACAGAACAGCCAGGTGGCCAAAATTGACTAGTCAATTGGCAAGTACTGGGGTGTAGCTGTTTCCACTCCTGCACTGGATTGCTGTTCGGATTTTTCATCTGCAAGCAGCAGAATCTTGGACACTGAATCCTGGAATCAGCCCCTCTTGTGTAATATGCCACTATTATTTCTGATTGTGATTTCTTCACAGAACGTGAGACATCACAAAATCGCTGTAACAGGAGTTGCTGGATTTATTCAGGGGTCACGTGAGGTCCCTGGTATTGTTCAGCCTGCTGGTGGAACCTTCTGGGTCTCCAGCAGAGGTAAGGAGACTTCATCCTCTCCTGATGTATATGTGGAGTCCTTCAACAGGGCTTGGGCATCATTAGTGGACGTTTATTCAGGTGCCCTGTGGAGCCTCTCAAGGATGCTTTGAGAAGCCAAGGAAACTGTTCAGAGCTATTAATCATGTGATTTCCAGTCTTACCACACCTTCATGTGTGGAGCACCTGGTTGTTGCCTTGTACTTTGACCTCCCTCAAAGCTTCAGCCAGCCATGGGAAAATCTAAACAGAAGTATTTCTTCATAATATCAACATTCAAAGCAGACCGTGCAGTTGCAAATGAACAACCTCCTCCCCCCCACAAGTCTCATTCTGACTCCTCTTTTTTGACTTTTTGGTAAGTTGTGTGTAGCTTTCCACGCACCTCCTGGAGCCTCCATCCCTCTGAAGTGGCACCTTTGGGGACAGTCCCTTCTCGGTGCACAGCACTCGTTCATGGAGCCGTGCAGATTTTGTGAGTTCCCCAAAGGCTCAGCCCAGATTTAATCTTGCTCTCTGAAACTTGCTGTTGTAAGACCATGTAGGTGGTTTTTCTTAATTAAGAAACACCTCATTTCACTTCCTTTGAGACACAACTGTTGCTTTATTAGGTCGAGAGGCATCTCTTCTCCTGATGGACTAATTAACCTCTCACTGTCCCAGTGCAGGGTGACATTTCCTACCCTCCCCTTTGGAGAGTCACCGAGCTCCTTGCAGGGTGAAATGTCCTTTCATATTTTACATCATGCTGTACAAATAAAACCACCTGAGGCCGCACTGAAATGGAATTTCAATGTTTATGGGTTATTGTGTGCTCCTGGCTGACATGGTAGCAATTAACCACCCCAGAGTGACAACAAACGTGGGGTGACTGACCTCAGCATTTTTCTCTTTGATGGACTGCGACAATTGCTCTGATAATCACGATGTCCACAAAAATAGGATGTGATATAGTAATACATGACAGGATTTAGGCTGTCAAACTGTATTTATGGGATATGGTTATTGAAACAGACAACATGACTGCTGCTTTTTGATTACATTGTCATTATGTTAAATGATTTGCTATTTCATTTACAGTTGATATACTTGTTAACCTAAATTATTTTATTACTTCATTAAAACATTAATTTTTAAAATAATGTATATTTTTGAAAGTCTACTTTTAAAAATCTATGTGCGAACAAAAGACAATATTAAGTTATTTTCAAATATTAAAATAGATTCTTTACATTTTAAAATAGTTATAAGAGCAGACACAAATGGTAATGGATGTATAAACTTAGTATGAGAAAAAGGTGGTTACCCTGCTGATCACAGTCCTTCAAAAGTAATGTGTTTCTTTTAATTTTGATATTCCTTAAAGAAGGGCACTGATATCCAGTTGGATGTGTTTAATTAGGACTTTTCAGCGACAAGAGCTCTTGTTCAGTCCTTTGAGACTTTCTCATGTGATGGTAAAATGCATGAGAGCAATCATATTGTTTGACAGATACTCTTAAAACTTGGTAGATAATATTTTGCTTGGGCCTCTGGATGACTGTGACTGTCCAGTGTGAGTCAGTTTTGGAAGTAACAGCAGAAGAATTTTGCTGATCCCAAGAATTTTGCCGATCCCAAGAAGTGGGGTCAAAGACATCGGTGGAGATGTCCCCGTCAGTCCTTCACCCAGCGCGGTGGGACACGAGGACGTGCCATCCGTATTTCCTGCAGTCCTTCAGTGCATGACATTACCTCCTAACTGCTGCCACCGTACTAGGGGATTACTTTCAGCTCTTCCACTCGCTGTGTCCTCATGACCTTGCATATTTAATCATAATTGGAAGTCAAGTGACTTTTACGAGACATGAATGTTAATTACCTTTGAAATTGCTGGAGAGGATACTTTGTCTGGAGTTCTTCTGATTATGGTAATTAATTAGTCGTGCGAGGTCAGCCTCCTGCCTTGCACAGTTCATTGAACAGCGTCTTTTCAAATATTTATAAAGATGTTTTAGTACCTATCACTGAAAGCTACATTAATGATTTAATTTTAAGCAGAAAAAAGGACAGCTTAATCCTGTCAGACACAGTGGTGGTAGTATGTATATATAATAGCAATCTCAAATTAGACATAATGTTTTATTTTATTCATGTTCATTAAGAATAGGGGAAAAATATAGCTGATTCTGCAGTATAGGAAACAAACAAAATAATTAACTAAAGCTACAACTATGGAGTAATTTACTTTAAAATACAGTTCAGGGCAAGGAACAACCTGGATTTCAGGAATTTCAAAATTATTGAAGTAGCTAAATATATGCAGAAAATCATCACCCATCTTTTACGAAGGCTTAACATCTTCTGAAAAGTGTCAGATAAGACACATCGGGGCAGAACAATGTCTGAACCCAATCACACACAGGCAGACAAATCCCAAGAAGGTCACTCTCTCTTTGTGACAGACCCATTTACAGGCTGCCTATTAAACTACACAGCCCTACAGGGTAGAGAGGGGTTTTTTTTGTACCTCCTTAGCTCACCACAGCCAGGGGAAAGGGCATCAAAGGTCTGTGGCATCTCCAGTCTGGGGAAGCAGAGGCTGCACACCAGCCTTGGGGAGCTCACAGGCAGCACAGCTTTTACTGCACAGCAACTCTGGTTCTGCTGTACAAAGAGTCCTGCCGTAGTCTTAGGGCATAAAAGAAGTTCAAATGACTTAAGTTTGAGGTTCCTGATTTACCAAATATTTAATCTCACACTGTATTTCACCAAGTGTGCAGCATTTCTCTTGGACAACTCCCAAGCTGATAGTGAGCATCACCCTTCCAACTTTTTCAAGGTTTCCAGAATATTTATCAAATTTCCTTAGGCTATGGGAGTCAGCCCCCAAAGGAGATGGGGTTCAGTAATTACAAAAGAGCAAGTCCTGGGCAGGGATGTCAGCTACGGAACTAACCCCAAAGGTCTTGACAAGATCTGGGCTTTAAAATCAACAGGTAAAAAAAGAGGGGTTTGTTTGGTTGCTTTGGTTTTGATATTGTTTGTTTATATGTATTTAATTTTATGCTTACAGCGCCAGTGTATAATTCCAGACAAGATCTGTTTACTGTGCCTCACACTTACCACCGTACGGAATCTGGGACTTGCAGGAGCCACCAGGAAGGGTGTACCCCAGGGAAAAGGGCCACCTATGGCCTGTGTAATGAAATTTGTCAACCTCAGAGGACCCCTAAAGTGAGACATCGGCACGCTGCCATCGGACACCGTACAACAGCGGGCACCACGGCATCTCAGGAACAACTCTCTCCATTAAATCCCTGTGGTGGGTTCACCGTGGCTGAATGCCAGGTGCCCACCCAGCCCCTCTATCACTGCCCTTCCCAGCTGGGCAGGGGAGAGAGTAAGGGTGGAAACAAAAAGAAACCCCAGCACAAATTGTGGGTTGCGATAAGGCAACGTATATTGATACAAAAAGCAAAAACAAAAGCAAAAGCAAAGCAGGGTGCGCACGTAAAGCAAAAGCAACAACTAATCTCTACTTCCCATGAGCAGCGAATGGCCAGCTATGTCTGACAAGCAGGGTCCCTAATCGTGTCGGCAGGCAGCCATCGGAGACAATGAGTGCCTCCCCTTCCTGCTTCCTGCCACAGCTTTTATAGCTGTGTTGATGTCATATGGTATGGAATATCCCTTTGGTCACTGTGGGTCAGCTGCCTATTTGTGTCCCCTCCCAGGACCTTGCCCTTGACTGAACAGTGAGTGCTGTGCTCAGTGGTAGCCACAATATGGGTGTGTTATCGACACCAATGCAGAGCACAGCGAGGGCTCCTATGGGGAAACAAATTCTGGCTCAGCCACACCCACCACAATCCTCCAGACTCCTCAGACACACTCACAGAAAGCCAGGTTAGAGACTTGCTCCAGCAAAACACAGCGTGGGAC
Organism: Grallaria varia; assembly: GCA_013396735.1. Classification (NCBI taxonomy): domain Eukaryota; kingdom Metazoa; phylum Chordata; class Aves; order Passeriformes; family Formicariidae; genus Grallaria; species Grallaria varia. Next base: position 493,922 of record VWZG01009088.1, read on the forward strand.
ACAACTCGTCATGTCCGAACAACAGCCTAATTCCCCTCGGGAAAGAAAGGTCACATCCCTGGCACTGCTCCTCTTTAGGTTCTGCCTCTCTGTGCACTCACACCGCGGGCACGTCCACGGGCAAGCACTGTGGGAACAGCACCCTACCCGGGGACCTGCCGGAGCTTTTGACATGAGACTAAGGCCCAAAAAGAGTTAACTGAGGAACCTTGTTCTAGTTTGCCTGTAAGACTTAACACAACACATTCTGTTCTGCTTACTGGACCAAAGAAACCTAAAAGTTAGAAGAACAGAAGTAGGCTGTAAATCAAGACTAGGTAGACATTTTAATAGGCAAAAAAGGCCTGAAGCCAAGGGTTTTTGCAAGCTTCAGTTAGCAGGTCACTAACAATGGAATGTAGAAGGGTCACAGCGAAGAAGAAGAGCTGAAGACCCTCAAGGTGAGGCTGAAGGCTGGAACGACCACCCAAAAGGCCTTGCCAAAAGATGATGTCAGAAGACTCCACCCCAGGCCCCGCCTTAACCCCACCTGTTATGGATATGATGATTAGATGTTGTAATTGTATGCATATGCATGTTAAGATGATGTAATCATGTGTGTAGACTGTGTAAATCACTTTGCTTTCACTGATGCCGTTAGGCAAGTTTGTCCAGTGCGAACTGGCTTTGCCTCCAGTGCTGTCAATAAATACCTTGCTGCTAAAAGATACAAAATTCTCTGAGCAGTTTCTTTCACACCGAGGTTTTTCAGAATCACTTTTACCGCGGCTTTGGAGATTTCATGGAAGGAGAAGGGGAATAAACCTTCTCTCTCGCTCGCAAATGAAGTCACAATGTTTTCCATGCCCTGTTTCTTGGCAGGGAAACACAGAAAGATGTGGCTGTGAACTGCATAAAGACAGTACATTCCAGGGGAAAACCAGGGACTTTATCCAACCTGAATCCGTTTCTCAGGGGAAAGGTGCAGACTGCTCACCTGAATGGAGGGGACAAGCAGCCTCCTGGTTGGAGTAGGACCTGTTACTGGTGAGAATGGAGCTCCAAGAGGCTGCTTTGACCACCACGGGAGCCGACGTGTTTTGCTCAAGTCTGACACACAAGTCCAGACACAGCCAATTACCCAGAGAAAGCATCTCCAGGATGATGGTGCACCCCAAATCCGCCCAGTCAGAGGGGTGGACACCTGGCCATGCTTCCTGCACCCAGGAAAGAAAGGCAGGGTGTGATGATGTCCACAGCCCAGCATGAGGGGTGGGGCAGGGGGCAGAAAGCCCCACCTACAGCAGAAAGCCCTGCTGCAGCTTTCCTTTCACACCCAGCAACCACGTGCTCTTCAGAGGCTCATTCCCACTTTTCTAGCAGAGCAGGACTCCACTACTGGGATACCCTGTTGGCCATGTGGGGGGTGCCCAAACCTTAGAGCCATCAAGGGAATTAAAACTGTGTGTTATTGTCCACTGCTGCTTGGAGAGAGCAATGCCATGAGGTTCCTGCCCTGACTCAGGCGTTGGTTACAGACACACACAGAGGCCACCAGATGTGAACACCAGCACAGATGTGTCAATGCCTGTGGAAACCCCTCCACCAAGGCTCAGGTGCAATCCCTTGCCACCCTCCTGAGCTACCGAGGTGCCTCAACACTCACCTGTAGAGCAGATCATCTCCTCAGCTGTTTAATTTGTGAACCTACACCCGCTTATCTTATTCTGTTCATCACTAACAGGTCATCAAACACCTCCTGCTGTGACAGGACATTGCTGATCGTGCATTACCGACACGAACACCAGTGAGAAACTGTTGGATGAGGAGCTGTCGGACTACACAGCTTGTTTCCTGAGATCTTTTGAGGTGCCAGCCCCAATAACATTCAAAATTGTTTATTTAAGAAATATTTTAAGAAAAATTCAGTAACAAGCTTGTGTAATCCTTTTTTGTCTTTTTTTTTTTCCTCTAGGTTGAACACACACTTTAAGTGAGCTTAAGAGTAATCCTAAATTAATATTTCCCTTGAGTTTCCATGGTAATTTCAGACTTTCCCTTCTACTCACCTGTGAAAATGAGTTTTCACTCAGAGTAGCTACACATCAGCTTGGATACTATACACATTGTATATGTACATATCTTGATATTTTAAAATTACTGGGGTTTTTTTTGGGGGG
>VWZG01009088.1:496167-562144 GCA_013396735.1 Grallaria varia
TGTTGGGTTTTGGGTTTTTTTTTTTACAAAAGAGGGCCATTATTAGGTTTTGTAGCAGGTGGGGAGGACACTAGTATCATCATCTTTCCAGGAAAAATTAATTTACTATCCTTTTGAGGCCAGCTGACAGTTCCTTCTATTCAAGCACTACTTTGAAGGCCACTGTCAGAGATCAGGAGAGGCACAACAGGTACTGAGTGATGTGCAGCTGGCATAGGGAAGCAAAAAGATGCTTTATGCTAGGTTGGAAACCATTACTTTCCTGAGATCTGTGTTTCACATGAGGAGAAGGTAAGCACAATAAATTATTGAACTAGGATGATAAATTATCATTCCTTCCATCAGCCATCCTTCTGTCCATCTAAGAGTTGAAAAATTCCAAATGCCTCAATACTTTTGCAGAAGTGCCCAGGACAAGACAGACAAGATTCACTGTTGGTCTGCTTGTTCCACATGAAAAATGTCTTTACTCCTAAGTCTGGCTGCCTTGAGGGTCCTTTATCATCACTGACATGGCTTTCCTATATCATCTTTTCATCCTCCAAAAGGGGGGGGTGCATGAGAAGAAATTTGGTTCAATTCTGACACATAATGAACTTTCACGTAAAACAAATTTTCAGAAGTGTTTTTGCACAGAATTTGACTAATGCATGTGACTGCACTGATTCTGGTCAGTAAGAGTTGATAAAAATAAAATAATTACTGTTATATTAGGACCTTCTCCACAATCTCACTGCTAGATAATAAAGGCATTCCACTACAGAGTTTTCCTTCTGCAAAGATCAAACACCACGGCTGTCTCGGAAATGAAAAACAATTCAAAAATGCCCAACAAAATAAATATTCTCTAATGAGCTTCCCAGGACTGCATTCGTGTTGGCAATCTCAGTTGTGCAGAACGAATACTCAGAGCACCAAGAGCATCACCCATCTTAATTTGTCAGTTTGAACTTTTGTTGTTGTAGTTGTAATTAAGAATTTATGCAAACACTTGCATAGACCAAGGGGCCTATGGCAAGGCAGAGACTCCACTGCAGCCGTGTGTAAATATATTCGTATAAACTCTGCGGGAAAAGAAAAAGAGCCATTAGACAGAATTAATATTAGTTTGGCTGCAATTGTTAAAGGATTGTGGGAACAGTTCCTGTGGCAAACCTTGCTGAAGTAAAAAAATAAAAAACAAACAAAAAAAATCCACCCGGGATTATTACACTGATGTGTCAAAATCGTCAGGCATGGCAGTGGTAGGGCTCGATATCTCCATCAAAATTCTGCCTACACACAATGATATTCTGAGCCAATATCTAATAGTTTCACTGACATCAACTGTGTATTTCTAAGGAAATAAACAAATTTAACTTTTTAAAAATAATTCACTCTCAAGCAAGGGTAAAGCAAATAAAAATGTCTCACGGAAAGGAAACACGAGACATCACAAGAAGAGAACTTCATCAGGCCCATGGGAGTTCAGGACTTCGACCTCGTCCTACTTGTACACCCACTAGTTAAAATTTAGTTCTACCTGAGTCTTGCAGAGATTCCCTGCCAGAAAATAAACAGTAATGACACTTCTGAAATGTCCAGCTACTTACACCTCTTAACAAATGTAATTATGGGAAAAAAAATGAGGGCCTAATCCATCTGTGACAGTGTCAGCAGAATAAAGGCAGAACCTGGGGAATCATAGCTGTGTGGTACGAAACTATTTAATACAGTATTTTTATAGAAAAAAATAAGAGTTTTAAAAGTCTATTGACATCATATACAGCTATACACCTAAGTTATCCAAACACGGGCAGAGCTGCAAAAACATTCAAATAGAATTTGTATAAAAATCAAAAATTCTTATTAAGAAAAGGGATTTAGCCATTTGTACAAAGTCATGTTCTTTAGCTTCAATTTGCCCTTTCTTTAGCTTTCATTTTATAAGTTAAATTTAAAAATTAGCCAACACACTGCATTAAGTATGTAGATTTTCATTTAAATAAATCAGTCAACAATTTTTTTTTTTATAAAGTATTTAACACTTCATTGTAGAAACATAGGCAAAATGACTATTATAACCAAAATGAAAAATACTGTTCAATTTAAAAAAATGTACTTAAACAAGAACCTGAAAAAGTTTATGATATGCATAACATTGTTCAAGCAAAATTGCACTAGTATTACATAAATCAAGAGTTTTATAAAGGCCCCAATATGGCAAAGTTTAGAAATAGGTAGTATGCATGCACAATAGTACAACAAAAATCTTTTATAAAACAGCAGTTATTTTTGTAATGCTTGTACAAAGGGAATAAAGAGCAACCACAAACATATTTAATCTGTTAGGTTAATATATTATGATAGCTAAAAGTCAGTCATGTCTAGCGGAGGAAGGAAGAGTCCTCCACAGTGTATGTGTGAATATGTCTTTTGTGCCTTTAAAGTTATGTATAAAATACCTTGATTCAGTTCAAACCTGAAAGCAATTGTATTCTTTATTTCCAACAAAATTAAAAAAGGCGAGTCAGATTTTGCCTCTTAGCAACAACAGAAAGCAGACCAGGTCAGAGAAGTGCTGGAAACTGATGCTGATGCTTTTCACTTTTGATAATTGGCTTTTGATATTTAACCCAGACTACTGAGACTCGGGCTTTGGTTAAGGTTTCACTAATATGCAGTTTGGTTAGTTTTACCTCCACAACATCACAGTTTAGCTTAATTTAAAGAAACTGCTGTGTTTTGAATTCTTTGATACCATTAAATAGGCATGGGGGGTCTTTTTTTTGTGATTGTCAAAACCGAATGCTGAGATCATCTGAGTGTGCTTAAGGTTTGGGGTTTGGGGTTTTTTCCCTACCGCTTGGTACGTGTTGGGGGAATTATTAATCCATAAGTAATGCAGGTGATTAAGGGAATAAACATATAATGCATGTGTAGGCAATGCCCTCTTGTGCTCTAGGGTGGCTACTGTCCTACAGGACTGTTGGAGTTCAGATGCTTTGTCCCACAGCAAGTAAGGTTTCAGCTCCCAAGATAAATCTTTACTATGTTCTATAAGGTTTTAATAAATACAAAGCTTGCTTACATGGTATATATGTTTAGTATATCATGTACAATCAGTGAATTTCTGAAACATAATCATCGTGTTCATGCAGATCATTAGATGTCTCTTTTCTATAGTCTTGTTTACTTCTTGGCAACCTAAAGCTAATTTAAAAGCAAGTTATGTCTGTCTGTGAGAAGTTATCTAGCTTCATCAGGATCTGAAGAGAAATTCTAATGGGCACAAAGAAGAGAGGAGACCATTCAATCATTCTTTCACCATTTAAAATAAACAAAGTTACACACTGTACTACAGCTTCCAGACTACAGAATGAAAAAGTGCAGATACCATCTTCATCGATTAAGTAGAACCAAAAAAGTTCATAGAAAATAGATTGCTCATTTTCACGCTACAAACGAATACATTGTTTGCCATTTTAACAAATTTAAAGGTGTGTTATTTCAGCAGCATTGTTGTAAATTGTACCGTAGTGCAGTTTCTTTTTCATAAAAATACCTTACAAATGGTCAGTCAAAAGTCATCAGCAAAAGAAAAACCCAGAAAACAATCAACCAAACAAAAAACAGAGGTAATGCTGATGCCAAAACAATTATAATACTGTTGGTACATAGAAAAGTAATCCTTATATTTTATACATTTATACAGAGTATAAAAGGTAACAGCAGATTATGCCACAGTCTCTCTTATCCCAATATCTATTTTCTTTGGAAGAAGTTCTCTTCTTTCATCAACACTTGCTAAGGAGTTTCGACAGTTTTGTCCATCCACATATAACTTTGCATATACTGGATTGGCGTAATTCGTTGGCTGCAGGGAAATTAAGAGAACATTAGAACAGCCAGATTAAACCAAAATCAACATTATGGAAATGGAAATGGCTTTGTTAAAGCAAGAACAAGTACACAAAAAATACAATAGGATATATTTAATAGGTACCTGGACGTCTGAAAACCTGATAATGAGTTAATTATTTAGTTGAAAATTAAATTTGTGATGAGACATGCTATTAAAATAACCAACGACGTGACATGCAGCATATTATGACATTAAAACCATAAAAAAAAAAAAGACAAGAATTAGACAAAAACCTTGAAAAAAATGTCTCTGAGGTTGACTTGTCCACCTTATTACACTGGAAGGTTTCAGAACAGGTATGAAGGGATTTATAGAGAAGGTGCACTGTGAGACCATGTGACAAGTTTAACAGTAGAAAACTGCAGCCAACAGTTTCCATGTATTACCTGTTCTAAGACATCAGCATCCCATCAATAGCTGACCACGTTTTCGAATTCTGTGGCCCAAATACACAACATGATTTGACCAAAAAAATTCAATACTTGGCGTAATGTAAAGTAAACTTTAATAATAAACCAGCACAACTGTTAATATATCATAGTAGTTACAGGTTGAGAAGTCTTTTCTCAACAGTTTTGGTAGTTCGGACTGTATCAAAAAATTAAAAAAAAACCCCAAAAAACCAAAACTAAACTAAACTTTAAATTACCCAAACCAGAAGAGGTTAGGTTTTCTTGACTTGAAAATATTGTGATTAAGCCCTGGGAAACACGGAATGAAAAATGACTGGAATCTTAGCTCTTCCTTTTGCTGTTGATCAATGCTATTTCTGCACCCACTATTCAGATATTGCTCAAGCTGAGTAGCTACAGCAGCTATTCATTTAGTTACTTAAAAACCTGCCTATTCCATCTATTACAGATGCAAAAGTGACTGCCTGGTGATCCCAACTTTCCTGGAATGGAGGTAGAAGATAAAAAAAACTACTCTTAGTTCTATCCCAGTTCTACCAGTGTGTCCCCATTGGAGTTCCTTAAATTTGTGATGATAATCAGAAATGTAGGAAAACAGCAATTTAGTTCTATTTCAATTGTCAGGGCTTTTTATTTCATTGGTGACCATTACTAAGGATGATAACCACAACAGAGCAAAGACACCTGGCATCTATATGGAGATGACTATTTATAGAGTCATTACAATTACATATAATAGTAATCTTTGCTTCATGGTACCTCTTTGAGTGGGTACTGAAAGCATAATGCAGTAGAGGTACAGAAAAAAACTGGACTGACTAGAATTTAAGCAGAAGAGTTAATGTTACAGATGGGCAAATATTCCAGATTTCAGCATCCATGGTTCTGTGCTCCATCAGAAAAATCACACCTTATAAAATTTGTTAAACTATACCAAATACTACACAGTACAATCATGCAAGAACATCAATGGCACAGAAAATGAAAATATATTGAGGCACATGAAAATGAATGTGGATGTCCCTTTTGTATTTTGAGCTTCAATGTTTGCAAACATAATGCTGAACTGTAGTAAAAAATCTACATGTTTTAGAAGGAACTGGTTTGTGGTACAAATCCACTGAAAAACTGACCAAGCAAAAAATGCATTGCAAATATAAAAGGAAACTGTTAATTTTAGTATGCATCAAATTCCTCTAAAATAAAAGCACTTGTATCCATTCTTTGGGATCACCTTTCAGTTTGATAAATTGGATAAATGCCTGTAGTTACATAAGAACTGCAAATACTTCAGGATACATGGCTGTGAATGCCATGCTAAACCTCTATAATGTTCTGGAAAAGCATCACCTTGCTTACTGATTTTTCATTCCTTTGCAAAGACAAATTTGCAGTTTTAGATCACGTTACAATGATGGGTAGAGATGAAATTTTGTATGCAGAGAAGCACTCTTTATTTCAAACGGAAAATGTATTATTTACTGTTGTTCTTCTTTCCATTAAAAGAACGAAAATGAAATTAAAAACAAACAGAAAATGCCTCTATTGAAAAATGACAGACAAACTTTCTTTAGAAAGGGGCCGATGGGGAATGAAATGGATTTGAATCATCATTTCTCACCCCTGTTGATAGTGGTCCTTTCAAGTCAGAGTTTAGGTAGATGGATGGAGCTGTGTGGGGAAGCTTGAATGCAGTGGGCCCTCCCCCTATGTATCTGGCCTGTACAAACAGAAAGTTTTAGTTCCTGTGCTAACAGAGCAGTTTCCACGTGCAATTATCAACACTGCTAAGTAAGCAGTGCAGCAGTTTACTCTTAACACTCGGTGCACTCTGAAACAAAACATTATTTTAGTGATCTACGTTTAAGAAAATCTTCTTGCAGGTATTCCTCAGCACGAAAAATTAAATTCAGCATTTTCCAGTCATTTTCCACTAAGGATTAGAGCCAGACTCCACAATAAGCATCGGCTCGGTCGCTGTGCCTCCGGTGAGTAACTCCATTTTCAGCTTTCCTCCTGTATTCCGCACTCTGCCTGTGTGATTGAGCAGTGACATTCCTAGAGCTCTCAGCAATCCTGTTACTGCTTGGTCAGGAATGCCACGGGATGGGATGATGGCTGCCCTTTGGTGTGTGGCTGATTATGGAGCCCCCGGAGTGATACGGCAGCATCAGCCCCTGCTCATCCCGTGTCACGTCACTCCGTGAGTTCAATTGCTGCCAGTGCTGCTGCAGAACTGACAGCACCTCTTACGAGGAAATCCTAGGACTTACTAGCTTTGTGTAAACATTTAATCTATCCATCCCGCCATGAATCCCAATTCTTTATGCCTTTGGAGGTTTTCAGGAGTGAAATAAGTTGGTCTCGTATGTATGCACGCACTCTGATGCTTCAAACACAGGCTGTGCAATAGTACATTTCCATTCAATATTTGCCACTAGGCTAAAAAGGCAGGTTGTAGTTTGGCAACTTGAGGCAGATGTGTCTGTGACAAAAAACTCATTTTATAGTTCAGTTCTAACACTATTTTGGTAAAATCCAGGCACTATGAAAAATGATCGTCAGTGAGCATCAGGCTACAAACCAGCTGTTAACATATACATGACATTTATTCTAATGAAATCTAACTTGCTTTTATATTCATTGACTAAATCTAAATGTCATTGTTCTACACTTCCATTCATTACATTTAAAGTCAAAGCCTTTGCAAGACAAAATAAGTACTTTTGCCACTAGTAAAAGAAAAAAATTACCTTTTCTGCATTTACAGTAAAATCTGAGGCTAAAAGACCACCTTCACTGTGGTCGTGGCCCACTTCATACATGTTATATGATGGATTGCCGATTTCTACATTGATTCCTCCGTTTATCATGGGTTGTCTTCTGATAGTTTTTGTCCTGTAATGCATAAACACACAAAAAGAGAAGCTAGAGACTTCAAGTAAGTTCTTGGGTACTTTGTTACTCTTTAATCTCTAATCCCAACGGGATGAAAAAGCGTTTCCTGCCGAGACAATCAGAAAATCCTTCCCTTTTCCATGCACGGTAGCAATCCGAGTCTCTGTACAGATGTCACAGGAGCTGGAGGTGGACTTTGATTGTTTTCCTCAGTTGGGCTGCAGTGCTATGAATTCACACCAAGTGCTAACTCGTCTGGTAACCCTGACTTCCTCTGATTATTCCCAATTGCCCTCACCTCCCAAGGAAAGCCTCGCAAACTCACTGCAGGTTCCCTGCAGGAATGAAGATGGAGCAAACAGGAGTCACGTTCCCTCCCTCATCCATTTCGCTTTTATTTCAAACCAGTTGCCCAAAGTCACTTGTAAACTGGGAACCAGCAAATGGTTTCATTTTGATGCATCAAAAATGCATCAGCTTCTCATGGCTCCAGTTTGTATTCCCTGCCAGGGGTTACTGGAAAGCTGACATTTAACTCAAATTTTGGGTTTTTTTTCAAGCTTTAATAAAAACCAGAGTCTTATATTTTTAACCTTGAATTAGGTATCAGTAAAGATGAGTGATTGAGCTGAATTGTTTCAGTTGCTGAACTCATTTCTTTTAGCTAAGGAGGTGATTTCAGTCTGAGCAATTGAAATAACCTCAAGAGGGTAATTTTTTTCCAAATGCAATATGTTCTCTAGAATTACAAGGGAATAATAGGGAGGTCACAGTCAGGACAAAAACAGTCGAGTCCTCTTGTTGGTTGAGAAAGATGCAGTCAGTGTTTGAAATCCAATATACTAAATGATCTATATTTTTAAGAAATAGCATAGAAAAAAGTATTTCCTAAAAATATTTTCTACTTGACTGACTGTAACATACAAGTACTGAACAGCCACACCTAGTTTAGTACTTGACTGTCTTCTTTGAAGAGATAAAATAAGCCTAAAATATATTTTCCAATATAATTTTAAGAAGAAAATTTTTTGGTGAGGCTAGTTCTATTTCTCTACTGAAAATCTATTATTTAACAAGTATTCTCAGTAACCTAAATAATTTATAGAGCAGCAATTGGTTTTCAAGATTTGGCTATCACTGAAGTCGGTGTTTTAGGTACAGCAGCAAATAATGACATCCACGGAGCCTGGCAGGGTCAGCATTACTAACAGTATGAACAGGAAATGTATTTATTTTGTTGCCTTTACAAAAAGATTTTAAAAATTAATGCTTCCTAGTTTACACCAGAGTTTGCAGGGAAGATGCCAGATCAGAGTAACTTAAAAGATTCTTTTAGCCCGGAGGACTGAAATAGTCTTGTAAATGGTCACATTTGCAGAAACAGCAGATTCGTCACATATTTCTAAAGGATAACAACAAGACGTTATCCTGGTGTCAAAGGTGGGGTAACAAGCCCCAGGAGGAAGGAAGATCTGCTCAAGGCCAATGAGCAGGACAGCCATAGGCCTGAAGTAAATGGTTTTACTGTCTGATTCCCACTCAGGTCTTCCCTAGGGGGCCATATCCTTGTTACTGGGAATGTTTCCTTGTTAAATCTGCATCACTGTCCCCGTTACGTCCTTGTTTCTCTGACCACGAGAAAACGAGCAGCTCTCTCAGGTGTGTGAGCGCAGCAGAAACACTCCCCAGCCACCCAACACGGCCTTGGAAGGAATGGCCACAGTCAATCAACTCCCCAAGTTCAGTATCAGCCCTAAGGCAGCTCCATTCGAGAGAACAAGATCAACCCTGGAATTTGGCTTCCCATGCAAGATGCTAAAATGTGGTAGAAAGGACAACAAGGCTTGGGACTCTACAGTAAATGCTCTGACCATTGTTTACATCCTCACTATAACTTGAACAATATTTATTATCTGGTTTCAATGGAATGCATTAATTCTATTTATTAAGTTCTCTAAATCTCTAAATAAAGTTGTTAGCACCTGTTATTAACAGCCTTGGCAGGATGGAGCAAAGTGGATAAGAAATACAATTTTTTATCTAGTGTATGTGGAATAAAAGTATAAATAATAGATGTGGTTGTTCCAGTGAGACCATAATATATAACTCATTGAATCCAGAAACAAGTTTTGGATCATTTGTTGTGGGGAGGGTTTTTTGCGTCTGGGGTGGTTTTTTTCGTTGTTTGGTTTTTTTGGGGATTATTTTTTTTGTCTACTCAACATGTATAAAGTGATTTTTTTGTATAGCGAGAAGATGCACGTACTTTAAAGATTTACTTATTTACTTCATACATCAATATAAAATGACTTACCTTCGTTTTCTTTTGCAAAGAAATAATCCGATTACCAGCGTAGTGATCAAAGTCACCAGTAAAACAAGAGGAACAATGATTGCGATGCTCCCTAAAACAGGAGAAGGAATTGTCATTGAACACTCATGGCTTCACCGCTGAAAAACACTGAAATGAATTTAAAAAAAGAACAATTTCCCACACCACCAAATTTGACGAGCTTCACTGATTTGAGGTTTCAACGCTGATCAATTAAAAAACCCAACTTCATTATTGATAATAGTGTACACACAAGTACTTTTATAACTATAGCAGGAATTTCCTCTTCCTGGATACCAATATGCTTTGGACCAATTCCCTACCCTCATTTGCAGCAACACCCTGTGAAAATGGGTGGAATTACTGAACAGTTTGAACTGGAGTGGCCACTGGCTGCCACCACCATCTTCAGCAGTTCCAGTCACAGAACTATTAATTTAAAATATTCAGTAGGCTTGGCTATGCTCGAAGAATTCATTAGCATTTATAGGTATTTCTTACTTTTATTTGTGGAAAAACAAAAAGCAGCGAGCAATGTTCATCTCTAGGTGGTTGCTGCTTTCCTGCATTTTACTGCCTTGTACTTGAGAGCCAACAATTTTCCTATGTTGATACAGGCAATCACAAAAACTACAATAATGCTTAATGCAGCAGAAAAACAGTGCCCAGACCAGACAGGGATGTTAAAGGTGAGGAGGAAAAAGGGAAGAAGAAAATGGGCTTAACGTTATTTTGGCAGATAATTTCACTGAAATGAGACTGCCTGCAAAAATAAGGTCAGTGACTGTGCCCTTTAAAGGATTTCTCAGCCTTACTGTAAGTACTTGGTAGTAAAGAAATACATGCAACGAATGATTTTGTGTTATACATAACCTGGCCCTTATAAACTACAGGACTCCAGCATAAAGCCAGTGTGGAATGGCATGTATTTCCTTCATCACAATCCTTAACTGCTGGAAAACAAAAATATTGCTGGTTGTTTCACTGGTTCCATTTATTGGTTTATTAAAAAAAAATAAGCTGTTGGCAGTCTGTGCTCTACATTAACCACAGTCTAAATAAAGAATTGAGAAATGCCTTGAATTCTGCCTGAAGGCTTACTGAAAGCTAAGTCAGGTTGTCAGAGACACAAAATGAAATACTAGTGAATAAAAAATTGAAGCATCCCCAGTTTATTTCAGTTTATGAAGATTCAACATGTAAAGGGACTTCACAACAAGACCATTTTAAGAAAACATTTGATAAATAGCTGGATTAAGTTGTACTTAGGAACTCCCCCCAAAAAAAACCCAAATCCTCCCCAAAAGAAAAACAGGTTAATTTGATCTTGGCAGGTAAACTTTTGAAGAGAAAAACCCTGAAGACCAGCCCAGCAGGCATGAACTGACATTTGGTAACCACGGTGAGCCCTGGGGTGTAGGAGAAGCCCTTTCTCAAATCATAGCAGGTATTCCCTCAACATCAAAGACCGATCTGGGTTCTGGCTGCTTTTTTTGCCTTTTTCCAGCTTGAAGTGTCCATTCACTTGTCTAGACCGCTAGGAAGATTTCATCTAAGCATCAAGGCTGACCTGAATAGTGGGCAGCTCGTTTTATGGCTCCAGTTGGGCTCAAAGCGATGGTGGCACCTCCAGCAGGGTCCCATCAGCACACTCAACACCCCGCAGGGAGCCCCGTCCACCTTCGGCTGCCAACGGTGCAGCAACACCATCCCTTTGTGCTCCCAGACGTGCTTAAACCAAAATACCACAGGAGCTGTTCTTGCTCCCGGGATGATTTTCACAGTAGGCGGAATTCAAAGCTCTTCACGCAGCCTATACAGGAGTTATGCACTACTTACAACTCTATTTTTGATGCTTTTGGTAGGACTTAAATGGTCAGAGGTCTCGCACTAGTTGTCTGCTCAGTCCTGATGTCACCAAGTGCTTGTCACTTGACACAATTTCTTTAAGAGAAACGCACTTAGGCCTTGGAGCGGTGAGTGTTTGGCATGGTCTGCATCCAAACCACCTCATGTAACCCTCAGTGGCAGTCAAAAAGTTGAGAAATATACTCATTTGGGCTTTTTTTTTTTCCACGACCGAAAAGGACATTCTAAAATATCACCAGGTTTAGGTTTCTAAACCGAGGCGAGTTTGACAAGTGGTAGCAGTGGTTTGAAGTACTTACTTGTGCTGATATTGTCAGACTTGCTGCTTTTGGGAGCTGGCCTCTCGCACTGTGTGCCCGACCAGTTGGCTGAGCATCTAAAAGGATCCAATTAAGACGGTATAAAGTTAATAGATGTCAGCTGTTAACACAGTAACCTATTAAAGAGACCACCAGCATCTTCTCAAGGGCTTACACGAATGACAGCAGTGATTCTACGAGATCAACAAGAAGCCTCATGGAAGGAGTCAGCGGAACCCTGCCATGGCACGCACAACATTCTGAGCGCATTTTTAGTTTAAAACTACAGCTCTGTGTCTTCAGTTCCTCTTATTATCACTGCACTCTTCATTCCAGAGTCCTTTTCTAAAAATTCTTGAACAACGCGACAACAGGCTTAATCGAAGGTACACGAACATCCTATCATTTTAAATTTTGAACTTTATAACTAGATATGTATTTAGAGAAATATATACGTGTGTGTAAGCAGGCATGGGAGTGAAAGCATCAAGAGCTGTCCTAAAGAGACAGGAGTATCTCCTGGCTTCAGAGAGCCCTAAATACTGCTTATATTTAGAATATGTGCTCCAGATGCCTGAATAAGTACACAGCTACTCTGCTACAATTTCCTAGCGTGGATATCAATATGCAAATACTTCTCCCACTGGGATTCAGAGCACTCTCTGTGCATACAAGCAAACATAAGGAGTCCATGGATGTGGACTCAGCAAATCCATCAAAAACTAAAACAAACACCTGAATGAAATTCAATTGCTTATTCATCCTGCTGTAAATATGATCAAGTTTACTACAGAACCTCAAACCTTCCTTGTGGAAACAGCAGGATGTAGTCACTTTTCATCTGCCTCTGTTGCATATTGTGCAATGAATCATGGTTTTTCTGAGTATTTTTGAATTATTTATGAATTTCAACGTGAGTTATCTATAGGGAGGTGCAATAGAGCGTTACCCTCGCACAGTTCTGAGAACTGCTGCTACCTGCTGCCTTTCTAAGGATTTAACAAACTGTAAAGTTTAGAGGTGGACATGCTTAGTGACTGACATTGTTTTATTAAAAAAAAAAAGAAAAGGGGGGTTTGGTAAGATAGAAAATACTCCAGACAAAACCAGTGCTATTCTTGCAGGAGAGCCCCAGCCAATTTTGCTGGTGATGCTTTTGACTCATCACTGCAGAAGAATGGCTATTGCCTCTCTTTGCCCCTAGGCCTATTCCAGCACAGCCCAGCACTCAGATAAATCCCTTTACTGGTTTCCATATTAAGCTTAAACTTTTTTTTTGGACACTAATTTTACTTTTGGTAGGATGGGTTATGAAGATGCTTAACTTGAACTCTACAGAGGGAAGGCAAGGATGCTCTTTAAAAACATTATTGATTCTTTTTATATAGTGATTGTTTATTATTGCTGTTTGATTCAAAAATGGTCACACAATAGCTAAATTGCATTATAATTTAGAAGTTCTTAATATTTATTGAAATGTTTGTTTACTTAAATAAATATGGTAAATACACACTTTAATTTTCTCACTCCAAAGGAACCCCCATTACTAATTAATTACGTACATTACGGTTCCCAATGATTTATTTTATAACTGAACCCAACTGACTTTTCCACCTGCTTCCCACCACTTTAGCACATTCTAAGTTACAGGGAAAACACAACTTTAATCATTCAAAAGATGCATCTGTTACTATTTTTTCCAGATCTCTTTTTAGAAATTACATAAGACAAAAATGCTTGCACTGATGGCCTACCTTACATTAAGATAAACTATTTAAGGAATTAGTTTTTTAAAATATCAGTTTTCAACTTACAGCTACAAAATAAATACCTCCATTCTTGGAGAGAGATACTATATGTCTTTATATTTAGAATATTCTACTGGACTCAAAGCTGATGGCACATGACAACCATGAAATAATGTTCTTACATTTCTTATGAAGTTTTGCATCGTTGTTGCTTGGGATTCAGCTCGTATGATTAAAACTTGTTATGAGAGGAAATTTGCTTTTAATGCTACACTTTTGAAAGGGAAAGATTTATTTAGAGTTAGACATATTTTAACTCCGTACCAAAATTCCTATATTCAAGATTTCAAATGCTTCCACTGTATATAAGAATCATTATGATATATGTGTCTTAAAACAGTTTAAAGAATATAAGAGAGTGAGACTAGGAAAAGAATCACCATGAAGCATGCAAGTGTAAGAAATGTACAATTATGTTCCCCAAAAATCTTAGAGATGTGACACCACAACAGCTGGTGAAGAAAGAAATCCCACAGGTTTATATGCAGTAAAGAGAGGGTCTAAATTAAGGCAAAAATATTAGCAGTCCTTTACCTCTCTTGGCATTCTAATTGTAAAAATCAGCACTATTGAAACAGAATTGAGGCATTTGATAGAAGTCCCATAAAAACACTGTTTTGATATTTTCCAAATGCTTGCTGTCTCCAATAAACTTCAAAAAGACTGAAGCTGCTAGGATGGTTGTCATTCCCTTCTAAACTTGGAGGTAAAATGATGGCCCTTTGATGGTTCACCAGGTTAGTACACACAGAACAGAAACAGAAATACAGCCCAGGGGAAAGGTGTGTTTTCTGACACCGAAAATTAGCCACGGGCAGGGACATGAGTAATGATGGGGTTGGGACATGGACAGCTGGCCCTATAGGAATGGGGGAAATGAGCAGGGCTTAACCAGTTTTAGTCATCTTCAGGTACCACAGACAGAATTTGGTCTTAAAAACAGCATTTTATGGTATTAGGATGTTTAAATTCAGACCGCTCAGTGCCTGGCATGGGATCTGAGTCCTGGTTCCATCTGATGCACATCAATGTGCACCTTTACAAAGAATGTGGCACCAGGAGCTTTTGTTCTGTACCACTGGGGTGGTCACGTGGGGCATTCCCAGGGCAGGCAAACGAAGAGGCATTAAGGAAGCAGAACAAAGCCACTGGTTTCATTGGAGACATCCACATTAGCACAAACTGGGGATAAACAATGGTGAAAGTGCCTAAATCTGGGCTGCACAAACAAATACAGATGGAAACAGATGGGGAAGTTGACAGTGAAGGACAGGCTGGAGGCAGCCGCGTGCCGAAAGGTGCGACGGAGAACATCTTCAGGTGCAAATCTGCAGCTCCCAACAGAGTTGGTGAAAGATCAAAGAGCAGCAATATCAGAGGAAATGCCAGCAGGAAAGCTGAACGTGAAGTGCAATAAATAAAGGTTGTCCTCGGTCTGCTGCCAAGGTCAGTAATAAACCCATCCTGCGGCTCTCTCCGTTACACTTCAGGTCGACATTTAAAAAAGAGATGACTGAGGAATGTCTTCTGAGACACAGAACGCCCCTGCAACTGGAATTACTCATTTAGAGGAAATAATATTACAAAGAGAAATGTTTTAAAAGCTTCAAATTGAGATGATAAAGGCATCCTCCTTGTAGTGAGGAATATTTAGAATGAAGATATTTGCGTTTCAGAGATCGATCATGGTGTTGTTACAGAATCTATTCGTGAGAGAAAACACCTCTCTCCTCTGTTTCTGTAGAACCATTACAGGTCAGTGTGGTCAAGCACTCTAAACTCAATTATACGGGCCCTTGACCAAAAGGAACCATTTGACTGTGAAATGTCTAAAAAACCAAACTAGTAAAAAGGGTAATTTGGTGGCAATGTGCATTTTATTTTTTAAATTTTGTTTCTCTTTTTTCCTCCTTTTTTTTTTTTTTTTCCTGCCACAGGCATTGACATAACAATGTAATACAGCAGCCATAATATGCAGTTAAAAGTGCTTTTGTGGACAACTGCTTTCCAACTCAATATACCATTGTGTATCCAAAAATGACAGAAAGCAGTATAGAAAGATTAGTCTAGAAGTGTAACAGAATTGGTGAAACATTCCTTACAAAATCGAGGTGGAATCGAAAATATTTCTTGCCTATAAACAACATTTCTTTGTTATACAAAATCATTTTCTAATTTTCCTTTCCTTTTTAGTCATGGCAAAGTAATGTATAGTAAAACATCCTAATAAAAATACCCAGCCTCACTATTTTAAGAACACTTCCATTAAAATTTGACTGGAATATGTCTTATCATTAATATCAAAAGTATTTGTAGATAAGAGAACATCTGGATTACAGTTATCCACTGTCTCTATTAAATTACATTGAAAGATGGAAATAAAAATATCCTTTTTCACCCAAACTATAGGATGACAAAAGCCTTGCACAAAACCAAATCACTAAACTATTTTAATGAATTCAGCAATATTTAGTAGGTGTGCTTTGTCCATAGAGGGACCTGATAGTATGGAGTTAAACCCACAGATAAATCCTCTGAGGTATGAAGAACTTTCCTAACACTGAAAGAACAAACAACCTACCCCAAGACTGATCAGTAATTGCACATTCTGTATCTTCTCCTATATTGTAGGGTTTAATTTTCAAATAATAACTTTTCCATAATTATTTTAGATATGAAGAGACCACATTTTAGTCGTTTTGTCTAACGAGCATCACCTGGCATCTTTATAAGGAAAACAATGTAGAAGCTATGGGATAGAGACTGTACAATGTTACCTGAAAATTAAATACAGATTACCTCAAAATCCAATAAACTGAGAACAGGAAAATGGCATCATCCAAAAGCAGGCAAAACAATAAAAATTATTGTTGAGGACTCCCCCAAAAATCTTACATTTAGTCACAAAATACGTGAAAAAATAAGATGTGACATTAAACATGAATTTTATTTGTGCATGACATTACTGTGTACAAGTCATCATTCACAGTTGCTGCATGGTGTTCACTGCAAAGGAACAAGCATTCAAGTGCAACTTGGCCTCCTTCATCTCAAGGTAAGAAAAAGAAGTCACTGATGGTCATTAAACACCATGCTACCAGCCATGTGTACCATACAGATGCCACACAAGGAGTAATAATAAATGTATACAAATGTGCGTGTCTAGATGACTACTGCTGTAGCTGAAATGACACTGAGCAGCAAAGGAAAGGAAGAGATTGAAATGGTAAAGAAAAAAGGAATGAGAACCTACTGGATCAATAGGTGTAACACAAGCCATGGTTTGCTCTCCTCATGGAAGCAAAGGAAGCAGCAATGTACAGCAGCAGGCACTAAATAAGTTTTATCTGAATCATGGACAAAGGATATCTGCATTGCAGCCTAGTTAGTAAATGTTCAATGGAAAATACACAAACTCCTCTTTTCCAAGATCTCGTTTCGTCCTTTGACAACCACTCTTCCAACATCTGTTTGCATTTAATATTTCAACTAATACTAGTTTGTGATACAAAGTGAACGAAAGATCTTCTGCAATAAAGTTATAACCCGCTGATTATGTTCCAATTCAAGATGTTTTTAACAAAGATATTTTTAGTTGAAAAAGAAAGCTCTCAAAGAGCTAGAATAATGCTGTGAAATTCCTGTTGCAATTGTAATTGGGGAGCTCATTAAATAGACCCCAGGAAATCATATGGAAAACACTTATTGGAAGAGACTCAATAAAATGGTCTGTTCTGAGCTGTACAGCTTCTCAGGGTTACCTTTCCCTTCCCCTCTTAGGCAGGCTGTTCTCTCCTGACATCGTTCTACACCCCAGTGCCACTCGGGGCATTGTGTGGTGCACTCCTTTTCTTGTCCCCAGCTGGACTATGGATGTCCCTGAACTTCTTTTTGAGCAGATGTTTGCCATAATGACGAGTTACATTTAGTTATAGACTTGGGCATAATTGCAGCACTTGAACAAGTTGCACAGGTACTTACATGGAAATTGTCCATATTGAAGATGTTTTAAAATGAAAGGAATGTCAGGAGGGAGGTACAGCACCACAGGCACATGAGCTGGAGCAGAATTCCTCTGTCAAGAGGAATGTGCTCTTTTCCTTCTGATTTTGTGATCTAAATACACATGAACACATGTGCACTCCTCCCACACACACCCTACATTCCCCCAGTGTCTCTCTCCAACCTACTGGAAAGAACCATCTGGAACACCAGACCAGGCTGCCCAGAGAAGCTGGGGCTGTCCCATCCCTGGAAGTGTCCAAGGCCAGGCTGGATGGGGCTCTGAGCAACCTGGGCTAGAGGAAGGTGACCCTGCCCATGGCAGGGAGTGGAACAAGGTGAGCTTTAAGGTCCCTTCCAACCCAAACCATTCTATGATTCTGTAAGAACTTCTCCCTTGTTTTATTTCACTGCTTCAGGACTTATTTTTTTCTAATTTTTTCATGTGTCCACTTTGGAGTTCAAGCTTTGTTATCATTTTTAAGCAATTCCACATCTTGTTCACTACTGTCTTTAATCTACTACTCCACCAAAATTCTCCATTTAGAAATGAAGCAATTTATTCCTTCTCCACGTTATACACTTCAATTTCCTCTGTTACCAAACTTAGGCTTTCTTTCAATCTCCTATATGATATGTGCCTTCTCATTTACTATCTAGAATGACTTTTCATTACAGAAGAACTGATGTTTGTTCTAATGTTGAAATAAAACACACCCTGAAGGCCTCTGAAGAGCCAACACGTCTATCCACAGGCAAACTAAGGTAATGCTGTACTTTGTCCTCTGATTTTCTGTTTCTGATGACACGTAGGAAGCAGAGACTCACCATTCTGGACACACAGAATAGCACACACCTCTAAGTAATCTAAGTAGGAATAAATTACTATCTTCTTAATTAGCCAACACAATATAATCTTACTTGTTTTACCTGAAAGTCCTCAGCCACAGTGCTCAAAAGCTTGTTAAGAGTATTTAAAAATCTCTATTTAAATTTAGTTGGCTTTAGATAAGGATTAATATTATATTGTCTAGCAGTTTTGATTCTAAACTTAGAAACTACCCCTCATTATATTCTATAATGCATAGTGTTAAGGGGTGATGATTTAATCACACTTATTTGCAGATAATAATAGACCACATCTATGTGAAGATGCAAATAATATTAGTAATACAAATAAAAAGATGAAATTAGAGCAACCTATAGTTATGGCAAAGGTATAAAAGAAACAAAGGTGAGAGAGGGCAATATTCTGTACTAAAGCAATTGAAACAGCACTGCCTATGTAACAACCAGTGATGATCTTGTGTACTTGAAAGTTTTAGTTCTTTCCAAGTCTTTCACTGCTATCATGTAAGGTATAACCTCTCTCTAAACCCTTGCTTCTCTTGGAGGAATTTATATGCAGTTAGATAATTAGTGAGAAGGAAACAGGTAAATAAAGGTAATTATTAAAAGACAGACTGACTGACAGAACAGATGGAACTGACAGTTTGTGAAATACATAGAAAAAGCATTACTTTTTTATGTCCCCTCTGAATCTCATCTCTTTGTTCTTTGTTTTTGTCAAATGATTTGTGAACTTACTGGAGCAATTCAGACATAACTCAGACGCATCTGGTGTTATTCACAAGCCCATTACTGAGTAGAACTAAAGAGATCTCTAAAAACCATAGTAAGTGAATACTAAAGTGACAGTACCTATATATAAAATCATGCTACTTCAAGACATCTTCAGCAGTACATTTTTCAGAAAAGGTCAGTACCTCAAATTTTAACATTCTGAAATTCTCTCATACCCTTTGTAACTGAGCAAGAAGAACGTTAATGCGGGGAAGAAGGGGAAGAATGATATCTATATTCCTAAAAATGAGGCTAAGAATTAATAACCTAGATTGCATAGGACCTTATGTTCAGAGAGAAATCACAGTACATTCTGCATATTTAAAAACCTGACAGAGCATTCACTGAAACTGGCAACCACCTTCACAAAACCTTCTTCTTTTCGTGGTCTGTGTGCAGCCACAGTAAGGCCTTAATTCATTCCTACAATGTTTAGGTGAAAACCACAACTTCTACTTCCAGTGGGCAACTGATATTTAGTGCATTTAGAGCACCCAACATTAAAAGGCACCTTGAGACAGGAAGATCATGCAAAAATGTACACCAGCAGTACAGGCTGGTGAAATGAGAGTCTGTTCTTACAGGTTTATGGTTACTCTGAATAATTATGGCCCTTAAAACAAGCACATCTTATTCTCGATTGCCTTTACTGAATGATAACAAGGGCTTGATTATATTTAAAGGTTTCATTCTCAGCTGATGCTGGCTGCTCCTGTGGAAGGACAATAAGCCAGGCATCTCCAAGTTCTTCTAAAAGTCATGAATTAGACACTGGTTAAAGTAAATATTAGCCCTTAGATAAGTGTGTCTCAGACCAGAGACAGATGTCATACCTCATCCATACCTACACGGCCACACATGCCAGGCTGGAGGGATAAATAATATTCCTCCCAATGGGGCAGAACTTCAAGAGAAAAATCTTTGAGACTCCTGTTCCCTGACACAATGACTCTCATGAATCGTGGGATTCCTTCCCTCCTTCCATACTGGCCAGTATCAGGTTGATAAAATGATAACCAAGCTCCAGGTAAGTACTAATTTGGTGCCAGGAAAACACAAGGCATTAGCAGCTTGCAGCTTGACCTGTGCTTGGCAGGGAGAACAGAGGCATTTGGAGGGACACTTCTTTGTCACCGGGACTCTCTTCAACTCTATCCAACTATTTGCTTCACTTCCCTGCCCTCTAAGCTGCCCTAGCTTAGTAAAGAAAACAACTTAGAAGACTCTCTTAACAATTCCCAGACAGACAGTGTGGTTGTTCTAATCCAAACAGCCTAAAGGCACAACAGGAACACTATCTCTATCAAACTTACACTCTGAATGTGAATTATCTACCAAAGTTTCAATTAAACTTACACTTCTGATTAGCAATTCACCTGAAACCCTTCCCTGCACTGAAGAGAAACTTGATTTCAATCTTTCTCTACCAATTTTTTCATTCCATGTTTCTTCTTTTCCACCTTAACAATAACTTCAATATTAAAAAAAAATCCGAAACTTTCAAGTAGCCCTGAGAAGATGAAAAGTGAAAGGACTGCTCAGTTCTTCTAAAAGTCATTATATTACTGATGTACTTTTTCTTTTCACTTGAGCTTGGATTATTCAGTCTATAGCACAAGTGCCTAATAAAAGCAGTCTTGGGAATATTGTCACAGTAAGAACATATAATAAGTAAACAAACTAAATTAATCACTAAGTTCAAAAATGCTGCAATTCCTTCCTGTTCTTTTCTGTGGAAGACAACGTTTTCAAAGGGAGAAACTACAGCTTTCATCAATAAAATAATCCTTTAGTGATCAACAGTTCACTTTTTGGAAGGAAGAAAACCAGGAATAATACTGCTTTTGTACAAGTCCAGCTTTTTTGTGTGTGTGTTTTTGCTTTGTTCTGCCTTCTTTAAGCTTTTTTCCTCCCATTTTCACACAATTATATCTTATATTATATGTGCAATGTATGAATTTATAGGCAGCAAAATGTTCTTCTTAGGTCTGTGTGATTCAGAAACCCCAAGTAGGATACATGGAGACACAAACAACTCCAAGCACTCCTGTCCCATACAATGCTGATCAACAGACCCCCTCCATACCTGCCAAGTGTAAGAACTGGTAGTCAAAGACACTGATCTTGTTTCCAATGGATTTATGATACCTCAAGTCAGAGTTTCATTGCATGAGAATGTTGAAAAAGGAATTGTGATCATATATTTTTTAAAAAATTAGATCATTCACCCTGCCTTGTCACAGTCATTGCTACCCACTGGACACCCATATGATATCCCCACAGCACTGTATGTTTTCATAAGCCATGCCTTTTGATGAGATAAGTTTGAAGCTGTTTGAGTTTTATATTTGAACCCAAGTCTAGGTCTTTGGTTCATGGTTTCACATCTGAGTCTCACATTACAGCCACTGAGCAAAGGGATTTTTTATCTTTCTCTCCCTTACAGGGTTTTCAAAGCCTGAAGTTGTTTCTTTCCCTAATGAAGACTAAAATTTTCTCTTTAAGGGATAGACCCAAAATTCCTTAGAAAAATGCAGAATACAAATGTAAATTTGTTGGGGCTTTTTTCAGATCAAAGTTATGACGCAGCACACATTTTTGTTAAACAGTTTCTATTTTACATCATTATTTCTATCAAATTAACAACAAGACTTATGAATACAAGCTTAGCTCCTGAAGTGGTACCTAAATAGCTCTTCTGCTCCTTTCCCTTATGGATAACAAATAGGAAGTCAGGGTTGGACTACAGAACACGTGCAATGTCACTGTTTGCTAAACTTTATGCTACGTAGGATTAACTTGGTAAAATGTCTCAAAATATGAGCAAGAAAAACCAAGTGGCATTCTCAGTATCTTCAATTCACTTAGCAAAAATAAACCTTTTTATTTCTTCCCCTAATGATACAGACACCCCAGATGTATGTTTAAATATACTCATCGGTGCAACTATCAAAGGGTAAGTGTGTATTACAGAAATGGGCCCCCAGATTAAGTATATATTGTGAAATGTATGTGAATGTGCATGACTTGAACCAATGAACTGTGGCCTGGAATGATGTCACAGAATGTGCAGCATTAAGTGGAAGGTTAAACCTACTTGCATCTCGGTTCATTAAACGTGGTTAAAGTGCAAATTCCCTCATTCTGACAGTAGTAATCACAAGGGTTCACTTTCTGGTCACAGCGCTGACTTTTAAACCCCACAGAGCATCTGCAGAATTTCAGTAAAATAGACCTATATAAATATTCTGCCTTTGCTGAACATATTTTAAACGCATTATATATAATGATGGCAAGACATGCACTCACACACAGGCACACACTTGCAGAAAACAAAATTCATACTCTGTCTCTCATGGAAGGTCCATCTGACAATACTGAAAAGTTTGCTCATCAGTGTTGATCAAACAGTTTTAACACAATGGGCCTATACTGACTGATGGGTTCCCAAATTATTTTTGTCAGATGTACTATACATTTCTATTGACTGATCCAGATTACAAGGGCCTTAAAAATTTCCATGACCATTTCCTTAGCATTGTTCAGGGTGTTGGTATATGCTACAGCACTTAAGTATTGCAAATCCACAGTAAAATTAAGGTATGAAACTTTTTTTCCCTTGAGATGCTATGGTGTTCCACATGAATTAGAAAAAGAATAAGTCAGTCTTATAAGGGAGAAGAAAGGCAAAATCACAAGCTTCCAAAACAGCCATTCTAGGCGTTTAAGCAAATGAATCATCACACTTAGTCATTATATTTGGGCCTTACGTATTATAGCTGTGATATTCTCCTTTTGCCATGATTCATCAGTCTCTAGTCCTCAACTGAAGACGTTTAAGGAGGTACAAATAAAAGGCAAAATGGTCTCAACAATTATGAAAAGGGCAAATAGGCACTTAGAGCATTTTCAACTGAAAAAGGGGCTACTATTAGAACTAAATTGCACTGTCTTTTAGCCCTAAACCTACGAACATCTACTGACAACTTCTCAATGGTACTGCAACTCCAGCTGTGTCCCTTGTCACAATCAGAAGTGCCTCAGCTCTTGCTGGGAGGAGCCACTGACACAACTCTTACATTGCTCATGTCAACAAAAACCAGGCATTTCTGGAGAGTCTGAACAAAACAGGCAATCTCTTCTAAGATCACCCGCCTCATACACATCAACAACGGGAAGGAATGGCTGTATCTGCATTTTTGAAGTTGTAGGACCAGATCCCTTTGGGCAACAATGCTGTCACCCAGGAAATGAGACACTCGAGTCCGATCCTCTCCTCCAAAAACCTCTCTATTCCAACCTGGAGGATGCTCTGGCCTCCAGGTTGTTTGGAGAAGAGGAAGACCATTCCACAATGAAGCTTTTCAGCAGTGCAGAAAAGATTGGATCACTTAGTAGTCAAAAGCAAAAAAACCCAAGGAATATGACTACACAGCTCAGTGTAACTGAGAGCAGGAAAGGAATTAATTTCTTGCTACAGTGACTACTTCAGTACTTTGTATCGAGCAGCTGAAAAAGAAGACACACCATAGCTCTCAAGAAAGGACTAGAATATAGGCTTTTCTACCTCTTCCAGCAGTACTTCACCATCTAGACTACAGAATCCCATTTTCCTCTGGTATTTTATGTCTGGGCTAAAGAAAAACATCCTGAAATATTCCCTGGACCATGGTGCAGGAGGGAGGGCACAACCTCAAGCACAGAGCAGCCACCCCGCTGTGGGCAGTGTGAAGGGAAGGGCCGAAATGAGAGATCCACGAGCATCTCCTCGGACCCACAAGGCAACTGAACACTGGTGTTATTCTTTGTGCTCCAGCCTTTTGGCCCCAGCTCTGACCATCTTTAGAGGAGAAAAGACTTAATCAACTTCGCTGAAGCAGGGCAGGCAACCACCTTATGCTTCTAGACTCCATTCCAGAACAAATGCCTAAACAGGCCTAAACTCTGCCTTGAGATTATTAGTCTCAAAAGACATATCTTTGTATCTCATATGCATTCACAAGATAGTCCTTAGTTACACCTTTCAATACATGTTTTTCAAAAAGGTAGGCAAGGTATCAGGTTACAGGAAAAGCTAGAAAACAACTGTAACCTGCGCATTATACACCCTAGGGAGACCAAAAATACAGACACATGCACAATAATCTTAGTCTTTGTTGTCACACGGGTAGTTTTGTTTATCAACCCGGTGCAGGATACTCACAGACAGACAGGTATGTTTGTCTCGGGGTCCAGCTGACAGGTACCACCGTTGTAGCAGTAGCCATCACAGAGCTGACAGGTGGAGGCAATCTTTCCATTAGTGCAGCTGTCACGGTTAAAAAAAAAAAGAAATAAATACAAAACCCAATCAGTATTCAGTAATTCCGTGAATTCCCTTGCAATTGTCTATCTATTAAAGTACTGATTTTTTGATAGGTGTAAGATCTATTGATTGGAAGGGTTCTTGGTTTTCACTTTGAAAAGCCAGCACAGGCGGAGAATTTATTGCACAAAAGATCTTTAATCTTTCCTTTTAAGAAAATAAACTGTTATACAAAATAGTCCCTCAGCAACAGAGCAGCACATGTGACTTCACGTGCCTTAAACAGTATGCAGTATGCCTCGACCACTGTCACAGATAAAGCAGAATGAACACACTTCAACAGGATGGTAAAACTTGACCATTAACTTGATTAATTTTAATTTTTTTAAGTGAAAACCCATTTTGTCTCCTGTTCTTATGCTTCCCCCAGTGCAGAGTCCTCCAAAAGATAGTTTAAAATGGGTTTTGTATGAGCAGGAACCACACAAAGGAACTGATTTATTCAGATGTGACTAGTTCAGGGACATAATTGCTATTAAATATGATTCTGAACACAATCACTCCCCTAGACACACTTACTTGCACACTATGTCATTGCTGTCCTTGTTTATTATGCAGTGTCCCCCGTGGCACCTGAGGCATTTGTCCACTTCACACTTTGGACCTTCAAACCGTACTGGGCAGACACATTCGACACTTCCATCATCAGAAATAGTACAGGACTCAGAATTCACACAGTAATGGTGGCAAACATCTGAAAGTAACAGGAAAGCTAATTATTAAAAGACATTAAGGACAATTATAGAAAAAATACATTAATTTTATGTTTTAAAAGGTACTACAGTAAAAACAAA
Source organism: Grallaria varia (assembly GCA_013396735.1). NCBI lineage: Eukaryota > Metazoa > Chordata > Aves > Passeriformes > Formicariidae > Grallaria > Grallaria varia. The sequence continues at coordinate 521,475 of VWZG01009088.1, forward strand.
GTGATAACTAAAGCTGGTGACTCACTGGCAACTACAAGAATCAACAACGCCCCATAAACACATATATAATATGTTAACAATGTAGTCTTGACAAGTGAAATAGAAGGAAAAACTCGTAAGAGATTGTTTTTTCCTTCCAGTTGTCTAACCATTTATGGCATCATCCCACATAATATAAAGACTACTGATGGGAAAAGCTGAGCAATTTTAATGTATTTAATGGGACATTGGCTGAATAAAAATCTTCTGATACATTCACATTACCATTAACAGCATTATGGTAAACTGAAATTGAAACAATATTTTGAAATAATTAAGTTTTATTTTCATTTATCCACATATTAAAAGTTCATGAAGTTCTAATAATAATAATATATAAAGAAATAATCCTTACATTCCACAAAATATTACATACATTCTTATCTTTATAGACAGTGCAAGACCCCATTATATTTTCTAACTGCTTAAATGCCAGCAGGACTGAGATTTCAAGTAGTGAATTCTTTAACTCTTCAGAAGCACCAGTAACTGTCTCATTTTCCATACCCCTATAATAAACAAGTTGCCTAACTGAGGAAGCTTCCAGAGCTAAAAATTACTGGTATCTTCACATTTTGTTTTATTTCTAGTTATGCAGTAATGAATTTTGGTTTTTTACTTTATTTTTGTGGTTTTTTGGTTTGTTTTTTAAAGTCATCATTTAAGCTCCTTAGTGGGGTGAAATCATTCAAAGTCTCTATTTCTGTTTCCAATACTTTCTCCAATCCTCAGTAGTACACACATTGTGTTGAGCTTCTGGTGGTGTTAGTGATAGACAAATGAAGTAATCGATATTTAAGATTTATCAGCTCTTGTCTAACCACCTGTATTAGCTTAGAGTTAACCTGCTCCATACTAATAAAATATTACCTCTTTGTCAAAACTAAATAAATTCAAGCCCTTTGAAGCTCAGTGCCTGGCAGTGTCAGCAGCAGTTCCAAGCAGGACGTTACCAAGATTTTCAGTGGAGAATGAAACCTTGGCACGGGCACACGGTGCCCAGAGAAGCTGTGGCTGCCCCATCCCTGGAAGTGTCCAACACCAGGCTGGATGGAGCTCAAAGCAAACTGATCTAGGCAGAGAGGTTGGAACTGGATAGTCTTTAAGGTCCCCTCCAAACTCAGCAGTTCTACGATTTTGATTCCATGAAACAGCAACCTCAGCCTTGAGTGTGGAACTCTATAAACTCTCCAGATGCCGTTCGACCAGGGGTGTGTTTTAAGCCCGAAATTAGAGACTACTGAAATAAATACGTTTTACTGCATATATTCAGGATGGATGATCACAGAGTCACTGAATGGTTTAGGTTGGAAGGGACCTCCGAGATCCTCCAGCTCCAACCTCTGCTGTGGGCAGGGACACCTTCCAGTAGAGCAGGTTGGTCAAACACCCAACTTGGCCTGGCTGTGGGCACCTCCAGGGACGGGGCAGCCACGGCCTCTTTGGGCACCGTTTGTGAGAGTATCTCATCAAGGCAGAAATACATTGTATTTCTGCTGCTCTGTGCTCAGTTTTCCCCCCTCTCCAAGGAGCTGCTGCAGGACAGAGCACGGAGGAGTTCCTGCTGTTTGGTTATTCCGTGTACAACTCCACCCACCTACACAGGCCCATCTGCTTAAGGAATCACCACTCAGAGACCGGAGAGGCTTAAAACACACCAAAGGAAGTAGTTAATTGTTTGTCATCCCAGATTGAGGTGTAAAATGACAATTTGCAGCAGTGGGGCTGGTTTTGGAACAAAAACTACTGCAGTTTGAAAGGCAATGCTGAGAGTCATTTTATGGAAGAGCAGTGAAAGGGGGAAATGTTTCCATGTACGTTAGGACAAAAAAACCCTCAAAACTTCAAAATATAGGACTAGAAAGATCATATGTTAAAACGATTATTGGTTTCAGGATTGACTGTAGTCACAAACATCTTTAATCTTCTGGTGTATCTAAAGTGTTTATGTCACTGGGCTGAAATAACGCAAAATTATTTTTTGTTTCCTAAAGAAAGGAATTTCAGTGTCAGGGAAAGCCAGAGCTTGCAAGCTCACTATATCCACTTTTCGTGATTGTAGCTGCATGGAAACGCTCTCTATTTTTGAGGTTGTTTGGGCCTTAAATGATACAAGAAATGAACTTTAACTTCTCTGTATGTCTTATTTCTGGAATTTAAAATAGGGAGTTCTACTGAAATACATCAAATCAATGTGTGCTTAATAATATGCACAATGTTAGTAGAATTCTATGTAAATTCATCCACTTGAATTTATTTCAGCAGTGCCAGTGTCTTGACACAGAGCACACATTCTGGTTATTAGCCCTTATGTGAACTAATCACAGGAGAAACTCTGCTTTGGGTAATTGGAGCCGATAAGCATCAGGAAAATAAGGTGTTGCAAGCTGGTAATACTGTAAGCAAATGTCTTCTCCCTGCCATAAAAAATACTAATAATATTTTCAGCTTGGGAGCAGGAGTAAAATACCTATGCACATTCATGTGTCATCCTTTGCATATGAATTAGTTTCAATCACAGCAAAGAAAGGCTGAAAAAGATATCTTGGAGGCAACCAATCTTGGCAATAGTGCTACATTAACGTATTCCAGCATGCACACAAAGTGACTGTGATTAATAAAGGAAAAAATCAGTCATATGTGTGAATATAGCGAAAAAAAAAAAGAATAGATGTGACTTTACATACACATAATTTACTGTAAACATGTACCGTTCCACAAAACTGTTACTGGCCATCAAAAAATACTCTAAAAGATTTTAAGACTTTATTTTCCTAATAGTATTAAGTTTTAAATAAACAAAAGCTTAATTTTGTTTTGTATTTTATAATGTGCTCAATTCTCTGTATTGTGTCAGTTTCCCAAAGTGTCAGCAGACAATCCAAATCTGATAATAAGCACTGTATAAAAAGTACCCATAAATTTACATTTAAATTAATTTTAAAAGAAAAAAAAAATAGATGTTTGCAGAAGCATTCAACTAGAAACAATTTGTTTGGTTTTGGTTAAGCCTCAAGTAAATATTTTTTCTTAATCTGTGTGTCTGTCTGTGCATGATTTATGTACTATACTATTTTCAAATACCCAGTTGTGTTTGCAGATAGTTATTAGTGGATCCGTGCAGTTTGTTTAATACCAAGGGGGAAAGAATCACAATTGCTGCTGGTTTTCCATTCAAGGGTTTCAATTTATCTCATAGTCTCCCAACTGGAAATGTATTCAGTTTACTTCAGTACAAATCCTACTTAAGATACAAACTAACCCTTTCCTTGTTTGACAAACCTTTTTAAATGCTTTTTGTATCTTGTCGATAATTCTAAACCAGACCTTTATAACAGCTGATTTCCCTTCCCTTTTGTTTAAATCTAGACTTCTTCAGCAAATTCACTGAACGTACAAAAGAGATGATGGCTTTCACATTTCATGTTCTATAACAAGCACTGTGACAGTCTAACGAGGCTGTGACGTCCTCTCTTTAGAATGTTACAGTCAAAGCAAAGCAGGAATGGAAAAAAGGAGATGACTAAAAAACATCATTCTGATCTCTGAAAAAGAATCTATTTTAGCTTAGGGTCGCTTGTGAGGCATCATGTTGAAGAGACATGGGGAAGGCAAACTGTAATTTTGAAACGAGCGACCCAAAGAAGAAGTTCAACGTTATGTTCAAATGCCTTGAGTTCCTGAAGAGATAATGGTGAAACAAAGAGAAAGCATGGGGAGAAAAGCAATATAAAAATGGAGTAAGAGCAAAATCCCTATTGATTGAAAACCTTCTCTCCCCTTTCCCTGTAAAAGAAGTGAAAAATTAAAGTTGTAGGAAGTGAGAAGAGCCTTTCTAAAGGCATGAAAACCTTTGGAAAACAGTAACTCAATGAGAAGAGATTGATGGGTCAGTGGAATGAAAAAATGGGGAGAACTTACAAAGCAAAGGATAGAATTTATACCCTGAGAATGAAACGAGCAACATTTAGAAATCCTTTAGCATTTCAGTTTCAGGATGGGGCAGAAACCACTGTCAGGGTGACCTTGGACTGAGGAATCCAGGAATATTGCAGTGTGAAACTCAGCCAATATACTACTTATTTGTTTTAGAAATAAAAAAAACAAAGGTAAAAGAGCAGTTGGAGAAATGTGTGTTGGTCAGCAAAGATAAGGGACAGCAGAAAGTTCTTTAACCAACTATGTCAATTTGTTATGTTTAAGTATCACATCAGCATAAAATAAGAAACACGAGAAGCTGGAGTAGAAAATTATGACAATTGTCTCATGTCTACTGGCAGAGTCACCTGTCTTGTACACAACCACTCTACGGATTAATTCGTGAAAATAATAAATAAATCATTCCTAAAAAAAGTTCTTTCTCCACCAATCCACGTAGATGGATATGGCAGAAATATATTCAAAGATTACCCGGACGTATCAGATTACATTCCCTCGGCAGTACAAATAATTTGGGGTCAAGTTTAACGCAGTAAAAAACCAAAAACAAACAAAAAAAAAACCAAAAAAAAAGAAACACAAACCATGCCGCCCGAGCGGGTTTTGAATTCCCGTTGTGTGGAAGTTTTATGCTAAATGCAGACTGACCGATCTGTGGCGATTACTCACAGTACTGACACGTGTCCCCGGTGTAGTCGGGCGGGCAGGCGCACAAGGGCTGGTTGCCGGCGGTGACGCTGCAGGTGCCGCCGTTGTGGCAGAAGCGCTCGCACACCGTCTGGTTGCAGCTCGGCCCCGTAAAACCCAGCGCGCAGTTGCAGGTCGGCCGACCTAGTCAAACCAAAGAGAGCTATTTTATGATAAAAAAATACATAAAAGTCAAAGCCATAGTCAGCGCTTGAAAGATGGAATCGTCGTAACAGCAGCACGTTTTAACGTTCGAGCCCCGCTCCGTTTCTCTAGGCACTAACAGAAGGTGGCTTTGCAAACACTGCTTGAGTAGAGAACTTTATTTTTATTAAAAGTCAGCACCGTGAGATATGGACACCTCAAAAACTGCACCTCTGCATTTTCACACTTGTGCACGTACCGTCATGGACTGTTTTATGAGGAAAAAAAAAAAAGAAGTTATTTTAAAACAGTTGAAATGATTTTAAAATAGTTGAAATGATTTTAAAAGATGGTCTTAAGTAGGAATTAAAAAAATGACTGCACTCTTAGAATCATCCTGCCATGCTTGGCTCCTCCAGTTGCAGAGGATAAATGTCTGTATAATCAGCTCTTCAGAATGCACTCCATTATTCTCGAATCTACAAGCCTTTATATATAATCACATGTATATACAAATATTTACTAATGCACTGATAGTTACAATTTTTACTCAAACACAAGTATCTGTGCCTGCTTTGTTATTCCACTCCTCTCAGATAATGAATGCTGTTACATAAAAGTTGCTGTCTGGCATCAGACCAAAGATGCCTGTAACAATATTCAATGTCTGAAAAGCAGGGAACACTTTGGGATCAACACTTGCACAAAATGAGCTCCCAGTCTACAGCTTCTTTTCAAAGGGTTTTGAAATAGTGTTTAAAATCCAGTCCATTTTCCTCCAATGATTATTCCCTATTGTAATTTCCCCATTTTTTACCCTTATCTAAATCTCATGTCTAAAGGATTTATAGCTTTGTTACAATTCCACTGTTTTATTAAACTCTTCCACTTTTCCCTGACTTATTTTCTTAAGGCTTATCTTCTTTAAAACAAATTTCTAGATATCATTAATGTTTTTCCATCTCGACTTTGCTTTTGCATCTCATTTGTAATCTCCTCTTCAAGTAAATGACCTGATGCCTCCAACTCACCCTTCTCAATTCCTAATAATCTATTCTCATTCTCGATTATCTCTTATGAGACATTCCTTCTCTTTGCTTTCATTCAGACTTAAGGGTTTTCTTAAATTTAGGGAGAACAGACCAAGTGGAACACTTTCATTTTTCCTGGCTTCCCAGGAAGGAAAGACATGAAGATTAATTGTGACCTGGGGACAGAATAGGATGACATGTTAGGAGAGCTGAAGTCAATCAGATTATCAACAACAGCACGTAATGATGGGACAAGGGGGAATGGATTCAAACCAAGGAGGTTTATATTAAGTATTTGAAAAAAAAACTTCACTATGAGGGTGGTGAGACACTGGCACAGGTTGCCCTGAGAACCCAGGAATTCCCCACACCTGGCAGTGTTCAGGACCAGGCTGGAAGGAGCTCCGAGCAACCTGGGCTAGTGGAAGGTGTACCTGCATACAGCAGGAGGTTGGAACCAGATGATCTTTATGGTCCCTTCCAACCCAAACCATTTTATGATTCTGTGATCCATGATGTGTGATCCACGCATGTGTGATGCTGAATCCCTTTGGACTGGAATTCCAGGCACAAACAGGAAAACTGACCTATCAGATTTTATTACTGACAGTCCAATCAGAGTAGTAATGTGACTGTAGAACACCAAACAGATCAGAGAAAGTCAGGGAATATGTTATATACAGGAGACCCCCGTTATCCTTGGATTTACATTGGAAAGACTTCCTGCCATGCCACAAGGCAGGAACAAGCTTCACACATATAAACAATCCTAATTCATGTCTCATTGATCATTTTGTCAGCTTAACACAATGTCTGGTGTAGGTATCCACAACTACTTTCCCATTTGCCTCCCGATGTTCACCACAGCTGCATCCAAAACTCTGGAATGTGCAACCCTGCAACAACAACCTTCTTGTTCTTTCTTCTCCATTTAGTTGCCTGGGTTGTTGAAGTAATGAAGATTAAACCGAATATTCCACAAACCCCACAAAGCAAACTTTCTTGTGATCTGCCTTTGTTTCAGTACTAAACAATATCATACTCATTAGAGAATTTTTCAGAGCAAGTTAAGCACCCTCATTTTGTCTACTCTCTCTGATTCATACAGAATAACTTATTTATTCCTTTTCCTTCACTTTCTTCTTACCCTTCTCAGATGACACGCTTCACGTAATTCTTTTCCACATCTTCTATTTTAAGCTATGCTAATTTAAAGTGTTTTGCAAATCATCTTAAAGGCCATGAGATCAGTTAGTCTCTTCCTCTGATGAGTACAGCAGGAACAAAACTATTGACCTAAAAATAGCTCCAAGTAGTTTAATATGCATCAGCCTGGTTATTCATATCTGTCCCCTGTGATCTGAACATTAAATCAAAGATGTTGAACTCCAACGTTAGCACAGATTCTTCTTGTTTTTCCCCATGTACATACTTGTATTTAAATTTCTGCCCCCAAGCCAGGGCATTTCATACAATCCTTCATCTGAATCATTGCTTCAATAAAAAAGATAAAATAAAATAGTCATAAAACATAGATCTGGAGGTCTGAAATCAGTTTTTATTATTAATACTCCTCTATTTGTTAAAATAATGGGACAATGGTATTTTTCTAGTTTGTAGAAAAGATTATTCTATTCTTTGCTAATGTAGGCTTATAAATACGCCAAACTGCTGACAGTTATATGAAAATTTAATGCAGTATAGCCTAGACCCCATTTTTGTCACTCAATTTAGCATGACTTCCAGTAATGTTAATGGTTCACTGCCTATTTATACACAGAGTGTTGACATCCAAAATAATACTAATACTGACATTTTCATCTGCCTTATTCTCATTAATTATTTCTGATACAAAATGGTTCCAGGAGCAGTTTAACAAAACTACAGTATTAAACAATGACAAACAATGCCATAAGGTTTTGTATCACAGAATCAGAGTACAGATTTATGTTTGTAAGGCAAAACTCGTGTTAACCGAGACGTCCCATATCCCAACTAGCAACAATTCCAAGATGAGCTCATGCACAGGGAGCTCCAGCATCTCCACTGGCCATGAAGTCTCAGGATTAAAGTTCTACAGGCACAGAATTAAAACTCCCTCTTCCTTCTTGACCCTCACCACCACAGAAATGTTCCCAACGCATGAGCATACAGAAAAATAATAATATGGGAAGTGGCTCAAGGAACGCTAAACTTCTTCAAATTCAGAACAGAATTTAGTACGTTAAAGGAGAATATGTGATGGTAACCCTAAGACATATGAAGTTATTTTCGGCAGTGGGACGTGAAAAGATATGTGAAATTTTTGACACGAAAATGAAACAGTTTTCCCCTTTATTAGAGGAGTAAAATTATTAAAAAAAATCCCCCAAAACCCAACCCACCAACCAAAAAAACAACAAAAAAGCCAGGTATCTAAATCCTACAATGTTCAATTAGGCCTCGATTACAGAGGCTGTAGTTACTCCTCATTTGTCAGTTTAATTTGTTATATAATAACAATTGCCTATATAATGACTTTTTAAATAATCCTCAAAATTTGCTGATAAACACCTTGGTTCACTGTCTCTGTAATACCTAATGATTCCTTTTGGTAATCGAAACATATATCTTAAAGTAATATTTACATTTATTTTCCAAGGATCAGAATTCTAAGGAGATCAACTTTCCTTCATGCTATTCCCCAACCAACAGAGAAATATTACCTATTTTGTATAACCACACGAGGTGTTCTGCAATTAAAAAAAACAATTGAGAACTAGGTCAATAGCACTAATTTTGTAGCTTTCTGCAAGTTTTGAGAAATGAGATCATCCAGATTAATGTCTGCATCAAACCCTAACTTATTTTTATCTCCCATTCAATGGTAAATTCACCACCAGCAAAGTGTGTTTTTAAGTTATGAGTGAAGGTGCACATTTAATTTCAATATTTAAGTGGCTGTCACTATTAAAGACAACAAGGTGGCACTACATGAGCTTTCTGTGAGTAATACTTTGTCTTTTGGAGTTGTTATCAGAAGTCTGTGGGAGTCACAATAATTCATTTCTGTGCGGCTGATGAACCATAATTAGCTTTACTGAGACAATGACAGTGGAGAGAAGCTGCATTATGGAACATAATTAGTAGAGGAGCTGATTGGGATCTCTCCCAACAGATATACAGTCTCTTTGTGTTGTGGAAAAGAAAGGGAGAAAAGAACCTTGGGGACTACTGGGGCTGATGGGACATTAGCAAGGTAAACACGTTCTTCGCTGACTGTTTTCACCTTGTTTTGCTTATGAAATATAAAATTATATGTACTTTATATATAATGATTTTTTTGAGAATATTTAACAATTTTTGTTTAAGGGAAAGACATTTTCTCACCCATTTTGATACAAACATCATGGTTCTATATGATTAGACACATTTTGTAGTCTAAGTATAATACAAATGGAGTTATCTAGTTTTTTGAACTAGCTAACCTAGTCAAGGTGTTTGAGACATTCAGTAAACTATTCCTTCAATATTTTTACTTTAAACTATCAGGAAAAATGAAATGCATTTTTATGGTAAGATTTTTTTTTTCCAAATTCCCATTAATTTGGCTTACTGGAAAGCGTTCATTATTATGCCCAAACTTTTAATTACATGTCTCAGATGTGTACTTTTAATTAACTGATGACATTTTCTTTGTTCAATTATTGTAGTTCAATACAACTGTCATAAACTTATAAATTTTAATTAAAGCTGCTCCAATCTCTAGCTCTAGAACGTTCACATAGGAATTTGCCAAAAGGCTCAGCAGTAAGTAAGCCAACAGTGAATAATCCCTGAATTGCCAGTGGGATTTGTTTAACAAATTAACATTTGTGTGCAGATAATGAGGTTCTCCAACTTAACACATCCAGCACAGATTTAGCACAATCACGTTTTAAAAAAATTAGTAATACTCTGCAATTTCCTTAATTAGTTATCACATTACTATTCTGTGTTAGGTGGTGAAAGAGAAGAGGATTTACACGTTCACTAGAACACACACATTCACCAGACGAGTATTTTATATGCTGCATAAATTTATTGGCTCAGAATACGATGCAAAGTTTGTCCTCGGGTTGTTTCTTCTGCAGTTTTTGAGCCAGAATCCAAAGTAAAGGGAATTCCCTGACTCTGGGGAAGCCTCCAGCTGTGAGGACCCTCCAGAAGCAAAAACCACTGGCAGTCCCCAAGTTTTCCAAAGAGAATGTGTGTAAAATGACATGTGTGACATCAACTGCATCAAAGCTCTTAGAGTTAGAGAATACACAAGACTTGAAAATCAAAGCCTCTAAGAAAGAGTCAGCTGAGCTGAAATGATCACTGGTCATTTCGATTTTGCAGATGGGTTCGGATTAGCACTCGCACATCCCACGGCTTCTGCAACTGCCCGAGGAAAAAGCTTCACAGCTTTGAATGAAAATGAGCACCAAACAAATATAAAACCAGGAAAATACGTGAGACTTGATGGCATGAGATTAGCAGTGGGTTTGATGAGTCAGTTGTGCAGTGGCTCAGAGGGATAACTCTGCTTTCCGAGGAGCTGTTGGCGAGCGCTGCGGTGCAGGAGGAGGGCACGCACAGCCAGCAACAGCACAGCAGATCAAAGTAAAATGATATTGAGCTGACTTCACTTGAAAACAGTAATTTTATACTTCACACAAATGTGAGGGAACCCTTTAACAATAGCAGTTTGCGATGTACCAGTTGGAGCACGGGGATTTAAGAGATGTGTCACTTGGGGACATGGTTTAGTAGTGGACCTGGCACTGCTGGGGTAAGGGTTGGACTCGATGTTAGAGGTCTTTTCCAACCTTAATGATTCTAGCAGACACGTCAACCCGGTATGAAAAAATATTATAATAAACCTAAACACAATATAATGCCGAAGTTCTAAAATTATTTTTTATTCCTACATGCGGGAACGTGCAAGAATAAAGTAACGTATAGACTAAAACCTCTCATATGACCCTGACACAGCAGACCAACCCTGCACTGAAGGCCAAGGCGAGGAGAAGGAAGGATGCTCTGGTCTGGATTTCACACCCTCAGCCCAACTGCAAATGGCTGGGGCAGCTCCACGTGCACCCCCTGAACACAAGGACTGAAGGACACACACAGTGTCTGTATTGAACTGGGAAGAGGAACCACTTGTTGCAAAAACACTTGAGGAATTAAGATTTCCTGACTTAATTACAGTTTTTAATGCTTTTGGGGAGTCCGCTTTAGCTTCCCTCTGTAAGACACCTCATAGCCTTAGTATATCATGGATTAAACTGAGATAAAGGGACATCTCACTGGCATGCTAGTTTGTTTCTGTAACACACAATTTATGGCCTGATAGAGATAAGAAATACAGTCTGATAAGAAATAGAGATTTCTTCTTAATAGAATATTTACAGGGTGCAGGGGCTAGGCATGCAAGGAAGATGAGATGCGGATCAACTTGAAAATTTTATCTGAAATACTGGATGGAGTCACTGTGATTTTGAAAGATATACGGTCTTTCTTCCACCTTTCCAGCACATGAAAGTTATGGTGTGGGCTTCAAGGCACAGCTACCCTCATGAATTGGAAATGGCAGACAAGACATCTGGTTAACTTGAAATATGATTCTTAAAAATTTGATGAAACTGTTAAGAGGACCCAGCAGTGCAGAAGAATATTCCTGTCAGCAGGCATGCCCAGAGCCAGGAGAACCAGACCAACCCATCAAGGTACACTTTGGTCACGTGTGGTACCATAAACTTTAGCTGCTGTTCAGGGTTCGGATTCCCCCCAAATCAGGCAATTGAACAATGAAATGTGGCCCGTGGTGACATCAGTGCTGTCTCTCCTGACACATTTTAGTGCAGGCACATCGTTCCATTTGGGACAAAGCACCAGGTTGCTGGGGCATCCCCAGGCCCGCTGCAGCAGCTGGGTCAGGGTGAAAAATTGAGCAGAAGTAGAACCCACTCATATCTCACCTCTACCCACTGGTTACAAAAGCCACTTCACTAATTATTTCAGCAAGGCTGAGAGATTTCAGAGGCTGGATTCAGCAGGAAAATATAAATTAAAAATATCCATGCAATAGCATAGCTGTGTGAGCACAGCAAGTGTTGCTGCCTGGGAGAGGGAAAACAAACTGCTGGAGGTGAGTGAGCCCTATGGCTACTGCCAAAAGAAACGGATTAAATAAAGCCCTGGGGGCTCTGCAGGACTCACACTGGAGCTGAGTTCCAGAGCCAAGTTATTAATTTTATTAAGCCTTTTAACCCCACAAAAGAATCAATTAAATGGCAGACATGTAAAGATGTGGGAATAAACACCCTCTCTTCAGACGACAAGTTCTGCGCGTCATTTAAATCACCCGTGACTTACTTCCATTCCCTTGCATGTCCTCACTTAGCATGTATTGATCTCACTACACTGATAAAAATCGCCACTTATCATTTGTGTCAGTAGTTCCATCAGCTGCTAGAATCAGTATAAAGTATAATTAATCAACTTCCAGTACAAGTACATATCATTTTTTAATATTTAATCAGTATTATGGATATATCTACAAACAACAATATTAACCCTCAGCTACTCAGAACTGAAAGAAGACATTGCTAGATTTGCACTTGGAGTTTTGCCACCACATCTCAGTCAGTAAGAGAAGGCTCCAGAGAAGCCACCAAGTGAGGCTAAATTACTAAACTACATCCGCTAGAGTTAATTATTAAGAAGTGCTGAGGAAAACGTTATGATCTAAGCCCCCTCTGCCCAGACTGATACATAATTCTGCATTTCAGGGAGCTCTCTCTGTGCTGAATAGTCACAAACTTCTCAAGGTCAGGTGCCTGCATTTTTCTTTCTGAGATCAGGGTGTTGGCCACTTCATCACACAGGAGAAAAAGACTCAAATCTTCAGCAGCTGATAGTTTCTGAGAAGGAGAGACTAGGCAGCAAACTCTTCTCCAGCTGTTCTACTCTGAATCAAATATTTAAATATTCCTTGAGGCAAAAAACATAATTCTACTACTTCTGTCTCACAGAATTGGGAACTTTTAGAGTACTTCTTATCACATTTCCCTTCCCTAGTCCAAACACTAATTGCATTATACAAGCTACAAAGCTTGTGTGTTAGGGACAAAGATCTAATGTCAAATCCCTGCTTTTTAACAGGATAATCTCCCTGAAGATGAGAGAGGTAATTTCCAGTTCCTTCAGGAAAATGAAGGAACTGAGTTCTCATCAATCAAGTCTTCCTGAGAACTGGATGAGTAAAATTCCTATTTGGGGAACTCCCATTAGACAAAGGTAAAAGAGTGAAGGTCATCTAATTTAAGCAAATATTTCTGTGTATGCACATAGAGAATTGAGACAGAGAACAAGATGTACAGGCTTGTTCCAGACATAGTTTGGCTGGACCTTATGCTTCATAATTCCATTGGTACACCTCAACACGTGAGTGTTTATGCTGAATACTTACTTATATGCTCCCTTTCCTGGGATGCAATTTAATTCACCAAGACACATGAATGAAAAGCACTATTGGTTATAAAGTACACATATTTATGACATATTCTGCTGTTCTGCACAAGATTTAAGTACAAACAAAGCAGGTAAGTTCTAAAGAGGAAAATATCACAAACAGGGCATAAATTCAAACATTTAAGGCAGGTATAACAGTAAGACAGAGCTGCTCAGAAGTACTTACCAAGGAGAGAGGCTCCACAGGTTCCTCCATTCTGGCAGTAGTTGTAGCAATGGTTCGTCTCACACCTTTCCCCAGAGTAACTTGGCCAGCAGTGACATCGGGGATCCCCCTTCTCATTTATAATGCACTTCCCTCCATTTTCACAGGTTAATTTACAGGTATCATCTGCAGCAAGAGCACACAGAGTGGTTCAACAACCCCATTTCGTGTAACTGGCAAAAAAGAACCTTGTCTCTTACACAGAGCTACAGATCTCCATCAGTGGCTGGGGGTGGGGGGGAGGAATCACTTTTGAAAAGGAGAAAGGAGGTAGAAAATTGAATGTTGGTTTCACCTGGGTGACCTCAGAAAACTTCCCACTTTCTGGTGACCACAGTCTTTTCCTATGAGATTTTTTGGCTCTCTCTTCAACTCTCTGTATTAACTAACAGCCTTCTTAACTAAGGCTTATCCAAAATACTTTAAAGGAAATTATTCCGCCTTTAAATCCTCCTCAAAAGTTCATATTTGTATAATAACTTGTTGGTCCCAAATCATATTTTCTGGTTGTTCCTTTTCCTTGTCTGCTCAGATTGTGATGTCACTGAGCAAGGACTGTGCATGCTGATGGCACCACCTTGGTGGTGACGTGTGAGGTGACACAAACTCTCAGCAGGCCACATTCAATCTTTCTCTAAAGCTGTTTTATAATTAGAGTTCTGCTTCCCTCTCTTGGAAACACTTTGAAAAGTAAACCTATATTCATTTCAGTGACTATAAAACCATTCAATGGCACCAACAAGAAATTAATTGTAGACTAGCATGTATACAATGCTCGAACATCCAAGTAACTGTAACCCTAAAGAAAGAGACAAGAACCTTTCCAGCCCGAAACATTTTTTTGAGCAATGAGACTCCTCATTTCTTACATAGCAAAATAAATTCAGGGAAGCCAGACTGCTTCCTCTTCAATCCAATATTTAGCCTCCATGGCTTCAAATAAGAGGAATACCCCAGACACTGAACTCTCCAGTAATGCATCCACCAGTTGCAGGTGTTTTGCTGAATTCATCTGGTTTGCTCAAAAACTAATGAAAAAGAGTCAAAGTTCCCATTCGTCTCCCATACTTGTTGAGGTCTCACATTGACTGACATGTCATTCCCAGGGAATTGTGCCTCTCTCAAATTAAGATGAAACCAGATAGCAAAGCTAAAAGTTACTCTGGTGGACTGATTGGCACATGGTTATTTCATGGGTTTTTTACAATAAAAATAGGAAATCCTGTTTACACTTATTTTTTGGTATCCACCCTGGATATGTCTGTTGTAATAAAGCTACGCTGTATTTGGGAGCTTGAGGGCGCTTCGGTGTTTCATTTATTTGGGTGGTTCATTAAATCCTTTGATGTTCCATGAACCGTTCTTTGGTTACTCATTACAGAAGTTGTGTGAATGGATAATGTAGCATATCTTACTGGAGAGAAGGTTTATTTTTGTTTTGCTTATCTTATCTGGTTTACTTACCATTAATCATGAGTTTATAACAGTGAAGTACAGAAAACTGCTCATTTTTATGAACCTTTCTGCTAGTGCATTAAGAACATGCTCTTCTAGAGCAATTCCACAGAATTAAGACGTAAAATTTGAAAAAAAAAAACCTTACTACTGATTTTGTTCTCTATGAAACATTTTAAAATCAAGAGTTCCAACACAGTTCTAATATGAAATAGAGAAGTTACTCCAACAAATCCTGGACTTTAAAGAAACTAAGAAATAGGATTAAAAGCTATAATGGATGAGCCAGTTTTAAAATACTGCATTAGACTTTAACAATACAGGGGTTTTAATGCTGCTGCTTTGTTGTCTGACAGTAAATACAAGAAACAAATTGCGCTTGCAGATTCACATCAACTGAGCACAAAAGGAGATCAGATGCTTTTGTGTGGGAGACATGAGGAAAATGGTCCCAAAGGAGAAGTCAGAAAGCAAAAGAATCCAGGAGAGAAGCACAGAACAATTGGTATAAAAAGCTGAGTACGGTTAATTTGAATTACTGAATAAAGACCTCTGAAAGAAGAACTGGGAACAGCTTTAGCACATACACACTTGAAACCAAAAGTAAAATCAGAAAAGTTTCTCTCTGGAGTCAATCTCGTGCTGCTCTGAGCTTGCTGGAAACTCAGACTCAAAGATCTCTCAGCTGCTCTTTCCACTTCTGAAATAACAGAAGTGAGTCATTTCAATTGTTACCCAACCCCTAGTCCAGCTACTGGGGTCTCTAACATGAACGACATGAAAGGATTACAGGTCATGTAATCTTATATATTCTCTCCTAATCTGGTTATTTAGCCTCCTGCTGCCTTGATTTGCCCATTTGTATCTTCATATACACTGTTATTAAAGAATCAAACAATTTTGATTTGAAAGTTTTATGGTTTTTTTCCCCTATATGCCCGTTTGACACAAACATTAAAGGACTTCATCTTATCTGCTCCATCTTTGACTCTTTCCTTTTACTGAAAGCAAAAGGGATTTATTACACAGAAAAAACACTGATAAAACAGCAAATCAAAGCCTTGTGAACTCTACTGGTATTTTCGCTTGTTCAATTTTTTGATATTCCATCCCTTTACCTCAATTACACAGACAGACGTGTCTTTTATTGGCATTCCTATAAAAAACTTTTGTTGTTTTTTTTGAGAAAAATGCATCTTACTTTTGGCTATTTTCTCCCTTTTGAAATATCCACCAATTTCTGGACTAGACAAGTTAAATGGAGAGTTGATGCTACAGAGCACGAGGTTCACAACCCACATTCTTTGGAATGAGAAGAGTTTCCCTCCCCACAGTGGAAAATACTCATCTCACAGGGCAGGAAATTTGCTCTTGCCTACCCTTTGGACAAAGGTGCAGCTTATCTTTTATAGAGGTGAATGCACCTACTAAAGACAGAGAGCAGAGTTCTAATGTTCTATAAGGTTGTATAAATCTTTGTGTCCTTACAGAAGAAAGTTGTTCTAGCTGCCAATTTTCTGTATGTTGAAATGTGTTGAAATTGTTAGCCCCAAATTTTGTCTGAATGCTGTAAGAGAAATGCTATTCTCAGTTGTAAAAAAAGAAAAAGAATGGTGAAGGAAAAAATGTTTGCTTTACAATTTTAAAAAGGAAGAGAAGGGCTAAGAAAAGGATGCACAGTGAGAAAAACGTAACTGACACCCACTGTGGAACACCAATCCCAACACTAATTCCTGCGTAAGCACAGAAGTTATACTGCAAACTAATACTTATTCCAGATTGGAAGCAGATTTCTGTGTGACCCCTGTTCTATTTAATATCTAGAAAGGCTCAAAGTGGGACAAACCCCAAGGAGAGAGCATGGACCGACCCGTCAGAGCTTTTGCTCCCTGAGGTGGCTTTGGTGGGTGAAAAAGGCCCACGGGGATTCACCTCTCCATCCCCAGCCAAAACACTTGCTCTGCCTCAATTGTACATGTGCTGCAGGCACATCCCCCAGTGGGGTAGTTTTAAATTTTAGGCTTTGGCTGGGTTTGTTGTTTTTTAGGCCTTCCTGGGAAAGGAGTCTGGTGACATCCATTGACCAATCAGAGGTGTATTCCCAACTATCTCACCTCACATGGGATATCAGGGTGAGGGAGGCAGAGCTGGGTCGCACTGTCTTTGGATTCTCATCCTTGGGGCAGCCTCTTTGGTGCAGTCTCTTCTCCTGTGGCCGGGTCAGTCTCTCGTTGGGCAGGTGGTGGGGAGAAGGATCACAGCCTGGGGCTGGACGCTTCTGTATTTGGGTAATGCAGTGCCTTATCTGTTTTCCATGGGTGTATATATGGTACCTATATAGTGCCATTTGAGTTACCTCTCTTTCCCTGTATTTCCCCGGTATTCATGTTGTGTGCATATAGTACTAAATTCCCTTTTCCCTCTCTGCAAATAAATATATATATGTGTTCCCCTCATGGTCTGAAGCTTTTAAGTTCTCTCCTTCCCCTTGGCTTTTTTGCTGTTTTTCTCCCCTTTGAGTGGTGGGGTTTGGTGGAGGGGAGGCCTGTGCTGCTGCTGGGAGGCTCTGCACGGTGTTGCTTTGTTTTGGTTTTGCCCAGGGTCAAACTTCCAAACGCAGAAACATGCGGAAGGAAACAGTACAATTAATTAAATGTTTAATCTCTGTTCAGAAGCAACACCAGATCTGAGTCTTCATAATGTCTCCTCAGGCTTTTCAATAAGCCAAGAGGGCAGAAATACCCCCCTCTTAACAGGAAAGTGCTAAATGTGACGCTCCAGAGGAGGGAACTCTTGAAGTGGTCATTATTGCCCTTGCTCACCGAGCTATGGCACCCACTGCCTTCCTCCAGAGCAAGTCTCTTCCCTTTCATCCTCTTGGTACGTTTTTAGCTTCATTGTGCTATGGACAAGAAACCAAATGGATGCAAATGCAAGGATCTCTTTTAGGACAATGAACTGGAACACTGAAAGGGAGGTTCAAGTTCAAAACCAAGTCCAGCCTGCTACGGTCAACAAATAAACCTCAAAAAAACCTGTGCTCTGTCAGTCACAATCATCTAAAGATGGACTCTTAGCTCGGAACACACAGGAACTCTGTTTTACTTTGTAATTAAACCATTCTGAATGATGCAATACACATATGTCATAATAACTCCAACTTGAAAACTCCAAATCAAACCCAAACGCAGTTTCTCATGGGTTGTGTGAGATGCTGGTGAAACAGCTGTTTGAGGCCATCTGGATTCAGCCTCATAGAAAGGCACTGAATATTCAATTTTTAGCATTCCTCTCATTAGACTTAGGAAGAAAAAGCAACTCCATGGGCCAAGCTAGTAGTAATATTGTGTAGAATTTTAGGACAGGTTATTTTTCTTCTGTTAACACCTTTTAAAATACTCGAAACACTTAAAGGCACAAAAAAAGCGTATTATGAATGTTCAGTAAACTGCCATTTCCTATTGTAACTTGAATTCCGTATTATTCAAAAGGTGAAGTTTAGTCACACTAGTTCTTGATATCCACAATTACCACTACTTTTTGAAAGTAAGAGGCTCCTTAAATGACACGAAATAGCTACTGTGCAGGTACAAACCAACTGGAACACCTGCCTTCTGTTGCAACATGAATGACATCCACTACGGGAGACTTAAATGCTGAGTTTTCAGACCTGGAAATCAGTGGTAGCTTATTGCTGAGCACGTAAGATATAGTGTATATAACCCACTGTAACCCAGCCACTACACAGCTATTGCACTGTGAGCAAACCAGTAGCAAAACCAAGAGAATACAGCAGTGAAAAAGTGTTTCACAGATACATCTCAAATTACAATCCTTCAGCATTCTGGTCATTTGTGGACAAACCAGGCCACCAAAATCAACAGGAATGCTTTGACTGACTTTGAATCAGGGTATTATTTCAGACCACCAAAAAAATACAACTTTTGGACTTGTAGGTCACCTTTGTATAATACACAGCCAAGCGAGGCAGGGATTTCTGCTTTGAGTTCCTGACATCCATAACTGTGCCAAAAATGCTCTGAGACAATGAAGGCAATACAATGGTTACATTTAAATGAGACAGTTTTCTAGATCTTCACCAGAAAAGGAACAAAAGACTGCAGCTCGTAATTTTTGATTCCATACTGTATAACTTTGTAAAGTAAAAGAACCTGGTTTATAAATTGACTTGTCTTTTGTTTGCAGGCTATTAGCGATCTACTAATGGCAAGCAGACTGTGAGCCAGCCTTTAATTATGAACCTGCATTAATTCAAGGTGCTGATCTTGAGGTCAACTCTGATCTTTCCAGGAATCTCTGCTGATCCTTGCAATTTTAAGTGGAGTGTCAGCATGAGACAAATGTTTAACACCCACTTAACAGCTTTTTTTAAAAAAATCAAAATAGTGCAGAAACATACACTTGGTTAAAATGCTACAATACAGAGGTTTTTTCAATTCATAATTTATAATCTGTGAGGCTACAAAACCTGCAATCTGCTATTACTAAAATAACATGCTAGAAAAAAATATACAAGGAAGCCTATGCTAGACATTACTTGAAATAGAATTCTCAACAAAAAAAACCTAAGAAACACTTATTCAGCAGCCCTTTAAAAAGTCATAACAGATATTGCAGCTGTGGGAAGATACTGAAAATTATCAATATATTAAAAATGCTTCTCTAGGCATTTTCTGACTATCCATAAAAATTTATAACCAGCAGTGAAGTAATTTAAAAGCCTCTTCACTTCTTTCTCTAACAGAAACACACCTTCCCAAAAAAACATGACCATGGCATAATCCTTTGCTTCATTAGTAAAACTGAAATTATGGGTTCAAATCACTGCAATTCAGCAACGAAAAACAACATTCTTTTATTTGTCCATTCTTTAACACCTAAGCAGTAACTACAGGTAATTGGAAATAATTTTTGGGTGGTGCTGTATCAGCATGGAATCCTGACAAGACACTTGGAGGGGCAGGGAAGGCATTTAGGTTGATTTGTGCCCAGAGTTGGGCAGCTTTACTGATACCACATCACAAAGCACTAAAACACAGTTCTGTTAATTCAATATTTCAAGACTAGGCAATATGGATTGGTGAGATTTTTCTCCACAGAAGGATGACATTTCAGGTAAATTAATTTAATTGCTAAATTAAGCACTCTAAGTACGGAGGATCTCACCAAAGTATCTACCACTTACACTTCTGAGCCTGAAACAAGACAACAGAAAAACATCCTAATGCATATAATACACATAAGAAACATTATTATGGGATTTCTAGAGCATTTTAAAATTCAAGCTGGCTAAGAGTTCATTTCAGCAGACTGACCACCTTAAGGTTCAGCCTAAAATAGAGTGAAAAGTTTACTTAATCCTCTATGATAAAGAAGATTTTTTCCCTACCCTAAAACACAGCAAGAACTTAGAAGCTCTTTTCCCATGAAGTCTGGTTTCCTGTATCTTGGTTTTTGTCATTACAGATGTTACCAAATGATATAACTTTAGAGAAAAATGTTTCAGTTGTTTTTTCTTTCTTTGCCTTTTACTTCAAAGCCATTATTATTTGCTATGTTGCTCTCATTTCTTTTGACTATTGCTGCAGTGTAAGCAGAGGTGTTTCTTGATGCTCTTTAAGGTTATTTTTTTTTCTTTTAAATGGCTAATGTTTATTTCAGGATCCAAAACACTTGAGAGATTTTCAAGCTTCTTCCGGTCAATATGTAGACACGTTGACTTTTAAATATGAATTTGTTGTTTTTTTTTGATCAGCAATTTTGCTTCTCTGTATTTCCGTTCCATTTCAGGTAATATTGAACAATATTACAAAATTGGACTCACAGAAACCTTGTCTTTTGCAATGACAAAACCTGACCAGCTGTTTATTTTCTGGTTCTCAAGCAGTTTTCAATACCTACCTAAGAGGCTTTGATCAATGCACGTTCCATTCATCAATGATTTTCCTTCTGGACAAGCACACGTTGCACCAGAAGGGTTGAGTAAACAAATGAATTCACATGTCAGGTCCAAGCATGGATTAGGCACTGTTTAAAAAGACAAAATATTAAAAAATATTGATTTTTTTAAAAATTATTTTTAAGAATTTAGAACTTCGTTCTAAAGCTGGGACAAGATAAATAATGAGATATAAAAATTCTGAGACACTTCCAGTTTCCAGGATTTCAACAACTTAAAATCCATTAACACACTACTCAAACAGCAGTGCACGACTCACAGACAGAGAGAATCTATTCCAATAAGAAAAAATGAATTAGTAATATGGAGTAAAAAACTTAATCTGCTTTTGGCTACAAGTATTTCTATTCAGTTCTCTTCTAATTTTTTTTATATCTCATTTATATTGCAGGTAAAAAAGATATTTCTGTACACATTTGTGCAACGTCCTTTCAACTGAGTGAAAATGCATCATACAATAGAAACCAAACTTACATAAAGATATATAACTAAATATTTTCAGTTTGTGCACTCAGGCTCCGGTTCATATTTATACAACTTGGTTAATTCCCCTCACCCTCCCACCCCAGGTGCATGTGCTCGATATTGAGTGTGAAGTACTTATGCTTACTCACAGTCCATTTGTTTGTAGCGGTGAAAGACCAAGGCACTTTTTGCTTTCTCAACATCCACACTTAGATATTCTACAAGGCTCCTGCCAAACTTGTGGACTCTGAATGCACCATTTTTCGGACCTGCCCCATAGATGTAATCCTCAAAAATGTCGATTCTATGCGGGTGCAGTAAACCTGGAATAGAAATTGACAATAAATATAAAGGCAAATCCATATTCAAATAATAACTCACTTTGTTTTAATAACAACTTTAATGGCATTCCTACGATTACCACCTAAAGACATTTTTATTCAGACAGCTGCTTTTGCACCCACAAAGGCTGCCTTGAAAAAAGCAATCTGCTTAAAGGGAACTCTTCCCACGCTGCAAGCAACTAAAATCTCAAGCTTTGTCTTAGTTTTCCACACAATTCAGCCTCAGAAACTGTCTGATTAATGAAAAATAGGGAAACTCTACAGTAACAACTTGTTAATTAGAACACACTTAGGTACAACACGTTAACTAGAAATATGTGACATGGAAGAAATCAGGTAATTTGTTTTAAATCAAACAAGCTACTTTCAGTTCCTTCTTAACATATTGGAAATGTTACGTTTTGTACTACGCATTTTAATTCACTATTATTGTAAATTAATGCAAAATAAATTGTTAACTCTACCAGTTCCTCATTTCAAGAGCTCTGAGGGCCTATTGGACCACATGGTTTGATTTTTCTGGCTGTGGAATATCACACATTTACACAGGTAACAAGGCAATGGCTTCTGACTAAAACTTCTTTGCCAGAGATAAATCTCTTACTGAAGGCATAAAGACAGAGAATCCATCCACAATTCCTTGTGCTACCTTCTTCCTGCTATTGTCTCTATTTACACTAAAACCATATTTTATTTCATTTGTATTTATTCAATTTCAATATCAGTCTTCATTTCTTCCCACTGTTCTTTCATGCTATCAGTACTTGGTAGTCAGTGTTTTATTTCAATAAATATATCTAATTCATTATTTTATGCTTGTTTAATTAAATGGGTTGAAGTTTTTTGTCTCATTGCAAAGCAATTTTCTAAATCCCCCCAATTTCCCTTTGGTTCTGTGTTAGAGGAAGTTGTAAGTCAGACCCCCGCACTCAAAGGGATCTTTACTCAGATGACCACCTTCCTATATATTGATCCAAGCTGTGGAATAATATGCCTTAAAACCAAAATATAATGATTTAAATCTGGTCCTGCCCAATCTGGATGATTGGAGATTTCTCCTAGAATATTCCGGAATGCTCTGGTGAAACCCAGGTACCAACTTCCCACTGAGCAATTCCCCTCCAAAAGCCTGCTATCAAATGTTCTTTTTTTTTTTTATATGTGTTCTCTCTTATCTACTCATAAATTGTTACTTAGCAAATTGTTAAAAAGCTAACAAGCAATTCTATAAAAATAAAAGTTTGCTTAACCGGATTCTCTTTTATTATCAAAGGAACTTTCCTCATTCCAATTCTGTTTGGAGAATTGTGTGATTACTTGCTGACCTGAAAGCCAATCCCGTTATTTCACCCAGAACTGATTCAGATCAATTGTGCTGTAAATGCTACAGCTCCTGTTCAATGCAGACACCTCGAATTTCTTAGTCAAGGTTCCCCTGTTGCTGTGTAAGCCCAAGTGAGACCAAGCCTAAATATTAACCAACAATTTTATTCAATAATGCCTAAGCTAAAGATTAGATGACAAACTTGGAGATTATCATCTGTCATTGAATCCTTGCTCCCTGAAAGTAATTTTATGAGATTATTTTAAAGCTAAATTTATCTTATCTTCAATATCTATTTGTTCAAGTAATAATGTGAAGTATTGTCTAACAAAAGCCATAACTATTACTTAATAACCACTGCTTTTTGCTGGCATAGTTTCTGTGAATAGTGAAACTTCAGGCAAATGAAACAGAACAGGAATCACATAATACAAACCTCTCCTTACCTTGTTTAGTGCTCACAGACACAACGGAATCAGAACCATCAAAAAGAACACTGCCAATGACAGACAACTCAAAATCGGCCCAGAACAGGCGCTGACTGAACTGATCAACTACAAGACCTACAGAGAAGATAAAGTTCAAATAGGTACATAAAACCCAAAGAGAAATTAGTATTTTTATGTAACTGCGCATTTTTGTATCATTCATATCCTTGTGTGTGCAAAATATGGTGACAATGAATTAAATGTTAACACCTTCCCCTTAAACCTTCCCCTTGGGGCAAAAGGGGTTTTTCACTTTCTTTAACTTACAATGCCACGGCCAGTACCTTTCCCAACCCATTATCCTCAGCAGGCAGGTGGGAGTCTGAAACACAGACTCCAATGCTGTAATTTGTTTTATCAATTATGCCAATAGGTTTCTACACAGCAGCACCAGCGTGATTGCATGTTAAAAACAAGGCATTCAGAATTCACAGAATCTTCCTATCTTCCCTGTGTTCATATTCTTATGACCAATACTTTACACGCAGTAATTATCACAGAATCAAAAATCAGATTATTTCAACTGCATTAGTGCTGCAAGACCGCAATATTGGCAGATGTATACATATTCACTTATATATAAACAGAAAGCACAAGAGAGCACAAATGAGAATAAAAGGCAGATAAAATAGTAACTACCCAGCCTCTAGGCAATAGCTAAATAGTTAAATCAAATAGCCCGTGTTTCATAGAGGATGATTAAATGATTAACATGCCATTTCAGGTCACATCAAAAACTTCAGCTTGACAAAGTATTTGAGCCATAAAATAATTTCATTCTGAGCTTTTGAAGTTGCAGTGCATTTTTAATAAGAATGGGGAAAAGTAGTTTTCTTCCTATTTATGTATGTAGGTAAGTCAGAAAAAATACATCAAAAGAAATCAACATAACAGCAAAAATACTCCTCTTAAGGTCATAAATTAATCAGCTACAAATAGATGAGAGGAAGTGGAGAAAGTCTGACTTGTAAACCAGTGAAATACGTTTACGTTTGAAACTGCATTAAAAAAAAAGTCCTCTTCAAAAGAAACCCTGGTATTCAGGGATCCAGCTAAAGAGAATAATTTCTGGTAAAAGGCAATCCCAGCGTGTCACTTCTGTGTGATACATGGCACCTGTAAGGTCCTCACTCTCCAGCTTTAAATTATTCTTTGCATTTTAATATGAATATTTAAATACCAAATAATAAATAAATAACACTGTCAAATTATCTTTCACAGTATCAGAGATAAGACACTGAAAAAAAAGTGTTTATTTTTGTTTTATCCACACAGCACTTCTGTGCAAGTCATTTCTATGGCAATCCTATGAAGTCAAGCCCAAATGCTCAAACTCTCCCTGCCTCTTACTTGAAATAGGAAAGGCATATGCAGTAATAAATTTATTAGCAGTGTAAACAATAGTACTAAAAGTCTTATTTGGAAGAAGATATTAAAGGTTTGGATACTTTCTTTGCATTCCCTCTACAAAGACGTGGATCTGTGTGAAGTATCTGCCAAAATAATTAAAAGACTCCACAAGCATCTACTTTCTACCATGAAGTAAAGGAAATAAAAAGTACTGGGGGATGTCCCAGGAGTGTTTTCAGGCAGAAAGTATAGGAAAATGCAACACTCTGGCAAGGCATTTATGAAATTCCCTCTTTGCAAAGACTGGTCATGTTTTGATAATTCTGCTGATTTTCTTGACTTTCATTTTATTCATCTTTGTAAGGAGCCAGAGACCTGGTTAAATGTTTGCAAGAAACTTTTCTATATGAAATACAGAATGGAAAATTTAAGAAGAAAAGGTCTTGCAGTTCTGCTTCTGGTCATTGCTTGTGTTTTCACGTTTGATACCATTACTACCAATAAAATTTCATAATTTCACTAATCCAAAAGGGATGGCTAAAAAAAAAAAAGAGGGTTAAATGCCCTTTTGATGAAGGAAGTGGTGACATGCTCTGTACAACATAACCTTCGAGATCAATTATGATAACAAGAGATAAAAACAGCATAATCACAGCAATTAGGTCTATTTAAGAGACATTTTTCATTCTGAATTTATGATTTCCTTTGTTGTAAAAATTCCTTTTATGCTGCCAATGGAGTTTTAAACGCAATTCACAACATCTCAACAAGTACTGTCAAGCTTCCAAATAGTTCTATAAATTACTGGCATATTAAGTTGCTGCTTCTTTGAACACCTAGCCCTTGTTTTATGGTACGTTGCAGTGTATTCAGGCAAGTAACCAGAAAAGGCTGTGAGATTGCAAAAGCATTCTTCAGGAAATGTTTCTCACCACTAACTGGTGTTCCCTTAATTGCTTTTGCTTGTTCAATGTTATTGAAGGAAGAACATTTCAACTGATTATATACAGTACTTTGTACTGATTTGTTAAGCCATGTGGAGCTTTGCTACAAAACTCAAAGTCTCTTTGAGGTGTATCAGTTGAAAACAGAACTAATAATCTGAATAGCAACTCCATATGAATAACCAGAACACGCATTTTAAAAGGTTTTGTTTTATTTTGTTTTTTTTCTTTAGACGCCGAGAAACTGAAATCTACAGTGAGTTACCAAGTGTATTTAGGAAAAATTACAAGCCATATATACCTGTAGGTCTTTGTAAGTTCTTCTGAACCAATATCCTTCTCAAAGTACCATCCATAGATGATTCCTCTATGTGAGAGCGATCCCCAATCACTGTCCAGTACATCATCCTAAAAGTATTCAACATAAAAATTCAGCTGGATGTCTACACAGAACCTCAAAGCACTTCACCAATACTAAATTATTATGAGCCTTTCGACCTTCCTGACAGATGGGAGAGAACTGATCCTGGATTACACACAGGTAAACCGAGCAGGAAAGTTAAATGAGTTGGAAAAGTTTAGATGTTTGTAGGCATCATACATTTCTCTTAGTCTATTTTGCAGTTTTGCTTGAATCGCCAAAACCAAGTCATTTTAGGACATACATACCCTCTTTTGGGATTCACAGCAATTGCATAAGGTTCTCCTGCCATGCTTGTGAGGAGCCTGGTACAGTTGGGGCCGTTGAGTTGCCCAACATTGATGGAGTATCTGAGACTGGTCCAGTGAGTGGTGTAGTAGCTGAACCAGTGCATCCGGGAATGATCTGTCCAGTAAACATTGCCTGTCACCCAGTCCACGGCAATGCCCCTGGGCCGCTTGAATTCCGGACACTGAAAGGCACAGATGGCACAGTCGGGTTTGTGGGAACGGGTTTACCTTTCACAGCAGCTACACAGCCACACATTCCTGTTACTATTTACAGTTCAGTAACTTCCAGTTTAATGCGGTGAAATATTTAAAAACACTGCCCAATGAAAGGACAAACACCTGCAGGGGATCAGCCTGGAGGGGTCTGCTGACAGTTCTAGTCAATGCAGAAGAACAAGTCAGTGGTTCGAAATTGTTTTTTTCAAGAAAAAAGCACTTTGGTATCAACTACTTGAATGACTCATAATGAAGCAAATAAATGTTACAGACTGCAATTCAAAAGGAAAGGAAAAGGAAGTGTTAAGGTTATACAGCTATTATACTCCGTGCAGAGCTATGGTATGACGTCTCATCCCAAAGTGAAAAACACTGTGGAAAACACAGAAAGAAAATCACACTAATATTTTCTATAGTGATTTTAACTCACTTTGATGCAAAATATAACTTACTATAACTTATTAGAGAAAATGGGGTTTGCAGCCTAATCACCTTGCATAGTTTGCTCAACTTCTTACCACGTCAGCTTGATGACTTTGGATCAGAGCTGCTGTCTACTGCAAACTCTGGTTTCAACGCTAAGAATTAATAACAAAAAAGGGGGAAAAGGGAAGAAAGCTGCACTAACAGCTTGGATTTGGAAACCATTTTGATATAACTGTAGATTACAGAAAAATTTTCAACCCCTAAAGTTGGGTTTGACTGGAGAAAATGTTACACATGCACCAGGAACCCTTCACTTTGAAATGCTCAACAGGAAGACTAAATGACAAAGCAGATGTAAAGCAATATTTTATCTTATTTGCTTTACAGATCTTTGTATGGAATTGCTGTGGAATAACATATAAATGTTTTATTTTTGCTTAAATAGCTTCATCAAAAATAAAAGAACAGTAAAAATGAACGAAAAGCAATAATACCAGAAACCTTTTAAGACTTTTTCTCACCAAAATATAAAATTTTCCTTGCCAGATGAGCATCCCAGTAGGTGCAGTGGTTCATCACACCACCGCTTGTAATATGTGAGTAGGATTGTTTAAAAATCCCAACCAGCTGATTCCAGGGAGAGAGGGTCTTCTAAGGACATAACCACCTACAGCTCTAAGGTGAAATCATAAATTAGAGCTGTTTAGAGAGCAGAGTCTAGGAATAGTTTGCATTCCCAGGGATGCACTGCATTCCACTGGGCCCTGGGAGAACAGCTGTGGATAAATCCCTGCAGTGGTTAAACATCCTTGTTAAGCTCCCGCAGCACTGGGGCTGGAGCAAGGCAATAATTCACTGACCGAATACACTACAAACCCTGTGTTTCCCTTCCTATTTTATGGTGTAATTATTTTAATTTTTGCCCTCTTCCATAGGCGTGAGGTCACTCCGTGTTGAGTATTCACCTCGGGTAACTCACACATCTCCCTCCAGGGACTGTCCAGTAAAGGGCTGCACCAATTCACTTCCACGGTCTGAACTCCATTGGAATGAAACCCTCTTCTCCACCTGCCAATAAACCCTGAAGAGTTGATATTTACTGTTTCCTTTAAAGCTTCCATTTGTACCAAGATTAAACTCCTTTTCACTGGAAAACAGGAGAGCTGCTTAAAGCTATTCTCTGAGGAAGGCACTTGATATGCTAATTCCGTGGAGCAATTTCACTTGAGATGGATTTTTGCATTAATGTAATTACCTGAAAATGCAGGTGACTTTGTTCAAGTTTACTGTCCTGATTTACATATCAAAGTCTAGATATAAAAGTTATAATGCAACCTTTGAAAACTTATCCGCTAAAAAACTTGGGTTAAAATTAAGAAATTCTCAATCTTTTCCAAAACTAATTTCAGTGGCAATATTAAAGCAACACTATAAAGCCAATTAGCCTACTGATCAGTTGTACACAAGGCAAAAATACTTGAGTATTAATGAGATGATGCCGGGAAAACAACTAAATAGTTTAGCACAGTGAGAAGTAAATATTTCACAAATAAAAATAAGTAGCAGCCACAATATGGTACAATACAATCTGTGCTTTTTCCACATACAGATCTGCAAAAAAGCTATGTGTGCTTGGATCAAGCATAATTACGAAGATCTGCCTGCACTGAGGGGATAGGAAACCACGGTATATAAATAAATACATCATTTTTTCAATAATTGTGAAGTGAAAACAAGAGACTGACTAAAAAGTATTCTCACATAACAGTGAAACAGATACGAAGCGAAAAACCATTTCAGTACATTAGAAAAACAGTAATTCTAGGAATATCTTATCTTTATTAGTTTAAACAGGGGACAAATTAGCTGTGGAAATTTCAATCCCTGGACTACAAAGAAGCCTCAGGAAGCTTAGTTTGGAATTCCATGGACCTGTAGGCAAGCGTGGATCCATCAGAGAGGTGGAGGGGTCAGCAGAATACTCTTATCATTTGCAGAATGCATCTGCATTAATTTGGGGAAAGAAAATAACCCCCTCAACACTAATTTCACAAAACTTCACAAGTTCACTACTTTCTAATAATGAACTCAAAGCAGAGATCTGTCTGTTGGGATTTCTTAGGCAGGGGTTTCTGCCACACTGAAATGAGAAAAACACCCCAGCAGAATTACTCCACACCTTCGATACAAGTGTCCTTCTGCGAAACTCAAATGACATAGCTGACCTACAGAAAATGCTAAGAATTATCTTCTACTTCAGACCTACTTTACATCCACTTCTCTATCAACAAAATAGAGACTCTTCTGCTGGGCAGGTGGAAAGGGTGGTTTTAAAGCACTTTTCTCATATCCCTGCTATCGCAGCCACAGGTATCTTCAGTGTCCATTAGTGTTTACATCCTCAGGCTTTTTAACCTGCTGGTATCAAAGGTCGGGCACATCATTCCTTTGGAAAGGAAATATCCTTGGATGGAACTTACTTAGGAGAGGTTTCAGATGTGTATGAATTATAGATGAAAGATTAGGCTACTGTTGCTACGACTGTTTATTCTGCCGGGTATACAGAAGTATTTGTGGGACGGAAGGTCATCGCTGTTACCTCTCCTAGGCTTCAGCAAACACGAACAGCCAAACTGGTGTTATTTCTAAGAGGATTTATTACTGGCCAAGAAAAGCCTGAAAACTCAGCTCTATCAGATTAAGAGTAAAAAAACCCCAAATCTCAATTTACAGCATTATAGAAACACTAATTTCAAAACCACATTGTTATCTTCAGTTCAGAGGGAATGTTGTAGATTTATATTAGGTAAAATGAGTATCAATCTGCATTTATTTCATTTTCAAGTAAAGACCACTTGACGTTACCCTAGCTTAGAAAAAGTCATATTTCTGCTGTAAAGGGCAAACTTACATTTATGCCTATTCAAAAGATATTGTGCAGTTCAACATATAAAGGAATAAATACTCACTGTTCTAATTGTTATAACTTTGACAAAATCATTGTTTATATCGTCACTATAGAAACTGAACTCGCCTTTAGCCTATCTGCATTTTCTGTCTTCCAAGGATTTGAAATTCATGCCTTTCTTCTTAAATACCTCTATTATATTCTCTCAAAATAAAAAATCTTGACAGTATACAAACTTTCTAAGCTTCTAATATACTGGTTTTTGGTCTGCAGAAAAGTTTTTTAAATACTACAGTCCTGATCTCTAAGAGACTCTACCAAGTCTGTCAGAATCTTGAATTAGGAGCCAAACGTACCATTGAAATAAAATCATTCTCAGACAAACATTTTAATTCATTAAAATAGCACACATTATTGAAACAGAAAAATAAACCGAAAGCAATTTGTGTCATTTCATCTTTAATTTTGAGCACTTACTATCAAGCCACTGCTACTTTGCCTCCTCTCTCTGTCGTGAAGTTTTCTGTAGAAAATCCCTCCTGGATTAAACTGAGTACTCCAAACAATCATATCCCCTCGAAAATATGCATCCATCCCAGTTATCCTTGAATTATGTTCAATATGTGATATTTGCTGAGGAGCATCACTGTAGTTGAATGGATATGCAAAACCCAGGATGTCAGTGTCATTAGCAACATAGAGAACTTGATCTTCAGAGCCTAGGGATTATTATAATGAAACAAAAATAAGGTAAATGTCAACTAATGCAAAATCAGTGGTTTTCACTCAAGTAGCTTTTTGGTATTTATCTGATATAATTTCTCATGTTAAAATCATTTTCTGGTTTTTGACAGCTGCAAAAACACACTCTGGGCAATAAATGCAACTCTTGATACTCTGCTTTCAATATACGTGACTTCAGAGCTCTCCAAACTCAGTGTGACGCCGAGGACTATATTTTACGGAGTATGTGGTAAAAGAATTTGAACACTTTTAAGCAGTATACAAAAATACAGAATACTATGCATTAAGCCCATACGAATCTCATATTTTTATAATATGCATGATGTCTTTAGGGGATTGTAAACATATATATTAAAGGAAAACAACTGTCAATTAACATTATTTTAAATTGCTTAATTAGAAATTGAATGATTCTATCTTTAGTGAAGGCAGTGAAGTTTTGAAATCTACTGCAACAGAACCTGCAGTTTTTTCTTACATCTCATTTCAGATAGTAAACCTTCATGGGTACCTGTGGATAGGTGGTTCTAATGGATACTCAGTTATCATCTTGATTCAGATGCTGTAAAGTGTATTATTCATCAGAAAACGCTCTCTAGTATCCATTCGTTAACTTTTGAGAAAGTTTACAATGTGCTGGACACATTTGTATTATTTTTATTTTCAAACTGATATCCCATTTATCCACAGATACATAATAATGTCTGTCCAACACATTCCCTCCTTATGAGCCTGAAACATCAAATATCATTTATTCTCCTCCTTTGGATAAATGCAAAAAGAAAGAGGAGTTTCATTAAAGCAAGTATCAGTGAGGGAAAGGGAAACATTAACTGTATTACAGTGGACATGAAGCTTGTGAAAAACTCAGTTTTAGGATAATGACTCTCATATTTTTAACTTATAAGCCCTGAGAATTATGCCTGTGTTCCTATAATAATAAATCATTATTCTTAATTCGTAACCTTTTCTGCTCCCATGTCATAATCCGACTTAAGCAATAGGCAAGGATGTTAAACACTGATAGAATCCATGTTATGTAGGAATTACTAAAGAGTCATTAATAAGACCTTCCCGTGGTAAATTTGCATCAAAAAACGTGGACAATGCCTGCAAGAAACCTGACTATCACCAGCCAACCATGGGTGTACCTACGTTACCCACTGGTGTGCTGTGAAGATGATGAACTGGAATTCCCATGACACAACCTGCTTGTTTCATGATTCATGAGCTACATAATACTCAGACTTCACAATTACGTCCGTTTTGTGCAAATGAACAACAGAAATAGCATCTCTGTGTGCTTATTTCTTTACCTTCAATGGACCACATCTAGGCTGCTGATTTATATAAGGAGCATGTAATTAGTTCATTATACTTAGAAAAGCTCCACTTAAATGACTTCTGTAGAATTTCTCAACACAAAGCAAAATATTAACTCCAAACACTATGTAATTTATTCTTAAAACATGTTTCTATGAAGGAGTTGATTCTTCTTTCAACCTTCTAAAGCTTCATGTGCTTACCATACTTGCTAATGTGTAATCTGTTTTTCTTATTTATGTATATATTGTCGTAAATAGAAAGCGCTGAAGTTGGAAATGGACTTTCAAATTAAGTTCATTTACATAAAAATCATAAGAATATACTGCTTACTGAAATGAAAAGTAAATCTGAGTGGGTTTGAGAATTATTTCTGTGAACTATTCAAGAAATATTTATCTGAAAATAAATAGGATCTGCCACATATTAGTGTGACCAACCATGTACATAACAAATGATTTAGCGCTGTCTCTCTAGTTTAATTTTTATAGCCTTACCTTTTGCTATGCAGCTGTTATTCCTCTCCTTATAATTCTTCTCACATGCACATCTGTATGACCCCTTAATATTATTGCAGCGTTGGGAGCAGGCACCAAATACCATACACTCATTGATATCTGTGAAGAAAAAACTGTATTTTTTGTAGCTATAGTTTAAACCACCATTATTCAACATGTTCATGACATCATGGAACTAAGCAGATGCACAAAAGGAACTCGGAACCACTTGCATATCTTGCAACAGGAAAAGGAAACCTTTAGCAATTATGACTTATGTTATTTCCACCAAGTTCAACATATCTTGGGAAGATTTTTTTTCTCTATTATTTCTGCATCCTTTGTATATCATTCTATCATTATTAAAACTTGAAATCAACTTTGAGAATAAAACCCCCGGCTACAATTGTGTCCAACATACCTACCTCTGGTGCAGTCAAAACTACAAGATTATCCTCCACAGGAAAAGCTCCTCCTTATACTGTTTCCTTCAAAGTCAAACAATGATAACTTCGATAGTTCCACTGGAGGGATCTGAACTTCTCTAAGAAAATGAATTCACCACTCTTTCTCTAGGAAGGCAGATTTGTCTCATCTTTCATTACACCAACTATGTCTTTTTGCTGACCAGTATGGCATCATATATAGCAAGACTACACTTTCTAAGGAATTTTACTTTCTATCTGTTTATTTTAATTTCAGGGTTTTTTTGTTGCATCTCATTATTTTAAGCCCCTTAAAATATTCTCACATGCCAATTTAAATACCAATCCCATCGTCTCAATTAATCTGTTATACCTTGAGTCACCCATTTACCCCTCAACTCATTTAATTGTCTGACTTGAACCTTTTCACATTCATAACCAATGTTCAGTCTTTGATAACCTCTCCAGGTAAAATGTATGAATCTACATCCTGTAAATCCTTTCTTTCCTCCCTTAATCTCATAGTTATGGAACAGCTTTTACTCTGCAGAAAAAAAAGCATGTGATATGTATCTCCTTCTCCAGCACAGAAAATCGACTACAGCTGACTTTTAATACTTTACAGGGAGGGATGATGGAAAATATCTGTACCTTCACATTGTCTATTCCTCCTGTTCCTCTGAAATCCAGGTTTACACTGACACAAGAGGGATGTTTTTGTCTGGTTACAGTATGCATCATCTCCACAAGGGTTCACATTATCTTCACATGTATATTCAGCGACACCTAAACATAAACAAAATGTCAAAAAAACCCCACCCTGATAATTTTTTTTAAACCGTTAAAAATGAGATCTAAAGTAACAACAAATAAATTTGTCAGTCTGATCAAAGAGTATCAGGTAAACTTTTAACAAATACATTACAGCTTTTATCTAAACATGCATACAAAGTGACAGTATGTAATTGAGATACTGCTTTTCACATCAAGAATTTAATACTAAAATTTTACTTTTTGCAAATGCGACAAAATACAATCAACTTATACTCAAATTTCATCAAGAACATTTAACTACTCTAAAAACTACTACAGTTTGAATTGCTATAAAATTTGCCTTTCTCTATGTGGCACAGAATTACCTCCTTTTTTAACTAAAATTAACTTTTTTTTTTCCTGAATTGTTGAGTAGCTTTTGCACAGATTAATGCCCTGGTTAATTGTCTCGTTCCTGCCAAACTCACTTATTTTGCAGTCCTGCTCGTCTGACCCATCTCCACAGTCATCAAACCAGTCGCACTGCAGCTCCATGGGAATACATTTCTTATCATTGCAAGCAAACTCATCTTTTTTACACGGTCTTGCTTTATAGGTGATTTTATCTATATAATCGCAAATTAATCAGATAAAAAAATAAATCAGTATATAAGATTCTTTGATTATTTTAGACACACACAAATGGGAATGACCACACAAAGCATTAAGCAACTGGAAATTATTTCAAACTTATTTTCTTTCCGTTTCAAATTCTGATCTACTAACCTCCAGTTAAGCTTTACTGAAGGACAAGCAGATCTCTGTAACAAAGTTTGCCTTCAGGTTGTTTTCTCTGATCTGAATGCCTTGAAAGGTAATGTCACCTACCACAGTGATCTTCATCCGAGTTATCACCACAGTCATCGACCTCATTGCAAATCTGCTCAGGTCGCAGACAGACCCTGTTGTTTCTACATCTGTAGGGCCTTGTGGGAGGGCACGGAAACTTGACTGTGTGTTAAAGAAAAGAATCAGCTGTTACCTCACTAGTATTCACAAAACTTCTTTAATGACTCCTGAACAAAGCAATAAGCGGGTGCAGGAACGCAACTGCACGTGACACATGAGTGGTGCTTGGTTTTAACTTCAGGTGCCTCAAGGGAGAACATTCCAACAGGGGCCACAGGGTAAGGCCCTTGTTTAGGGAATGAAATTATTTGGTGTGATAAGGGTAATTTATACCCCTTTTCTGGGATCAGTAAATGCAGCAGAATTAAAACAAGTGTAATGATGATGAGCGATATTACATTGTAAAAGTAACTTTTAACCCCTGTGCATTTACTATAGAAAAGATTCATTTCTCACAAGTATCATACCTGAAATTATGTGGAAAGCAATAACAACAGGAAACTATAATCCACATTTCAAGCTGATCTTTGAAATGCAAAATAAACAGAACTTAGACAAGTATCCCTATATATTTACATATCTTACATGTAATTTCTTGCTTTATTACATGAAAAGCATTGAAAAATGTAGTATCATACCACACATTTCAGCAACTTCATCAGAGTTATCTCCACAGTCATCCTCGCCATCACAAACCCAAAAATGTAGCTTGCAGAGGGAATTATTGCACAAAAACTCATCAGCTCTACATATATTTCCCCCTGGGAAGAAGAAAAGATGCCAGGAAAAAAAAAAAAAGGCAAGAAATCAAAGAGACAAAAGAATGTCAGCTTTTGATAAAACCAGTACAGCCACTTAACACATACTATTTGCAGAGAATGACATGTGTAGCATCACTACGTTTCCAGATCCCAAACAGGTTGGACAAGCAGAGAGAAAGACTCATTTAAAAATCTCTTCCTTGACCAAACCACCTTCTCAGGACTGGCAGCCAGGAATGACCCGTTTGGTCTCACTGGAAAGGCCAGTTACAAAGACCCCGACAGCTCCCCAGGAATTTGTTGCACAAAATATGACTAAATTTTATCACCACCAATGAACAAAATCATGGAAAGGTCTCGCAATCAATTTCCCATAATACGCATTTCTACAGTAACCGGTTCTCAGTTTCCTGAGAGGGGCAGAGCATAAAAGAAATAAAGAAGAGGAAACAATGAGATGTTATATGATAATGCCCAAAGCCTCCCTGTGTTTTAACTCTACTCATTACACCCACCCTAAGAGCTACATCAAGCTCCAGTGCCTTTTTATTTATTCATTCAGCGCTCCGTTCACACCCCATTAACACCAACAGAAGGCTTTCTTTTGCTATGAAAGTTCAGAATGTGGGTTTGTTTTTTGGTTTTGTTTTGTTTTTTTTCCAGAAAATTAATTTCCATGAAATACCTGTAGCGCGAGAGGATGTTGGGAACTCTCACACTGTGTTACCAAATAAAATTCACTCCCGTTGCAAATATAACGTATGAACATTAACAGAAACATCCTGTATTATTATCCAAGTATATAACATTAAAGTACTCCTCATGATGAAAGATGTGAATACAAATAATTCCATGTGTAACCACAATATAACCATCACTCTAGTTGCATAATAAGATTGAAGACAGTTATTTTTATAAATATCTACAGTGGGCTACAGATAAATATTATGGATATTTTAGAATGCTGTAGAATAAAACTATTTGTGTTTGCTGTATTTCCAAAGATGAAAAAAATTAGTTATCAGTGAGATAAACTGGCATTTGTTTCATGTGATTGATCAGGCTGTCATAATTCCTTTATAAAATAGATTTCTGCAACAGAATCATAATTGTGGCATAAATACAAAGTATTATAGTAATAAACAACTAGGCAAGAGGGTTCTTATTGCATTATAAGCAATTTGCAGTTCACAGAAGCTCCATTATGCTACCCAAAGAATAATGTGGCTTCAGAGAAAAGTGTGTTACTATTTACTTACACTTCATTGGTTTTTAAAGTGACTCAGTCCAGATATTTTAAAAGCAGTTTTAAAACAGACTAGAAGGTGTTTTTTTTTTAAACTTTGTTACCTGTCTTCTTGCATCTAAACATCACTGGGATATTCTCATTTTCTGAATTTTGTGGCCTGTCTTTCAAACTTAATTATCCCCATATGACTTTTTTTTTCCCTAGTGGTAAATATTGCTTAATAGTCTTAGAACAAAATAAGGAAAGGATATTTTACTCTGCTTTGCATCTGGTTATTATCACTTATTGTACTCCATCATGCTTTTAAATTTACACACAGCATGCGACTAACACACAGAACTACTCAATTTAAAGGACATGAAAGAAAGAAAATCTGGGAAAAATCAAACCAACAAGAAGACAGAATGCTGAATAAAATTTCACTTTTGAAAAAAAAATCTTTCATTTGAGTAAGTATGTGTGTGTTTTGCATAATTGTTATCCAAATGACAGGGGAGCTGTGCAGGACCTTGTTTTATCCATAGGGCAATAAGGAGGGCACAGAGCAAACTCACTGCCCTGGACTTCAGAAGAGCAGAATTTGACCCCTTCAGGAATCCACTTGGTTGAGTGCCATGGAATAAAGTCCTTCCTAAAGGGAAGAGGACCTCAAGAAAGCTGAGTAATATTGAAGGGTCACCTCCTCCAGTCTTAGGAGGGATGCATGCCAACACAGAGGAAATCAGGGAAAAGTGTCAGGAGGACTCAGTGGATGGACAAGGAGCTCCTGGAAAACACAGACACAAAAAGGAAGGGGAAGCATGGGATGGTTTTCCCGTGCCCAGAAGTGTCCAAGGCCAGGTTGGACAGGGCTTGGAGCCACCTGGGATAGTGGAAGGTGTCCCTGCCCGTGGCAGGGGATTGGAATTAGATGAAATTTAAGGTCTCTTCCAAGCCAAAGCATTCTGTGATTCCATGAAACAGAAATCTGGTGTGTTAAGATTACTTCTTTAGCAAGTGTTCATTATATGGCATGGCTTTGTAATTTATTGTTGCCTATAAAACTGTAAATTAACTGGATTTATTACTGATTTCCCTGATGAAAATGAATATGCTTCCAGTAACAACACAACATTTGGATCACTGGTGAAGGAAACACAAAGGAGAAATGAGATCAGACTCGCAAACAACCTAAGTTTTGCCTCTTCCTGCAAATCACTTGTGAAGCTGCTTTGCTATCCTTGTCGAAAGAGGTCACAGAGCTCTCCTTTCATCACTCAGAATGGCCAGGGTACCACTGACTTGCAAAATGTGTTAATAAAAAGCCCAATGAAATGTGCCTTTTAAAGACAAGTGTCTCTTGCCTTGGTCACAGTTTTCTTCATCGCTGCCATCCACACAGTCATGGATCCCATCACAGAGCCATCTCACAGGGATGCAGTAGGCCTTGTTTTTGCATCGAAACTGGTCTTCTTTACATTCTGTTACACAATCCATCTGGGTGCATACAGATGGGAACCACGTATTAACGAATGAGAACAACATACCGAAGGCAAACCCGACAATTTCCCAATGCCACTTTTCATTGTCCGTATTCAGTACAATAAGGTTGTCCCTGACAGTGCAATGTGCAATTTAAATAATTACTGAAGCCCAAGCCAAATTGTATCCAAACTTTTCATATGTGCTGATATTTCTTTATGTTGCTTGTATTAGCAATGGAAACAATGGCTACATTTACATCTCTGAAGTCAACTGCCCTAACGAGACAACCCTGGGCAAAGGCCAGTAAGCGTGAAGTGGCTCATACTCACACTGGTCAGGCCAAGACACCTCCAGAGTGGATTTTCTTCACCTGAACTGTGTAATATTTGGTCAGGCATCCTTCATATTATATTATATTTATATTATACTATGTATAACTGGCACCTGGTTATGAGAAATAACAACTGTTTGGGGTATTTTTTTCTTGAAGTTGCTTATGAGGGTGATGGTCTTTTAAATAGATAACAAGAGTGCAACACGTAGGAAGAACATGGCCTGAAGGCCCATGGAGGTTGAGATGCCCGTTAGGATTGTTTTAGAGGGATCTAAAGGACAGAGAGAACCAAATTCAGAACAAATTTGCCCACGTTGCCTGTACGGAGAAGTCTCTGATGCAAACTCCTGCAGAACCATGCTCAGGTTCTGACTTGGGAAGAAGAAATTTGTTTACTCCAAAAGGTGGCCCCAGAGGAAACAAACAATGCAGTGTAAAGTCACGGCATTATCTGACAGTGTTCAGAGGATGCAAGAACACAGTATTAGCCCTTTCGACTAATTTGAGACCTAAAACTGTTTAAAAAAAACCTAAAACACATCAGAGCTAATAAAAGGATCACCAGAGATTGCCAGCTACCTCGTCAGAGCCATCGGCACAGTCGTAGTCCCCGTTGCATTTCAAGGCTGCCGAAATGCAGCCTCCGCTGGCGCACACGTACTCGCGGGAAGAGCAGGTTGGAGATGCTGCTTACAGACACATATTTTAGCATTAAGAAAAAGACAGTTTATAAATAAGCTGGTTTATAATTTCAGGTTTTCCTCTGGTTAACGTAGTGACTGAACTTGTGTCTGTAGCTGAGCAGAGCTTTTTCCCAACTTTTTTTTTTAAACTACAATGAAATACTTGCCAAAAGTGAACTGTGTAATGACAGTGAAAGGATATTTGTGTTTTACCACTGAGAAATTTCTTTTTACATTTGCCATACACTTGGTAATTAAAGTAACTATATACATATTCATACAACAAGTATAGTTTAAAAAAATTACATTTTTTATAATGAGCTTATGTTTTAGGTAAATTTATGTAAGTGCTTATAATTAAGTTAAAATCTACAAGAAACCACTGTTTTAGAAAACTATTATAAAAATAACTAAATATTAATCAATTCTATTTAAAATAAAGTTGGATATATTCTTATGACATTGTAAACGAGGGGTGTTTTGTCAGACTTCTATGTTGCTACACTCATCTAGATGAAGCTTACAAAGAATTTAGCAAAATTCCTGCAAAAATAAACAACTATTATTTTTCAAGAGGTAAAAAGGAAATAAAATAATAACAGAAATGATAATTTGGTAGAGAACAGTAATCTCTGAATGTACACCATAAAGTGAAAAAACTCAGATAATTTAGTAAAATGCCAAGAGTTACTGATGTTTTCAGAGCAGAATTTTATATGCTGAGTGTATATTATCAAATTACTTTTCAATATAGTTAAATTAAATACTATTCCCTCAACAAAATTCACATTGCATAGCTGTACATAAGTGGGGTTTTCAAAACCCAAGTAGGAAGACACAACTGTACACACTCAAAAGGTAAAATATTTCAGATTTGTTTGCACTCCTTGCTACTTCCAGTGCCTGAGAAATCTTGATTTGACAACTCATTTTCTTCTTTTATTCTGATTCATCCCCCCCTCCTTTGTGTCCCTCAGCATTGTTGAAATCGATACCTGGCACACAATTTTTCTCGTCATCCCCAAGCTTGCAGTCCTCGTGGCCGTCACATTTCCACCTGGCTGATATGCACTGCCCGTTGGAGCACTGGAACTGATCCCGCGAGCAGCCCGTTTCACAGTACCTCTGGTACGAACAGAAAGCACCAACAGAAAAGATCAAGAGTTCAATACAAACGTTGGTGGGAGTACAACTGCTCACCGAAGTTACAGCCTACGAAATGCAGTAATGCCTCGTGAAATTCAATATATCTGTGGATGTGAGGCATGAAATGTGGCTTGCACCCTCTAAGTAGCTGGGCAGTAACTCAGGTCCAGTACTGCTGAGAAAG
>VWZG01009088.1:562275-596440 GCA_013396735.1 Grallaria varia
GGGGGGAAAAGGGAAAAAGAAATAAGGGGGGAAAAGAAAATAAAGAAGGGGGAAGTGGGAAAAGAAAGAAGGGGAAAAAAGGGAAAAGACAGACAGGGAAAAAGGGGAAAAGAAAGAAGGGGGGAAAAGGGAAAAAGAAAGAAGGGGGGAGAAAGAGGGAAAAGAAAGAAGGGGGGAGAAAGAGGGAAAAGAAAGAAGGGGGGAGAAAGAGGGAAAAGAAAGAAGGGGGGAAAAAGAGGGAAAAGAAAGAAGGGTGGGAAAAGAGGGAAAAGAAAGAAGGGTGGGAAAAGAGGGAAGAGAAAGAATTGGAAAAAAGAGGGAAAAGAAAGAAGGTAAACCCAGCAAAGTACTATCGAGTGAGTTTCTGCTACACAACAAACAACCTACATTGTTCTCTCAAAAAACAGCACGAACCAAAGCACTGCTGTGCATAGGAAGTATGGTTTCCCAACCAGGACACAAAGTATTTCCAGGATGGGAAGAGGCCCCGATTATTGCTGGGACAAAAAGCTGTAGACTACTCTTAAACATGACTTGATTTTACTTGTATGTCCTCTTTTTAAAATAATTCCTCCAATAGGCTTAATTTTAACTTAGCAACAAATCCACATATGCAAATATCACGTGTAGAGTTTCCAGTTTTGCTTTTCAAAATATTTGCATGTGGGAATCCATTCCCCAACAATATAATACTTATAATACTACTACTACTTATAATATTACTAATTTTCTAGAGAAATACCCTTCTGGAAGATGCCTACCTCATCTGAGCCGTCTGCACAGTCATAGTCTCCATCACACCAGAACCTCGCCGAAACACAGTCTCCATTCGCACAAAGAAAATCCTTCAGGGTGCACGTTTGAGGCTCTGAACAAAGCAAAGAAACAACCCTATGTTTGTCAGCATTCCCATGGAATATTTTATACATAAACCCCCCGCAATCAATGACTGACTGTAACAGAAGCAAAGCCACTATTTTGCAATCCATAAGAATGGTTTTTTGCAGGATTTCATTCCATAACATCTTATAACTAAATTTTATTTACATATTAGTAAGATACTAATGAAAATAGTTTCATTTC
This sequence comes from Grallaria varia, assembly GCA_013396735.1. Taxonomy (NCBI): domain Eukaryota; kingdom Metazoa; phylum Chordata; class Aves; order Passeriformes; family Formicariidae; genus Grallaria; species Grallaria varia. Next base: position 563,359 of record VWZG01009088.1, read on the forward strand.
AGTTCTATCAAGTTTTGAAGAATTACGTGACTCTTTTAAAATAAATATTAATTTATTTCAATGAATGTATGTCATTACGGGCTTTGTGAGATATATACTACAGACTAGAAATACATTTTGCACCTCTTAATATCCAATACAATTAGAACTATCCAGACTTTTGATTTTTCCATCATGCAGTAGCATATCCTTTATCACAAAAGCTTTAATATGTACAAGTATGTGTGTGTCAAGACTCAGTTTCCCCAGTGCTAAGCATTCAGTGGACCAGTATCAAGATGTTAAATGGAACATCTAAGAGGTAAGGTTTGGTGTTTCAACAATAATCTGTTTTCCAGAAATTAAGTACAGAAACATGGCAATAATCCAGTGAATTAATACTGACAAAGCTGTTTAAAAGATTTAAGAGAATAAGAACACAGGGAGTTGCAAAAGTCAAAGTACAGTATACTTTCATAAGACCCCACAACCGACATTTCGTTAGAAAAATGCAGCGAAGTTAAAAGAAAAAAAGCAAGTGAAAATATGGAATTTTCAAATTATTTTAGGGAAACAGAAACTACACATTATACAGAAAGAACTGGAGGAGCTCACAGAATTACAGAGTCAATTAGTTTGGAAAAGACCTCTGAGATCATCAAGTCTAACCCTTGACCAAACATCACCTTGTCAACTAGACCATGGCACCAGGTGCCACATCCAGCAGTTTCTTGAACACAGATGAATAGGAGGCAGGAAAGGTTGAAAGATAAATGGAATATTCTGTGATAAATAGATATGTTGTTCTGCTCCATGGGAAGAAACCAAACCCAGGGAGGTCTGAAGTCATTATAAAAGATGGACACAATAAGGGAGAAGAGAAGACACAATATTAATTGGAGATACAGGCAAAGCATGCAGGGTGTAGGGAGTGATGGAGCAATCCCGGGAATGTGGGACTGGCTGTTTTAGTCCCATTATTTCACTGTCTACAAAGCTCTGCATTTTCACTTCTGCTGACACAAAACCACGGGCCACTGGACCAGTGGGGAAGATTCCCTCTGTGTGCTCTCTTCCTGAAAATGAGCACCATTCCAAAAGGCATTTCCTGCACTTTGGACCACTGGATTAAACCAAGGGAGAGAAGCAGTGGGGATTTAGGAGAATTTGAACAAGTCTCTACATGCAATTTAGACTTTGCCAGTCAGAGGCCTTTGGGGGGAAAAAATGACTGAAAGAGCAAATAAGGATTACTTGTGGGATTATTCCCACCACAGTAAAAAATGTAAATTACGTAAAATCAAGAATAAGGATTAATTAGTGGGACTTTTTCAATAGAGAGATGGGAAATAATAAATGACAGTGATTGAATCAAAGGAGAAAGGGTGAAACAGGGGAGACAGAGCAGAAGCAGCACTGGACAGTAACCAACCGGGTAATGCTCAAGGGCCCTTTAGCTAGTTATGAAAGGTGGGAGCAGAAATATTTTTGTAAAAATGTACCACAGTGATCAAGGAAAGGAAACACAAAATTAGAGGCCTCAAACTGAGAAGAATTTGGTAAATACCAGCACAAATACACCAGACATGAGTTGTGTGGATCTAACGTAAAGTTGAATTTAAGGTGGAGTTTTTTTCAGAATTTATAAAAATCAAGGACTGTTTCAAGAATGGAATATTTTGAATCAACTTTTCATCTTTCGTTTCCCCCCTTCAAAAAAGTTTCCAAATGGCCCTGTTTGAAAGAAAAAATTTCATTTTCCAGGTATCTTTCCCACATACCTTACATTTCTCATGTATCTTCATTTTGAAGTTGTAGAAAAGTCATAATAAAAGCAGATCTACAGCAATTGCATCAGTTCTCTAACTATGTTATATTTAAGCAAATCAAAGGTTAGCATTTCTGTGAACTTTTAGATTATACACATGCTATTTCAATTTTTTTCCAAAGTGTAAGCTGGTTGTATAAACATTAGCAAATCCCTGATGTTTGGTTCTTTTTGTTCTCAACAGGCCAGGAAAGGGGAATTTCATGATATGATATAATACGTAAAGGAAACAATCTGTGGGAAAAGTAATTCACATGCAAAAAACATTTGTCATGTTTCTAACTCATTTTCAAAATATAAGCAAATACATTTTCTATACTGCTAATGAATTATTTATAAGCAGGGGTTTGATTCTGGAAGAACATACACAATGAACCAACTACTCAGTTCTCTGTTTGCAGAATTATTTCCTCTGCTGCTGGAATCCATCTCTGTGATTTACATATGAACACAGCAGAGCACTTTCCCATCAGTGCTCAAATTGTTTGTGAGAAGAACAAGTATTAATAGACTTCTGTATAACCAGTGAAGTACAGCATCTTTTAGCTTCTGCTTTATAAAATCCCTGAAACTTCTTCCCAAGAAAAGCATTTTTTTCATTATTAGGAAAAATTTTATTTGGAACACAACGTGTAAGATGACCTATTTCTTTCACATTTCAAAGTAAAATAATAACAGACATTTAACATGAACTTATAAAGTGGCAAGAAAAGGATCTCAAGAGACACCTTTAAAATGATTTCACATCTGGGGCTCAATTTTGCATTTAATAGCTACAGGCATGGCAGTAAGTCATGAATTGAAAGGAGTTTTTAGGAGACTGATGCACTGATATACAACTCCGGGGGAAAAAAATGAAATTGTTTCTAGAATAGGATGTGAATTTGAAATGCACCATGTACTTTTTACCTGTATTTGTACAGGATAAATACGTTTGCTCCTGGGAGAATTCGATGTCTTGTAACAGCTGTTATGAAGCAAACTTTTAGGGAAACTAATTAGTATAACAAGAAATGTGAAACTTGCACTTAAAAAAGAAGCAATGGCAATACAAACACAGGAGAGGAGAACATCAACAAAAAGGAGTTAGAACTGTACATTGACCTCTTGAGTCATCCTGGCATTGGCAGAAGATGACAAGGATTGAGAAGAATTAGGGGGCACAGGCCACACTCCATGGGGATGAACATCCATTGGATCTATGATCAGTGTTGGGGTGGAATCTTTTCAATAAGCCAAAGCAGAGGATTCCATTCCATGTGATGGACCCAAAGAACATGGGCAGAACAGTACTGCGATGGCACTGGGAGATCCATCACGTCTAACAGCCTTGGGAAGACAAATGGCATAATTCCTAACACCCCACTTCCTCATCCTTCTCCCTGGCTTTCCATCACTGAGCATGATCCCTTGTGGGCTGGAACACCCCTTGAGTCATTCGGGATCAGCTGTCCTGGCCCTGGCCCTTCCCAGCTCCTTGATATTCCCAAAGTGAGACACGAAGGTCCCCATGGCTGGGCAAGTGCTGCTCAGCCACGGCTAAAAGAGCCTTTGCTCACAAATCCAAAACTCTGCACCACAGGAACCACCAAGGAGGGAATTAAATCTATCCCAGCCCAAACCACTACACACGGGAAAACTGCAGTGGGAAGAAACCAAACCTTGAAATTCTCTACCACGGAACTGTTAAAAGCAGTAACCTGGAGCATCCTGCACAATGAATGCTTCTGAACACAAGAGAATTGAAGGGATAGTAGGTGGGGGTTTCTCATGGAATTATTGTGGCAACAAATGCAGATTTTCTTTACTTATGGTTTTAATAACTTTACAGAGCATCATATTTATCTAAAACAAAGATGAGGCTTGTTTTTTGTTAATCTAAGCTTAAAACTGGATGGTGCACATAAAAGAAGGAACTTTTGGTACACAGCAGTTGATCAGCCTAAATTAGCACAAGTGCCTTTGACACCTCCTTGCTTTTAGAGACCTCACACAAGCCACTGTCGCTTGTACCAAGTCAGTTGAGCCTTAAGGAATGTAATGAATGTGAATTTACAGCAATTTACTCAAAATGATATTATGAGAGTCTCCAGCTTATTTTACTTCAATGCGCTCGTTTAAAACATTTTCAGTAAAGATTAAATAATTGCTGCTTCTCATTGTATTTCAGATACAAACTCATCCCAGGACAAAATTAACTAATTTGTTTTCTTGACAACTTGTAGGAGCAACAAAACAGCATTAGGAAGATTTTCCAGCAGCATTAATATTTTTACACTGATTGAATTCGTATCGTTCTACAGCATTATTGTGTTTGCTTTGCTTCAGTGTTTACAGTATATTATATTTTCTTTAATTACATTAAAGAAAAGAATCACTGGTGCCTTCCTAGCAGGAACGATAGTCATAACTAAGGAATTTCTTTTGAAGTTTCCTGAAAGACAAATTACTATTTTTGCTCTAATTTTGGTTTTTTTAAATACAAATAGACTCTGAGAGCAAATTCCCTCTCCAAACAGATACTACCTCAGAAGAGTTTGCAATGTATTCTACTTAGTGCAAGCTCATGATAGACCTATAACCTTCCTAATAACTCTTACTTATTTCAGAGGGTTCAAATATAGTCAAAGAACAATAGACTGTAAGATAAATGCAGTTAAATGACAAATTCAGAATGGGCACAATGATTTGCATGATTTAGTTAATAATTTTTCACATCCATATATGACATTTTTTAATATGCATTCTGTTACATTTCTGATCATTTCACTAGGATAGGGAATTTCTTGCATGTGAACAAACTATATACAAAAATATAAATACTTGAGCTGAATTTCTTTAATTCAGTGAATTCTTTCTGCATTCTTGAGAAAACTCATTTTCTGATATAATTACCTGACAGCACTTTGTATATTCATGCGTACTATGAACAATTTAGCACAATGTGCAAGGTAATATAATCTGTCAAATGCTTTTGATGTTCTAATTTCACATATATTTGTTTCATTTCACTTTATTCTATAAGTCACTTGATAGTCTATAAAAATTTTATACATCTGTTTCTGAACAATATTATGCACTTTCTCAATGCTTTCAAGACTTTGACTCTGTCAAATTCCAAAATTAAAACTTTGTCATCCTGCTGTATTTAATTTAAACAGTAGAATATGGGATTTAATAGCTAGAATTTAAATGTGCCTTTGACAATCAAAAGTAAATAAAAAAAGCCCTCCAAAACACGCTTCAGTTTGATGCACTGGCTGTGTCTGCATACTCTTATCGCACTGATTCCATACATTACAATTAATTACACATTTCTTTATCTGCAAGTATAGAAAACAGCCAAGAACTGAACATATAACTGGGTTAATGATATGAAGACAAAGTAAATAAACACTAAAACTTAGTAAATATTAAAAAAGCCTCAAAGAGATGACTGCCCCCTCATTATTTGAACTGCTTTTAATCACTTTGTACTACAATGATCTGAACTTAAAGGAAGAAAGTTTTTAGTACTGGGCGATACACGTGGCAAATTCAAAATAAGGTCATCAACAATTATTTTGCAAATAGCACTAATATTTTATAGAAGTTTTTGTTGCCTTTCTTTTTCAATTTTAAAAGACTGTTCAGTCATGTAGATTAACACCACTACAACAGAATTATTTTGATTTTTCACACAAGAATAAAAGAACCTAAAACAATTTCTTCCTATTTATAATATAGGAAACTGACACTAATAATCAATTCCTAAGTAAAACCTCGCACAAAGCTAAGAAAGCTTTTGTATCTCGACCTCCCCCGGGGCATAACAACAAAAGGCTCTTGGTGCCTACTGAGCCATATGACATTTTCCTCCTTAGGCGGCACACTTGCCTATAGAAACCACAGCCCTACTGCTTGTGGTAACACAATATTTTCAAATGCAGGGAATAATTACAAGGCAGAGAAATCCACCAGAACCTCCCAGGCAGAACGAGATGCTCCACCCACGGACACCGAGTCTCCAGGTGGAGAAAGGGGCACACAGCAGGCGCTCAGCATTAGATTGCCTCATTCACTAAGCTCTCTAAATCATTGCCTTAGAGACACTAAATACACATTCATGATACGCCATCAGGAATGGGTGTTCAAGGTTAGCTACAAACCAAGGCATTAGTTTCTTGTATTTCTGAGTAAAAGAACAGAAACTGTCAACTGAAAGGAAGGGATTTCATAACTAGTTGTGAAATTTCTCTCCTTAAATATAAAGGCAATGATTATGATCTAGAAGCATTCAGTATTTCTTCCTGAAAACTAAATCTAAATTAACTCACTGGGAGGGAGAGATTTATTAGGCCTTCAGGTTCCTTGTAGGTAGGAGAGAGTTGGGCTTACTGAGCTACTTTGAATAGCCACATCCACGTCTTTATGGGATTAAACATCACAGAAACAGAGACTTTTCACAACAGAAAACAAGGCGAGTCATCTCAGGAATAAAATGTGCAGGTGGTGTTTGATTCAACCTCGTCGTTAACGAAGCATATCCCTTCACCACTGGGAAGGTTTTAAGATTCTTATCTACAGCTAAGAACGACAAGGATAAAGTAATTGCAATATTCTTTTGAATTAATGAGATTATTGAGAAGCCACAGATCAGGCATTTTTGCAAAGCTGGTGCAGAATTACAGTTCTTGACAAGAATGAATAGAATCAAGACTTTCATCAAGGGACGTTTTCAGTTGTGGTCAACAGATTTTCAGCAGCCCAGAAGGTGTTGAATAAAAACATACACATGTATTTTATCAACATTCAAAAGTTTCCTCATATGTATTGCTAAACAGACTCCATTTCTTAGAACAGACTAAGGTAAAATTTACTTACTACAGTTTTCTTCATCAGAATTATCTCCACAATCATTCTGGCTGTCACATCTCCAGTGGTCTGGAATGCAGTTGTTGTTTTTGCACTGGAACTCATGAGGTCCACAAGTTTTTTTATCTGTAATTAAGGTGAATAATATTTACAGCATTGAAAACAAACAGTCAAAATGAGACATTTTACTAAAGACATGACAATACTGCTGGATACATTTAAGAAGGAGCAACCATAACACTTGAAATGTTACTTTGAGGAATAATTTATTTCTTGTGACACATTCTTCAAGCCTCTATTTATTTATACCAAAATACATATGCTCTTAAATTTGATAAAATTAAAATGCACACTGGATAAGTTGTTACTTAAAGGTAAAAATATAAAATTCAGAAGGGATCACAAATTAGTTCAAAAAGAGATTATTGCACTGAATCTCAAAACCTACATTAACTTCTCCTTGAATTCCTCTGAAAGATTGCTTTACAAAAAGATCAGAACTCAGCCACAAGAATATTGATTTCAAAAAATGCACAAAATACTTATTTCTCAAAAGTTTTTCTTGCATATAATAATTTCAGATTAATCACACCAGAAAGCAAACTTTGCACTTTGATTTCAATTTTCACACCTACTGATGTATTGGATTGCAAGTCTACTCATACAAGGCAAAACATTATAAAGCCTGGATTACTAAAGTGAGCACCATTTTCTTCATGATGTCAATTTTCAGTGAGCTTTTCTATTGACACAGAAGCATTGGAGGGAAAGCCTCTTGGAGACATCCTGAACTCCTCCTAAAGGAAGGAGCTGCCTCTTTGTTTTCTGTTAGTAATTCTTGGATAATTCTTTCACCTTCTAAGGACTAAGATGAAATGAAGTAAATTATAAAGTTATCAGTGACATTTTCGTTGGGGGGAAAAAAACCCCCTCTGGTTTGCTTTGTAAAAGCCTCAGTGACATATTTAAAATTACATATCACTGGGATATTTCAATGGGAATTTTATCAATTTCTGCTGGGCCACATCCCAGCAGGTCAGCTCAGCTCCCCACTGCTACCCTGGCAGCTCGGTGAGATCCCAGCACTGCCACAATTCCAGGGGGCTGGAACAGCAGCTGGAAGCAACCTGCTTTTTCTGCTTGTGAAGTGGAAAGGGCGACAAAGTAGAGGAATTATATCTGGGGCCATGGTCCAAACTGCTGTTTCTTCTCCCGTGTTTTAGGTGTGGTTCTAGAACTCGAGTGAGAAGTGAAAACTACATTTGAATATCAGTAAGGTGGAGGTAAATGAAGTTGCAGCTCAGTTGTGTACAGTCAAAAGTCTGGTAATTACAATACTGCCTTCTGTGTTCCTTATTCTCTGCAAGGAGTTTTCACCCCAAATATTTTTAATTACGATGTTTCTCAAGATTATAGTCTATGATATTTTGATCATGGTATTTCAAAAATACTTGTGTTGGTAAGCAATTAAAAGTATTTAATATCACAACACAAAAATATTGCCCCCAAAAGTATGACAGACTTGTATTTGATTCTGTAGCTTTGCAAAAGGTAAAGTTTCAATCCCACAATCCCTCCTATATTTATTAGAGTACTTCCAAGGAAAGTACAACATAATATTTGACCAAAAAAAGGGGTTCTGAATATTAATGACATGTATCACCACAGCGACATGTAAGTATTTTATTTCTCCTTCCACATTCAATAGAAATACCAGTATCTAATCAGGAACACCCAGACTACAGAGATGCCATCCCTCCATTTCAGTTACCTGCTAGAACAAAGAGAACATACAATATATACTTCTTTACTCTTCAAAAAGAATTACCCAGTTCTCAAGGATGCTCAATCCACTTTCTAGCACTGCCTCTCTACACTTATGTAAGCTTTGCCTTATGATTTCTATTTGAATGTTAATCTTTTTCTTATTCAGTTTCTACCAAACACAAAGGAATATTTAATTATTTTTTAATATAATTTTTTTTTGTTTGTAAGGCTCTTTTTTCTTCACAAATCCGAAAGCTTTATTCTTCTTCTGATCTCTCATACATTTGATCTCTCATTACAGTTGAAAATGTCTTATAGATCAGATTTGTTTTGTATTTCCTTCTACACGTTAATGAGAACTAAGGAAAATAGTGGGATACTAGAGATAGGATGTAACAAAGATGATGATTTGGGAAAGTTGTGTAACAATTACCCAATCTTTGAGAATGGTGAATTTATTCAACTCAGAGGAAACCGCACAAGCCCATTTTTTTTGGAATTGTGGAACCCTGAAGGGCAGAGATGGGCCCCCCCCCACATTTTGTCACTGCTGCCTTCAGCACTAAATTTCTTCCTCATTTGTCATAAATAGGAAAGCTAAAATCCCTTTCCCTTAAAATGGGAGAGTTCAGACAGGAATGGTACAACAAAAAAGAAGTACAGATAACTCAATTTCCATATTTCTCTCTTCAAATTATTATTATGGATTCACTGATGTCCTGTAAGAGCCAAAGGCCCTTTTTGGGGAGTTGCCTTCTGGTTGGGGTTCATCCTTTGTGCAGACTGAACTAGAATTTCATTTTAGAAATACTTCTAAATGAGCGCAAAGAAAATGCAATGAAGGTTTAAACTGGGGAAAAAAAACCCCAAAACAAGCCTGAAAACACACAAAGAGCATTTTCATTCTAATTTCAATCCCTAGGAACGAAAACACTATTTTACCACTAATTGCACTCCATTGCCATTTGGGGATTTTAATTCCACATACTTTCATCATTTTGCATTTGTGTGTGTGTCTGTGCCTGAGAGGGACAAAATCCAGAAGGACAAGAAATTCGCTTTGGATGGAGGATCAGCTTGCTGTTCTAGAGCTTGCTGGGCTGTCACTGATGCTGCATACAGGAAATTGTAAGCCTGTCAAAGCAAGTTTATGTTTATATAATGCATTTCTTACAGAACACATTCTTCATCATCAGGAAGAAAATCCTACTTTCACTCTTAGAGGCTGAAAAGAAAATTAATATTAAAAAAGTGAGGAAGTAGAAGGCAGTCATATTAATGTTGACACATCATGCTAGAAAAGACCTGGAATACACATAACCTTTAAAGCATATTATAATCACTTTTCAAGACCACACACAGCTTTCTTCAGATTCTAACTCAAACTGGCCCACATTTGATGAAAAATATTAAGATTTAGAGCAAGGATTAACATAATCTAATGGCTTTCTTTAGTTGCCTGGACAGCAAGCAGAGATTAACCCTACCTGCTGTTACCAAAAACCACCACGCACATTAAGAAATGCATATTTTCTAATTCTCCTTCAGCTATCTGAGTTGGAAAGTAACCACAGAAGACTAAATACATTTCCACTACTTGTAGCAAATTTACTCAGTGTAAGGTCCCCAATAACACACAGCAGGAGGTGCTGACTAAGCAAAATACACGGAGCTATGCAGCACTCGAGCAAAAAAAAGATTGCAAGCATTTTACAAATGAACTCTAAACAATAACAAGTTGGTGTGAAATCAACATATGCAGATCATTTTTATACTCAGCTTGCAGCATTAGAATTTAATTCTATCAAATTTTGTCCATAAAAGTAGCAATCTTTAACTTGGGGAAAAAAATGCAGAAGATCGAACTATGTTGAAACTCCTGCCATAATAAGGTCATTTAAGCACATTTCAAATACTAAAAATATGGAAAACTCCAAAATGTGATTAAATCACCTCGTTCTTGTCAAGGCTTAGCTGTTCTACGTGTACACAACTGTGTGTGGCACGGAAATTGTGAGCATGAAGAAACTCTTCTGTCTCTCTCAACATAAAAACTAAGAGCAATATCTACAGGTAGGAGGTTAAAAATGTAGGTGTTTCTTCAGGGAGCTGTGTGATGGAGCTGTGGAACGCTTTGCTGCAGCTTGTTGTAAGAACTTTACAAAGGTAAAGAGAGAATGAAATCCATGAAGGGTTATTGCATTCAGAGCCAAATGTGACTCTGATTATCTCTGATTCTCAAATTATTAGAGCCTGGAGGAGTAGCCCAGGGAATTTGCACTGCAGGCCAGCTTTGCTCTCATATTCTCCCCTAGATGCTCATTTCCAGTCACTGCCAGAGACAGGATAAAAGGCAAGATGAGTTTTAGACACAAACCAACATATCTAGTTGTATATATTGTGACTGGAAAAAGCTTTTGAATTTGGGATTGCACATAGTGCTCCTCTGTATTATTTAATTGTTCAAGTAAATTGGACATTATTTGTTGTATTGGCTCAAATGATGATTCACAGTGAAGTGCCTATTATAAATATAGATTTTTCTGTTCAGTATTAGTTTAATTTTTTTTTCCTCCTTGCTTTTGAATTTTGTTTCTTGAGGATAATATGAGATGAATTACTTAAAGACTGTGCTGTATGAGTCAGGCTTCCATGGCTAAGTCAAAACATGAATTCAGAGTCTGGAAGCTTGGAAAGCTGTCCATGTTGGAAAGAAACAGCTTGTTGGAGATGAAGGAGGTGCAGAGCAGTGCAGGAGAAAGCAGCCATGAAGTAGATCAGGAACTGAGCAGTGAAGGGTTGGTTCTATAATATCTCAGAACAGCATATAAAGCATCTCTATGGCAAAGGTTCATCTCCTTTGCACTTGCTGTTTCTTCAAGCCAAACGATTTCTTGGACTGTAACTTTTCCTCAGTTTGATAGGATTTAGTTTTCCCACCTTCACAATTCAAGTGATGGTCTCAGATTTCCAGTGTCGAGGAATAGTTCCATTTCCTGGGTATATTTACCGACTCCAACATTTTTATATCCGTGCTTGTCTCAATTGCTTTTAACACTCAGCTGTTTCTCAGTGCTTTGCCCTTGATTGCAGCCTGTGGGTTTGTTACTCTGCTGCCCCAGAGATGGCACAAACCTGGCCACGGTCACGTGTTTCATCAAACCATCTACTCACGTGTGCATGAACAATGAGGAGAGCTTGGAACATTCCACAGTATTTGTCTTGGTCTCCTCCATCTCAGAAGATTTTTCTCTATTATCCTTCGCAGGCCTGACTTGGAAATGTCACCAGATTTTCTGCACGTGATTAGTGTGTGCTTTGCATTGATATCCATATTCAGTGATCTTCTGACACCACTGATCCACTCATTCTGCCTCTGATTTATCTGTAATCCATTTCCCAGGGAAAATACTTCAATTTATGATTTTGTCTCATTTACAGCAAAAAGAGCTGAGTACTTTCCAACAATGCAAGCAATGACTGAGAACAGCTGCTACTACTTTAAAGTGTGACCTCTTTTTTTCCCCCCAAGTGATAGTTAATTGCCAGTGGGTCTAGAATAACCAGCCTCAGTTGAGCAGAACACTGTGGGTCTGGATATTGTGTAAAATCTGACATAAATGAGGGCTTTTTTTGGTGCAATCCTATCCCTGATGTTCTCTGTAGGGGAGCTGCTTCCTCAAACTATTGCATTTAAGTACCAAAGATCCATAAGTATCACAGGTTCTTGGAAAAGTCCTCGGAGGATGCAAAGTTTGTGGAGTGGTGTATTAGGGCACATAATGCCCTGGAGATCACAAAGAGAAGCAAAAGTTGGTCATGTCAAGTTGCAATCTGCTCTGGACCCTTCTGTACAGCCAGTCTTAACTAACAGGATCTTCAAATTATTGTACTTTCACTAGTTATGATCCTCAGCAACAACAAAGCGTGCCGACTGAACTGACAGAAACCGAATAACACTGTGGGGGAAAAATAGAATGTCACTGTATCCTCTGAAAGTCACTGTATTCCATGCCAAATGAGACACTCATTTGCAGCTCCTGCCAATAAAATATGAATTTTATCAACTACTCCTACAGAGACTGCCATTCAGCAAGAGCTGGATGAGCCAGACACACCCGTGTTGTCATAATAGGTGTTATCATACACAGAGAGGACAGGAACAGTGCAATGACTATTTCCTTTTGCTACCTTTTTAAAAAATGCCAAGCTGCAGCAACATATTCCAAACCACTGGCACACTCACCACAGTTGGCTTCATCTGATCCATCGGCACAATCCGGATCTTCATCACATACCCACAGTTTGGAAATGCAGTGTTTTGTTGTCTTACACTGGAAATGGTCTGGAGAGCAACTGTTTTCGGCTTTAAACAAAAGAAATCCAAATCAAAAGTGGAAATATCCACTAATACACAAAACCTTTGTTTTAAAGAAAAAAAAACATTAAAGATTTAAAGTTCAGAAATTGGATACCTCTAGTGTAATTTATTTAACAACTACAAGAAAACAGCATTCAGGTTTATACTGTTTATCATTGTGTCATTTTTTAACATACTATTTTGCATATAAGAGTAAGGTAAAAAAGTATCTATTGTGATGTTCTTTGAACAACAAACTGATAAATAAAATAAAACAGTGGCAGAGCTGAAAAAAAGGTGAGTATTTTATGGATCCTAGTCTGGTGAAAGTAGAACAAATGAGATAATCTCACCTATTACTTGTTCGCTGACAGGACCCCAAGGACTATGAACTCTGTGGTAAACCTACTAAAAACCCCCCCTTTTTGCAATCTCCCCAAAGGTAGCTGGGGAATTTTTAGATGCCACAAGCAAGGTTTTATTAAGACCAAATCAGCACACTTAACTTTCTCAAGAGAGAGGATAATAAAGTCTAGGTAGGGCACAATGAAAATTAAAAAATGTGTATGATTAATCTGCCCCACTCCCTGCTGTGTCTTTGCAGGTGAGTCCATGGCTGAGTCTCAGACAACTCAAACCTTGAGAAGGCTAATTCAGAATAAGCAGCTTGGAGCAGCAGCAGGTCCGAGTAATCAACTGAGTGAAAGGAGGAGCCACATTTCAAGACAGACCCATCATCTTAATTACAACATGATCAAAGACTCCAGCTATTCAATAGGCTCCATTTTAAACCTCAAAGTGTTTTTTCTACCTATGTGTAAAAGATATGAAGTGAAAATGAACTTCTGAAAAGTTGTATTAAAAGCTAAGCGCATGCAAATCCAGTTATGGAGGCAAATTAATGAAGAATTTCCGAGAGGAAAGGGAATAGAAAAGGTAAAAAAAGTTAATCAAAGAAAAAGGATGTAGAAGGAGCTATGGATCTACAGCTTTTCCAACAAAAGACGCCGAAAATTATCTTTTTCCATTGAAACGCATTGCTGCAAGGCATGGCAGATGAAAGACTCGAAAGATGAGTCATTTTTGAGGTGGTTAAGAATAAAATAGATGTTTCAGCTTAAGTCAAAAACCCCATTAAATGTCTGAAATTGTTTATAACCCCCTCTTCTTTGCAATGACTTAAAAAAACCTGAAGTTTGTCTGCATGTTGTCGAATTATTTTATATAGAGGACATTTACAGTGTTCTACGTATTTTTACTCCAGTCCCCCGTTTAAAACCAGCTACAGACATCAGAGCAAAGCTCTCGAATCACAGCTTACGACAGTCTCTTTCATCTTCCTCATCACCACAGTCATCCTGCCCGTTGCATCTCAGGTTTATTGGAATGCACTTCTGATTCTTCGTGCACTTGAACTGCCCTGACAGACACACATGCGTGTCTGTGAATTAAAAGAATAAAAAGAATGAGTTAAAAACATCTAAAGTTAAACATTCAACATTTAAAAGGTAAAAGACAAAAAAAACAACCCCAGATTCTTGACAGAGTGTAAAAGATGGCATAGTTAAGTCAGTTTAGCACGTTTCTGAAGCCTGCAATGTGTATAATCACCTACCACAGTTCAGTTCATCAGAATTGTCCCCACAGTCATTCTCTCCATCACAGATAAAGGCTGGGAGAGCACAAAGTCCAGTTCCACACTGAAAACGTCCTGGCTGACACCTGAATTCAGCTGAGAAAAAGAAATGCTTATAAATACTAATCAGAGGAATGGGTAAAGTATCAACAGGGCTGTTCTTCCTCTATGGACTAATGAGAAGAACTTTGTATTTGCCTATATAATCGCAATGCGAGTATAAATATTAGTAAGTAAAATGTACATACAATATTGCCAAACTAACTTCCAAGCCTGGTATTTTAAATTTGCCTAACTATCGTCACAGAACTAATGATACAGAGTGAAACGCCCTGCAGGTTGATCTTTACTATAGACTCTACAGAGATTTCCGGTTTAGGATCTAAACTTGAGTTCAAGTCTGCACTTAAGAAACTCACTGTCCCACCCTATTTCTATTTCCCAAGAAAGGCCCTAACGTTGTTCTTTCTCCTGGCCACTGATATCTGAGTCAATGACCAACTATGTACCTCTACAGTAATATTTTAAATAAACATAGTGTAGCTTAAAATGGAATCTTATGTAGAATGTTAATATGTTGAGACCTCTGCAGCAGGAAAAGAACAAATTACAAAATTGGAAAAACAGGTGTGAGGGATTTCAATACAAAAAAACCATCAAAATTAAGTGGAAGATTATAGAACACAGAGCAGATCATGTTTTACATAAGCTTAAGGGAACAAGTAAAGAATCACAGGGGAAACTTTGCTGTTGCTCAGAAAACTGCAGTAAATAATAACGTGTATATAAACTTCTACAACTGCAATGAAACACAAGCAAATGAGATTAGAATTCCATGTTTTTATTACATACAAAAATAAAGCAGATAAACCCGCCAGAATTCTGTATTTATATAAAAAATTCTGCAACCTCAGAACACGGCTTTAAAATGAAAACCTTTATCAAACCCATAACTGAGATGAGCTCAGTTGGTCAGAACTTGGTGCCAATAAAACCAAGCTTTTGGGTTTGATCCCTGTATAGGCCATTAACTGAAGTGCTGGACCTTGTGGGTCCCTTCCAACTCAGGATGTTCTGTGCCTTGCTTAAAGGTTTGAAAGACCTCAAAAGAGTTAATGAAAATCTCTTATAGGCTGACAAAGAAGAGCTTGCACCCTTTGTAAACCTGACAGAAACCAAGCAAGAGACAGCAGTGCTGCAAACAGCAGTGCTCCCAGAAATGCTCTTCCTAACGTCCCTAAAGCACCGTATCTGATGTGGACCCCACTGACAAAGAAGGGCTCCCTAATTCGGGAGGCACTTACGGCACTCCGGAGGCTCGTCGGAGCCGTCCCCGCAGTCGTCCACAGTGTCACACTTCCACCAGAAGGGAATACACTTGTCAGTTTTGCAGCGGAACTGTAAGAGGAAAGGAGAGGAGGAAGAAAAGCTTTGACACGAACATTTATTTAATTATTTTTAAATAGAAATAGCGCAGTTTGTGAAAATCTGATTCCCTGTTTAATTCCCTGTTCCATTAATGAATTCTGGCATTTAATTTTACAAAGCTTTTACTAGAAAATTTTTTTTTTTTTTTTTGGAGCTGTTTTGCCCTGAGGTTTCCACTGATCAAGTAATTGTAGTTTCAATGACATTTCTGCACTGCCTGACAATTCCCCAATACAAACCACTCATTGCATTTTGCTGCATTCTATGATTTCATCCTTTAAGGTCTTATTCAGAGCAAGCCCCTCCATTCTCAGGTTTTGGAGACTATTGAAGCAGACAAAAATCATTTTTCCAGATAAACCCAAACACCCAGTTACAGAAAAGGGCCTTAACCTGCAGTGCTTGCTGTTTGAATTAAATGAGCAAACCAGATGTCAGGCCTTCCAGCCTTTCAAAGGGATAAATTATCTGGAGCAAAAAAAGAAAAAGCCTTTGGAATACCCAGGCAGTGCCTTCACTCTGGACTCAGGTGACCCTGTACCTCTGTTGTGACTGAAATAGGAATGCAAACAAAACTAACAGTAAAAATTATTTCATGAATCTTATAGGGCTAAACCTAAAATCTGAGTACACGTGGCTAATGCTGGACAGAGAAATCTCAGAGTATCAGCAACTTATAAGAGGTGTTGGGTTTCCTACTTGGGGTCTGAAAGGAAGGAACAGGTGTAAAAGTGCAAGACACCTCAAGTTCTGTGACTCAGCAATACTACTTTAAAATTTCTTCACATTTTAAAAATCATTGATTATTCAATAAAGCTGTATTTAAAAGGTATATTAAATTTGGGGCAGTTTAATCTTTTCTGCCAAGAAAAAATTAGGGTTTCAAGGCATTTAGGTAGTAGGACCTATAGATGGAGTTATGTAATTCTTGTAGCACCTTGAGGAACGTGCCCTGTAACAGGCGGGGTTGAAAGGCAGATGCTCTAAACTTTTAAACTGCCTGACACAGGTTATGCAGCTCAAGGGAGCTCGGCAGGAGGCAAAAAATGTAGGAGACAAACTCAGACAATTCTCAGTATTTTTTGCTTGCTAGCATAGCCTGCCTGACTTTTAATTGTTTTAAGGTGCCAGACTTGCCCAGCTCACCACAATGGACTTCAGGTTGTTAAAATTACATTAGGAAGTTATTTCCAGGAAATGGGTACTAACTCTTGGATGTTGTTATATGATCTGTATAGAAATACCTGCATTCCCTAAAAAATGAGTAAAACCATTTTCTAAATGATGAAAATCACTATTATATAGATATAGAACACTGTAAGGGATCATTTGCCTACATCTAATAAAAGTGGACTACCAGGAAAGCAGACTACTAGAAATATTTTTAACGCCGTATATATTGTAACAACCAACCAATTAATGGTCTGGATGGAACAGTCCAAAGGCTTTAATCAAAGTGGTACTCTTAACAGAAATCAGTATGCTCTACTTATCTACCTTATATTTTAAGAGAAAGAGTCATAAATATTTATTTCAAATACTAGAGAATACACCTCAGTGTCTCAGTTGATGCAATTGTTAATTAATTACCTATTTTATTATTTGCATTTCAACTACTGGATTGTTTTCAGTGCAAGTCTATCATTTACCTGTGTAGCTCACCGGACTGAACTTGTTTCCTTTTATCAATGTAAAGTTCAGTCACGCATGAACACCCCCAAATCATTGTCATATACACTTTGTTTTTTATACACTTTGTATTTCTATACTTCACACAAATGTTTATTCAAGGTGATTTTCAGGGGTTTAGGAGCCGTGTTTATTCTAGTGACTTGTAGAAACATCGACGCTTGAAAGTGAACACGTTCCGCATTCTCAGGAGGAAAAAAAAAAAAAAAAGGAATTTGCAAGTGTATTTCCCACCACCAGCCTTGAAGCCAAAAGGCTTTGAGCGCAGCCGGCCTTGGAGTGATGCTTCCACATTTCATGGGCACCAGAAATTCATTATTTAAAAGCAGGGGGAAACGGAGTAAAAGGCAGTCCCTCCTGCCGCAGACACACCCCCATACCTGGCTGGCCGTGCAGTTCGACAGGCACGTCTTGTTGTCGGCGGCAAGGTAGAAGTTGGTGGGACAGGCGCACGCGTACAGCTTGTCCGGGGCCAGGAGGCACAGGTGGCTGCAGCCGCCGTTGCTGAGCGCGCACACGTGCTTGGACACTGCGGGAGGAACAGCAAAACAACATCAGAGCCTGTTACTCCAGCGCACTGCAGGCTATGAGAGGAAGAAAGACGTATTACATGTATTGGCTTCACAACGGAATGCCTCAAATCAAAAATCCAGAGGGAAACTTTTCCTTTTGCCTTTAAGCTATTCTCTGTCGCATGCAAAAAATTATTGCTATGGATGTAGGTTCAACGCTGAAAGAATGAGAGGAAGAACAAAGCACTATATATATATATATTTTTTTTTTTTAATGAGAGAAAAAATTATCGTATCTAGGCCAAGCGCCAGATTGTATTCGGTTACAATTCGAACACAGGGACATCAAGAGATAAGAGACAATCACACCACCCACATTGTCTGACATTCCTTCAGTCCAACGAGTTTCTAAATAGCAGTATTCTTCTGCATTATTAACACTCCCTTGCTTTTCAAAGAATAATATAAAAAGCTTTAATCACACCCTGTTCCCCTCTTAAAAAGTGGTAACTTGTATTATAATTCAATACTATAATATACTATATGTTCTGCCCTTCCAGTCAATATCTGGGTTAAGTTTTAAGCACACAATTTGATACCTCACCACTGAACATGACACAGCATATGTATTTATTACTGCATATGCTTGAAAAATATTTATATTTAAAAATGCAAATTTGGAAACTTCCACAATTTGAAACAAAAGAGAAATAAAAATAATCATTGCAGATAAACGAGCTTCCATTCCCCCAGCACCTGGCTGCTCAGTTAAATATATAAATACATGTTTGGAAAGCCCAGACAGAGTAATTACCATCAGGTTGCCTGTAGGGGTGATACACCTGGATGTCTGTTATGGTGTGCCACGAGTTAACCAGTGCCAGTCTGTCCGACCCCGAGGTTTTGTGGGCACGGCTGAGCGACTTTGTTTTCCCATCCGTCCAGTAGATGTAGTCCTCAAAGAGCGTCAGTGCAATCACCCCTGGAATATCTTGATTGGGGACTGTAAGGAGAGATGCCAAGGTTAACGTTCCCTCTTGGAAGGCGGCCAGTTAAAACATTCCATACGGCACGGGTTGGCAGATACAACTGCTGGATCATGTCTCGAGAATGATTGTTGTGCCAATGCGCCAAGCCCGGGGCTTCTTTATTGCCAGGTAGAATAGAGATGGATGGAGCACAGCCCTGCTTGCATAGAATGAGTTGGCCCCATCAGTGTTAAGGAAATGAGAGAATTTCAGTTAACAAAAACAACCTCCAGACTCTAAACCAAATGGCGTTAAAACATCTTTGCATAAGCTAACATCAATTTGCATTTTTAGTGGAGTAAAAGTTACTAGAAAACATCCAAAACTTAATATATATATTTCTTCATGCTCTGTGTTTAAATCCCTTTAAGACAATCCATAGTATTTTATGTCACCAAAATATACTGACAAAAGAGATGCAAAAAAATCAGTTTTGCATTAAATAGCCGTAGTAGTAAGAGGGCTTATTGCTTATTCCTAATGTCACCAACCATACCATTAAAAAAAACCCCAAAAACAAAGCGATGCTGATAGCCCATTGTTGCAGTATCAAAAAATTGTAACTCAACATCATTTAAAAAATGATGGAAGGACGAAAGGTAAAAAAAAGCTTTGGAATGTTCTTTATCCTGCTGTATGTTCTTTAATCTTGAACTATTTGTTTCTGGTAAAACAGTAACTGAGCACCACTTCCTTTTTTTCTTTAAGCATATATAGCTGTAATCATAAATGTTACAGAAGAATATCTGATGACAATCACTAATTTGTAAACGATAACCTTTTGTTGCTGAGTCACTCCAATTACTGATAGAGCTGAAAAGGCAGAGCAGAGCAGCTGACTGTCACTTGGAAGCAGCACATCCTTAACACCTTTACCTTGTCGGCTTCATCTTTTTACCTGCAAAGGACTTAAATAGACTTGGCAAGTCTCCAGTTCCAGTTGGAACATTTCATAGTTCACTGAGACCTGACGACTGATACTGAGGATGTGGAATGACAACTTAGCAAATTCAATTTCATATCCAACAGTTCTCCCAGGAGTGAACTCCGGTGTAGGGCGTGTTGCCTTCTGGTCAAGGAGACCTCGCTTCTTAGACCTGAAATTATTTCCCCTCCTTGAATGTCTCCACGTACCACAGCTGTCATACTGAAATAACAATATGATGTTCTTTGAAAGAGCTTCATAACATTTCTGAGAAACGGAATTAATTCTGGCCCTTAATACATAGGCAACTTTGCCACGGTTCCTTACATATCACAGTGCCCCCCAAAAAAACTCTGATGATTTGTTATTTGTGGAATCCCGCTGCGAGAAGTTTCCTGTGAGAAATGCAAACCAGGCTGACAGGAGAGGCAGGAACGAACAGCAGGAAGAAAAACTGCTACTCTGGGTGAAACCCTGAAATTTTCCATCAAATTATTTCTTTTTTTTTTTCCCCCTCAAGTTCTGGAAAAATAATTGTTTTTATAAATTATGTCCCTTGCTGCCACTTTTGACATGACATTAAAGATGTCAAAGGTACCACTCCAGTCTCTCTAAATATAACAAATGTGCTTTTTCTTTGGTTGTTTTCTCTTACTCTAATCAAAGTTATGATTAAAATCAGAATAAACCGGCATGTAAAAGTCTTCATGCACTTAATACATAAAAAATATTTTGATTTAATAATTTTTATTATTCCCCACCAATGAAAAATGCATCCTTGTTTTGGCCACCCAGGAACTACAAGTAAACTCCATGTCCTGAGCATAAATGTATGAGCAAATGCTAACTTTAGTCCCTTGCATGTTAAGTGTGTGGCATAAAATTTTAAATACTACAGTTAGAGCTCTGCATTTCAGAAAACTGGTCACTGTCTCAAGTACATTTTTTTTCCTTTTTTTTTTTTTAAAAAAGCCCATTCTGTAAGCAGTAGGTTTAAAAACTCAAACCTTTTAATGATCTTAAAAATAAAACCACCATACAAGAAATATACTCTTTACTTTTTAAGGACTTTAAAAGAAGTATGACAGTATATTTGTTTCTAAAAACTGCATTTCCAGTTATTACCACATGTAGGTAAAAAGTTGAAACCATCAATGGTTTAAACACTTAAGAGTTTCAGGCTGTTCTGCTACTATTTCTTATTTCTGAGTAACTTTAAGTTTAATGGGCTTCTGTATTAACTTTTCATTAGGCCATGATCAGCACAAACTTCACCAAAATTCTTTCAGAAACTCGCACCATTTAAAGCCATAAAAGCTTTATGTATCCTGCTGTTACTACGAAACTTAGAGAAAGTTAAAAAAATCAATTAAGAAAGCAATTAATAGGCTAGGTTAAAAAAATAGTACAAATAAGTAAATGAAAATAAAATCTGCTTGAAGTAAAACATACAGAAAATAAGTACAGTATCACTGGACATTATTATTTCTTATAAAAACTCTGAGATGACTATAAAAATAAAAGTCTTGTAAAATAAGAATTGATTCTAATTACATCATATCAAAACTTAAAAAATTTCTTTTAAGCTGACCATAAAACTCAATGTATTTTCTCGCAGTAGATACACCTGTAAAGACAGAGAAGTTTCTGAAAACAGCCATTGAATGGCAGATGATTCTGATTTACTTCACTATTTAAGGAACAGTTCTGTCATAGCTGAATATGATTTTTCTCTTTACTTTCAGGATATTATAACCAAGGGAACATCAGAACTGTCGACATGTAATGGGTTTCACAATCTCAGCTTCCCATCAGCTCTGAATGGCCAAAAGAAATGAACACAAAACTGGGGTAATTTTTATACCTTATTTTCTGGTGGAACAGTAAAATAGCCTCTCTTGTGCTCTTTATTCTTTGCCTTCGAGGACATCGGGGTTTCAAACTTCCCAAAATCTCAGGCAGTGACAACTATAGGTTTTCATAAATGTATGCATTACATATACATTGGTTTTTGAATGTGTGTAGTAGGATAAACACCCAATTTCTTCCTTCAAATGTTTCTTTAAGTGCGTTGCTGCTCTTCAAAAATGCCACACATTAGTCATACGTTGCAATACTAATTCCCAACCCCACGGAATATTTCATGGTGTGAATCACAGTTTTAAACAGCCAGACTAATTGCTCCACTTTCTTTGTGAAAAGGGACTACTTGGTGCAATTTTAAAGAAAAGACAGGTTAGTCATAACTGCTAAGTGCCTCTGCTTCCCCTACATCATCTATTTGAAAACATTTAATCAAGATGTCTGCTGGAAAATCCATTATTAAGAAAGCAATATATCCTGTTAAAGACAAAAATTCCATTACACCAACATCAGGGTCAGATCTCCACTGGCGAATTCACAGAGAATTGAAATATTCCTATTGTAACCAGAGCCAGGAGACTTGCACTCACTTAAGTATTAATTAATTTCTAGAATTACCTGAGTATACAATAGATTATGTTTTGCTTTTAAAGTTTCTCATGACAATGGCACCCTGTGGGCCTGTGAAAGTGATACGATATCAAGCATTTCAGAACACAGATGCCACTTTTCATACACTGCAACATAAATTACATATCACGGATGGGGAAAAAAAAAAGCTGTATTTTTGTGCCACCAACAGCATCGTATCAATCCAAACAGAAACTCTGACCTTCAAGAGCCTGCACTTGTTTTTTTTTTTTAAAGAATGGCCATATTCAGCAACCCGCTCAACAATTAGGGACAAAAAGAAAAGTAAAATGAACATTCTAAGTAATTCATAATCAAAAAATTGCACCTGAAGTTTATTTTTGTGATTAGTTTCCCTACCACAGCCACCTCCTACCAGGGATGGGCGAGTTCCTTGCAATCCCTCCTTTTCTAAGAGGCCTTCTACTGCCACCTCTAAATAAATTCTCTAAATAAATCACGGATTTATTTACATTCTCTTACACTTAATACTAAGCCCAAACAGTGCTCGGCCAAACAAGAAGTGGATGAGAAACGGGATAAGAAAGAGGAGGTAGAAAAGAGAAGGAATGCACAGAAAGCTGCGGAAAATCAGAGATAAAAATGCAGATGGGTAATAAAAGGGAAAAAAAGAGGAGGCTTGTTACAGAGCAGAAGCAGTGGGAAATAAAACTTATTAGATACTTGTATGCAAATAAAAATGACAATAGATAACATAATGAAGGGAGATAAAGTGCTGCATGAACATAAGAGAAGAGCAGCCACAGGAGGGAACTTGATTGTGCAGACACAGGAGAAACAATAGATTTCAAAGATGTCCATCTCTCTCTTGTATTTTGTACGAATTTTGATCCAAGAATACAAATTCACAGGCTGTAAGTCACATTTGGGATACCAATGTTTACTTTTGTTTGAACAGAACGAAATAAAATAATCATCTATCGATAGGAAAATTTTATCTGAACAAGGATGAAAACAATCGAGAAGGCAATAGTGGAGGTGTGACAATTATCAGCTTCTGCTGGCAGAGGTGGCTACAGTGAGAAATTCTACTGACGCCTCAAAAGGGGAGGAAAAATTGTAGCCATATCAGAATTACTTCTCATCTGCTGTGAAAAACCCTCTCTTCCCACTTCCCTAATTTTTGAACTATGAAAACTTCCAGCATCAATGTGAAAGGAATTGGTTTCTATAACCTTTTAGATTACCTCCATATTAGGAAAATTTACAAATAACTGGATTTATTCCTTTATAAAACTCTGGTGGCACAGTTCAGAATTAGACACAAATACATTCTACCTACAAAGCCTGTACAATTACCACTTTTTTTTTTTTTTCAAATTAAAGGCACTACACAACCGAAAGAGGTTATGATCTCCAAAACCCTTGTACTTGATAATTCAAAACTTGCATATATATGCACACACTAATTCTGAGGTTTACAAGCATTCAGGCAGAAGGTAATTCTGAAGAGCAGGGGTTTTTTTTCCAAATTGAGATCCTGTAGGAAAGTTGCTCCCTCTTAACTACACTATAGCCAAAGAAGTAATTTATGAACATTTAATTTATTTTAAGCTCGACCCTCTAATTGTTTCATTTTCATGCCCCTTTCAGAGAAAGCAACGAAGTGCTCAACTTTTGTTTTTCCAGCATCACGCAGTAAAGAACTTGACACAGTTCAGGGACTAATCTCAGCTCCGAGAAGCTTCTGCCCTCCTTAAGCCAGCCGATCAGATTTCCCTTTTCCCAATTTCATGCCGCTGAAATTCTCATCTTCAAAGGGAAAGGGGGAAAATGGGAGGCAGCTCTGGGGTTTTGGAGCTCTGAAGGATGGGAAAACCTGCCTGAAACACCAGACACCCAGGGAATTGCGAAGAACCAAAAGTGGCTAAGTTGGGCAAATTCTTAAATGTTGATTTGTTTGTGGTTTTGTTCTTTTTCTTTTTTTTTTTTTTTTTAAAAAAAAAAGAGAGCTCAAATAAGTAAACCAGCTTAGTGCTTAACCAGATTAGCACTACTTGCTTATTTAATTTCATTTAGGGTGCACGGCGTTGGTGAACTGCAGTGCTGAGCTGGCTGAGCTCGACAGAAGCTTTTTGTAACCAGGCACTGAACTTCAAACAGCCCAGCGAGGTCAACGCTGCCCCCAGCACTGAGCAGAGCTCCCAAGTACTCTGAGATTTCTGGCCTAGTTAGTGTGTTTTCCAAGTTCTTACCACCCATCTCTTGGTAATTATAAAAGCCCAGTTTCTCTATTGAAACGCAGAGGAGAAAAGCAGCCAGATGCTCGCTGCTCCTGGAAAAGCTTTAAGGTTTGTAAGAAAGAAAGAAAAGAAACAACCCACCCAAACAAATTGTTGGGAAAAAAAAAAGTGTAAACATTAAGCTCTGTATACAGGTAAACTCCCACTGGATGGAATAAACACTCCTTGGTTTAACATACAGCATGCCAGTAATTAGCTGAAGATTGTTCAGTTCAGTCTCAAGTATTTAATGTGGAGAACAGAACACTCTACCTAACACTTCCATAATATCTCTTAATACAAAATCCACCCACCCTACAAGGCACTTATTTGCTGGTATTGTGAAATCTCTGAGGCATTTTCTGATACATTTTGTAGCAGGTAATTTAAGATCCAAAAATCATATTCTCAGAAAAAACCTCACAGCAAGCCAGTCTTACCCTCAAAAGTCAGGGGAAAAAAGGAAAGAAATACTTTGTTTGCCATAACTAGGACTTCAGATTGCATCACTCACAGGATTCCCATTCAGACTTTTTTCCCTGCTCCATAAGTATGTATTTTATGGTCAGCATATCTGTGCCTTTATCCTTTTCCATTTGAATACCCAAAGTTTTTCAACCATCCTTTATTAACTTTGATAATGCAAAGTGTCTCAAAATGAAAAGGAAAAATAGACCATGAAGTCCATGTGAACAATGTCTTCAAGAGACACAGTTATCACAAGATATAAACCTCATCTTTCTCATTTAAGTGCTTATCAATATGGATTACAGTTATCTATCAGGAGGCTAGAGGGGATCACAGTTTGACTTCCTCTAAACACCCACCACTTAACTTTTCCAAGTTTCCCTTATTAAGACAATTAATTTTTAATGGTTAAATTTCATCTTCCAAAATATTTCAAGTCTGGCACTGAAATATGAAGACATTAACTATCAGTTTGCCAAAAAGAGTCTGGACCAAATGATCTTTGAGGTCCCTTCCAACCTCATACATCTTGTTCCCACATCATTTAAATAGATTGGGATGCTTCTCCCAAAGTGTTTTTCTTATTGCTTGAGTATTTATATATCTGGATTGAAAGCAGACATGTCCTCCAAAAGCAGTGTGATACCAGGTTTCCACAAAGTCACTGTCAACTTTTGGAACTTCCCTCAGATACTTCACTGGAACCAAACCTCAATAAATTTGCTGTGGTGTTGTGACCAATTTCCTTTTCTCTAGGGTCACATATCCTGGGACGACACTAAATCCATGAATATAAAGCAGTTGAAGATGATTTTACCCATTTGGGCAAGAGAAACCCACAGGCTGGAGACTGAGGCAATGGACTGGAAATTTGGAGATATCTCCTGAATTTAGTGACATTTTCTGAGAGAGAAAAATTCTGAAATTTGCAGGTTCAAAGAGAAGACTGAGAAAGGTTTGAGCACTGCAGTCAGGTTAGGGCTGAGAGAGACACATTAGCTTTTATTTACTACTTCCCTTTGGAAGATCCAGAAGGAAGAGTAAGAGGATAATTGTACGAGGAAACAAGAAATAGCAGGATGGCAGGGCAGGGAAGAACATCAGGGGGAGCAGGGAGCTTTGCTTCCTCTGGAATCCACTTGGCACTCAGGGTATGTCTGGGACGGAGCTGTTTAGGTCAGTGGGTTACAACTGACCAGTGGTTTTGCCAAGAAAAAACATGGAAGTCAATGCAGAGATTAATGGGAATGTTTACAGCTCTCAAAGCTGCTGCTACAGTCTCCCCAATCTACCATCTCAACTGCCATTGAATTATTCATGATGTATTTATGACTTACAATTCATGAATATAACTGATTGAAAACTTGTTGTTCTGCTTTTTTTTGTTATTTGATTTTTTTTTATTTCATGGCAAAGCTTCAATCTGAAAATAAAGTAGTTATTTCATGTACTCTGGTTTGGAGAAAACCTGGAGGCACCCAGTAGGAGATAAGAGCCTAAGAAGGTGCAAATCCATGAAGTTTTACCAGCACAGAAGCAGTTCTGAGGTTTGGGTAAAGCTTATGGAAGGGAGCTCAGGTAACAGTTTCATCTCAGAACAAAAACGAACAAAAAATAAACCCCAACAAAAACTCAGTAGACTGATACTATTTCATATATTTGAATTAAAATGAAGGATCTTTAATTATACAATTTGGAATATGAGAACTATTCATCATAATGCAAACCTTTTCTTTTTTCTTTTTAGAATACTTCATAGATAAATGACAAGAGCTTTTTAATTATCTGCCAGGTGAGAAGCAAAACACAGGCATAAAGATGACTTCATTACAGAAGTATTTCAAAAGTTGTTACTTCACCCATTTACCAGCAAAGCCCCAAATTAGATTTGCAATATTTGTCTCATGCTGAGCAGACTACAGGCCATGTCCAGGCTTTCTGTGGCTGGAGAAAAGGCTATTTTTAGTCATGTTGTGAGACATGGCACACAAGATATATCCCCCTCCCTTTAACAGCCAAGTTTAACTCCCTATTTTGATAAAGAATATGCAAATATATGCCAGGGTATAAAATTGACAGAGTTGCCTCAGACCACTGAGTCTGTTCCTGGAGTTTTTGTTTCCATTTGACATTTTTTCCACTGTCATGTATTACTGCATGTTTTAAAATTATTCATATTCATAACAGGGAAGAAAAATTAAAAGAAACTTTTAAAATACTGATAAAAGGAAAACAGCCTGAAAAAAGGTTGCAAAAATATTTTAAAGGACAGTTTTTACATAGTTACGGATAACATGGAAAGCACCTTTGATTTAAAAATTACCAAAAAGAAAGAAAAACAAAAAACAAAACCCAAACTGTTGACCAACCTTTATGCCTATGAGATCCATCCATGTCAGAAAACTCAATATGATTTTCATCAGCCCAATACAGCCTGTGGTTGACATAATCTATTGTGAGAGCCATGGGTCTGGATATCTGCGTTTCGATGAGAACGCTCTGCCTGGAGCCATCCATCCCAACCCGGCCGATGTGGGGGTACTCACAGCAATCAATCCAGTACAAGTACCTGCAAAACAAAGCAAAACAGCTCAATAATTACGACAAATCATTGGGATGCCCCAGCCCTGGAAGTGTTCCATGGGTTGGGTGGGGCCCTGAGCAACCTGATCCAGTGAATGACATCCCTGCCCACAGCAGAGGGGCTGAAACCAGATCATCTCCAAGGTCCCTTCCAACCCAAGCCATTCCATGAATCCATGATTAATTTATTTAGTTGATCCCAAGAATAAATCAGCAATTATTCTATAGTATTTCCACTTTCCAGATAATTTTTTTAATTTTTCTAGACCTATCTGTAAATAACAGCGCTAATTGTAAAGGGCTTGATTAGCAGAGTCCTCATGTTAGGTGTGATTTTATTAAATTAATGACGGAGTAGCCAACAGCGCATTTAAGGTATCAAGAGCAACTGCTTAGTCTTGATACCTTAAAACTGGGTTTTGTGCATCTCACATCCTGCATCACTACTCAATTTATCAGAAATATGGCATTACACTTACTTTTTTCTCCGATACATATTACAAAAAGTTATTTGCTGTTGACAGTCACATCATGAAGCGATATTGCTTTAAGAAGAACATTAGAACAGTTTCTCACAGGGAGGGCTTAAAAATGACTGAGGCACTGAGCAAGACTGTGGGAAAGCTGAGTAGCAATCTCCCCCTCAATGTGCCATTTAACTACAACACAGAGCACGTTTATCACAGAGAAAGAAAAAAAGTCCTATTACTCAGCACATGGATGCACGTTGTGTGCCACTGCTCAGCACCTCGGGGCTGACCTTGCCAGCTGGGAAGCTGATGTGCTTCCACTCGGCAGGTTTTGGGAAGGCTTTCCAAAATCCCGGACGCAGCTCCGTGTTCTTAATGACCACCTGGAACAGTATTTGTGGGCAGGAGCAAACAGCGGCCCCAAGAAGAGCTCCAGGTGTCCTACAACATACACGTGCACTCTGCTGGCACCACGCCTGCTGCACACAAACAGCACGGAAGGGAACTTCCACCTCTGACTCCAACAGAAAACATTTCGTTTGGAAGCATCATTGCTATCCCATGGCATCAGGTAGTTGATTAAGCAATTTCTCATTTGTGAGGAAAAAGCTAAGATAAAATTAATATTATTCCAAATTACTCTGAATTTGAAATGAAATCCATTTACATTTGCAGCAGCTTTTCAAATTAAAATAAATATATTTATTAAAAATATATTAATAAAATAACTCTCCCTCAGAAAGCTAAGTCTGTACACACTGAGAAGGAGCCCAGTAAGTCTATTAAGTCTATATATTTATAAACTTTCCTGAAAACCAGGACACTGTACAAATTTTGTAGGCTGATTTCTGCATACACAGAACCCTGGATATCCAGGCAACCAAAGGCAGACCCCATGTTATTGGTATCTTGATTACATTTAACAAAGGTCTGCATCCTCCCTGCCAAATCTGACAGGGAAAAAATTAACCTCTAAAAACTGACAGAAAACAGCTTTTATCTTAAAAATAGTAGATAGGTTATACCAATTATTATTATGTCAATTTTACATGTAGTGATGACATGCATGTTTAGACTGCTGATAACCAATATAGCTGAAAGTTAGATGGCAAAAACTAATTAGCATTCCTATCTACTTTTTTAGAAAAAAAAATTAATATCAAACTAGGATTAAATTCAAATTACTGCAAATTGGTTGCTTCATACCCAGCTTGAGGATCTAAGGCGAGATCTCTAGGAAACTTCACTCTCTTGCTCACAAGGACGGTTGGGTACAAGCCATTGAGTTTGGACACCTCAATAATTCTCTTTTCAGTATCAGACCAATAGAGGTTCTTCCCAATCCAATCGACAGCCAGTGTATTGGGAACAGCTGTGCTGTGGATTACCTAGAAAAGCAAAAATTACACCAATTATTCATCTAAATACTGGGAAAAGGAACAGCAATTCAAGAGTTACTGATCCCAGAATATTGAGAGGCTGGATATTTGATACAGTGACATACAACATGTGAGAAATGGGTATTGCTCACTGTTAAACACTGGCACTTCTCAATAATGACACTTCTTAAGTAACTAAGAAAATGTGACTTTTCCTTACAGTAAGGGGGAATGGAGAGTACCCTGATGAAGAAAAGAGCAAGTTCCCAACTTCTCTGCATTATGTACTAACTTTAAAAAATTCTGGGTCTTTTATTTTACACCTTAGGTTTCTAGTTTTCTCAATGTAAAAACGCCCCACTTTTCTTCCTTTATTGTTCTTTTTTTTTCTTTTTATCCCAGAACAGGC
This sequence comes from Grallaria varia, assembly GCA_013396735.1. NCBI lineage: Eukaryota > Metazoa > Chordata > Aves > Passeriformes > Formicariidae > Grallaria > Grallaria varia. The sequence goes on from VWZG01009088.1 coordinate 593,410, forward strand.
TGGAGATGAGGCTTCTCTCCCCACAGCGTGCCCTCCAACACATCTGCTTCTCAGCACCCCATTTCTCTCACTGGTCTGCACCAGCATCTCTTCCATTTTAATATCACAGTAGTGCCACATGTCATCGTGACAGACAGACCATAAGAGCACTCAGGTGAGTTCCACGAAAAGATTACTAGTTGGAAAGTAAATACTGTGCTCTCATTTCCAACATTCGTGTGGCAGAAGAAAGAGGAAAGCTTCCCAAGAATTAGTTCAATTTCAAAAGGACTACGTTATTGAGGAGGAGGAGGAGGAGACAGAAGCAATTTAGATACCTACTGGAAAGCCCACGCTCTGCTGACAGGGATGTGCCATTCTCAAGGTTTTGGATGGCTTGAATAATTCTGAAAATTGAACATGTTCCTCTAGATATACGTGATTAAAAATCTCATCACAATTGTATGACTCTGTCTTGCTTGGCTGGGAGTACTTCATGTCAAGTATTGAGTAATACTTGGATATACACAATCATTTGAGTCCATCTTATTCTAGGCTTGAAAATTCTATTCCTGAGAAGGTCTATTCTGACCTACTCTGTTCCTGATTAGGTCTGTGCAATCAGAACTTCAAAAAAAACCTCCTCAAATCAGAAACACACACTTGCAAATATTTGAGATTTCTTAAAAACTAATAATGGGTTTACTACAGTGCTGCACATTATTTTTATTGTTCCCTTCATCACCAAAAGCATGTTCAACAGAGTAGAAACTTCACATGTAAACCTGACTGTGTACAACTGAACGTGTTGGTTTTAATTTTATTCACCATTTGAAGATAATGAAAAGTCTTCAAGATAAGAAGGGATATGATGAGACACTTTAAACCAATTTAATAGTTATGAATATGTAAAATCACCTTTTCAGGTTGTTACACTATTTATCGCCTTATAAAATCTTTTAAAAATTAAATTCAGGCCTGCACTGATTTTTTAATATGAATAAATAACACTTTGTTTTCTAGTACCTTCCCAATACCAGCTTTACTGGTTTGTAAGTGTGGAATTGCAGCAACTGCTCCTCTGTAACAGGGGACGTTTCCTGCAGAAATGGATAACTCTGAAAATGTAGATAGTGGTTCAGCTACACTATCTAAACGCTACACAACAGCATCAACCAAAGCAATTAGTCTCTCTTTTCCGATGACTTTTCCTTTGGAGAGTCACTCCAAGCTCATTCCAGTCCCCGAGATCACCAGGGTGACATTTAACATGCACAATCCAGCTCACTGCAGCATTTTCCAATAACATTTGCTTCTACAACACTACACATAAGCCACTGTTTTAGTGTCTGAACACATTGCAGGGAAAATGTTGTCAGTTCAATTCTATAAATATCTCCTCCATGATCAGATGCAAGAGAAAAATGAGATGCCATCAGGTTGCCCAGGGGCTAGAAAGTTGGGGTTGGTGTGCTGAAAAGATGTGTCTCCTGAAAGGGAAATCCTGGATAATATATCAAAAAGGGTAATTTACACTGATAGTAGATCTGTTTATAGTAAAGAGTAACACAAGAAGTATGAAGGTATCAAAATAAGAAATTCATACTTCAAGGGAAAAGTCTTCCAACCATAAAAACTCCCGTTTCATGACAAAAAGAGATATTAAAATATGTAAAAATGTTTGCTCGATAAAAGTAAACATAAATGTTTATGTAATTAAGCAAATAATTATAATAATTTCATTTGAAATAATTTTAATGACACCAATTACAAATTATGACTTTTTAATAGGTTGCTATAAGACAAAGAGGTATAAAATTATTATTTGGCACTGGATAAAAGATTACTGACAGAATGTTAGACCGCTAAAATAGATAATTCTTCATAAATTTTTATATGTATTTTTAGCTTTCAGAGGCCAAATCTGGGCCAAATTTTACAGCGAAAAACCAAATTTTTGTATGACAATCGTAGGCACTTATTTTCATAATTTTAGCTTTTATATCACCATCTTATTTGAGAAAAATCGCCATCAACATGACACTTACAAAGTGCAAAATAATAATAAAGGGAAAAATATATCCTATGTGTCCCCATCTAAACTTATATTGTTTGTCCAAATTTCTGAAACCTTTCTGTAAAAATAAAATTAATATCAAATCATTATAAAACAATAATAGTTTTTTTTTTGCATTCTCACACCTGGTCATTACAACTTTTTGACTGGGAAAAATTCTTCTTGAAAATATAGTTAAGAATAGAAGTAAAAAAATTCTGAGGTCATCCACAGTCCTAAAACAGCATAACACAATTTTATCCAGAACAGAGAGAAGCTGAATAGGATGCTTTGTAAAGTGTTAAAAGGCAACAAATATTATTCAAGGATTTATTGGATTTAGAACCCCATACTCGCTTGACTTCTATTTTTTGTTTTTAGGAAAATCATTGCAGGGACTCACTAGAACTTTTGAGTGCATGCTGCATTTTAGTTTTACCACCAGGGCATCATCAGTGCCATAAATTATGTTCTCAATATTCAGTGATTGCCAGCCAGTTTCAAACCTAAGCCCCAAAAATGTGCTCTGAGGATGTTTCAGTCCTTGCCCTAACCTGCAAATGAGAGGCAGAGATCTTTTTTTTTCTCTCTGCGTATTTCTTGGTGTACGAGGAGGGAGCAGAATTCCCAGGATATGTCTGCTCATTGACTCCACCTTGCAGAAAGTCAGACGTAATAGAATAAACAAAGAATTCCTCGTTGCTCAGCGCCGATCGTGGAAAAACGTTCACAAAAGTCAACAAACGTGCTCAACAGTGGATTTGGGAACTTAATCCACTGCAGAGGCACAACGGGCTGTGCAGAAAGGGGAGTGCAGTTTTACCCTGGATTATTCACAGCAAAGACGTTGGGTTATTTTCCTTGTCAGGGCAGCGAAGGTGAGACAAAAAGATCACAGAAAGTTTTATTAGAAATAACACACCAGTGTATTTACACAGCTTACAGCTATTTATTTTATTCTTTTTTTTTTTTTTTTTTTTTTTTGTTTTCCCAAAG
>VWZG01009088.1:596474-612752 GCA_013396735.1 Grallaria varia
AGTTTTTTATTTTTTTTTTTTTTTTTTTTTTTTTGGCTACCACATGGAACTGCCAATTCAGTAAACTGTCAAATAAGTCATAAGGAATTTCTTCCTAAACACAGTTCTCCCTATCGCTACTCCAAATAAGATATAAATGCAATTAAGTTTTACTAGGATTTTCCAACTCCTGCTGTGTTTGCATTCCTATACCAAAGCCTCACAATCTGGGTTAAAACCATGAAGGAGCACTTCAAAAAATATTCAAAAAATTTCCTTCTAGTCGTGACATTATTAATCCCCAATTACCTTGATGTCACTTCCATTTAAAGACATTCTGTTTATGCGGCTGCCGTTTGGTCTGCTGGAATCAATCCAATAGATGAACTCTTCTCTATAGTCAAAGTCTATTGCAATCACATTGTTCAGCCCCTAAAGACAAGGGGGGGAAAAAAGGTCCATTTATTCAAAGGTTTGAACACAAACTGCTGGATGACATTCAGAATAAAAAATAGGTTGCATTTAATATTCAAAATGCTTTCTTTTACTGACTGACTACATATTTCTGAAGCGCTTGTCTTATTTTTTCCATATGTTACTTGTAAACAATCAGCATAAAAATAAAGACTACAACAGAAATAAATGGTGACAAAGAACTGTCTCACTTCAAAAATGCAGATGATGTATGAAACTAAGTGAAGCTTCTGTGTTTTTCTTTACTATTATGAGAAATTAACTTTAGTTACTTTAATTTTCGCTCAATTTCTCTGTTAATTACTACCTTTGGCATTTCTTTGGCAAACTAGATGAGATAAATAGTATAATATTTATGATACTTCAAAATGAAAAAAAAAATTCCTTAGTAATACAATTAATCAGGAATTCAAAATGGTGGTGTTCAAAGAGCATTTTCACTCAAATTTTCATTCCTGAATAAGTAGGTTTTGACTTTTCAGATGCTCTACTATAGGTACTGTGTATATATACACAGACACAGGTAGTATATACATCAAGTGTGAAATCAGAGACCCAGCAGGCATCTGGAAATCTCCTGTGACTCCAATTACAAAGCAAATCTTTTTTTGTAATTTTTTCAGATTATGTCTGAAACACTCTTTACTCCAACAGGTTAGAAAGAGCAATCATATAATAATGGCTTTTCATCCCAAAGGGCAGATAAGGAAGAAGGGGATTGCATTCAGATGAGGGCTTTTATTTTCTTATCAGCCCCATAACCATCTTAACATCCTGATATGTACTCAAATCATAATTATTCTTAATGCACCAAGACATTGTTATCAATGAAATATGGAGCAGCAGCAGTGGTAGAAAGAAAGGATGCAGTTTGTACTCCTTTTAAAACCACAATATCAGGTAATCAATTCCCTCATCAGCCCAATGACATTCTACTCTCAGGTAGTAGAAACCTCCCTCAGTGATGTAATTAATTACTGTAAAGGGGATGTGCTGGACCAGCCAGCTCCCAAATAAACAACTGACAACAGTATTTAATTGCACAGACAATTGATACATGGCTTATATGACATCTACTGCTGTATAATTACTGTAAATCTATCTTTGGATCAAAACGTAGAGGGGAAAGAGCAATTAGGCTGCACAAATCATCACTGAAGTAAGCCTGAAACAATACGGGGTGGAAGGACCACTCATTTTCCAAAATCCCACATCCACATATGTAGTGTTTAACAAAACCAGCTGCAGCTCTATCACTCACAACTGGGCAGCAAAACACTTGTCCTGTCTAGTTTATTTGTAGTATAATTATATCTATAATTGTATCTATCTAAACCCCCAACCCAAATTCTTAACCAAGGAGACAACAGGTGAATGAATACAAACTACTATTTAATACAATTTTAAAAAACTCTAGCAATTAGAGTCATCAATTTGTGAAAAATTTGCCTTCTATCTATATACTCTACAACACTGTGAGCATTTCCTAAGGATCCAGACTAATAAAAAGAATTGACTCGTCTGCATGTCTTTGGTTTCAAGTGTTTTATTTTGGGTCAGTTTAGTTTCAAAATTTATCAGAACATCAACTGCAGGTGAAATATTTCTGTAGATCTGTAACAGCTCTCTGTCCAGACATCATCTCCTCTGAGATGTCATTAAAGTCTTCCTATCATGAATCTTTGTCATTTCATGTGCAATCTGTTTTTCAGAAGGAATAGGGAAGATTTCAAGTGGCATCAGCTGCATTAGTCTCATCTTGAACCTGTGTTTTAGTCTCTGTTGCACACAGCTCACAGTATTCTAAGGCTGTGATTTGTGTTCCCTTGGAGCCCCAGTTGGAAAAATGTAGATAAAAAAAATCACAAATAATGAGGAGGAAGATTATCTACTCTGCCTATGGTAACCCTAAGGGCTTTGATGACTAGGAGCAGAGGAAATGGAAAGCAAAGAACACACACGAGACACAATTCAAACAGTTGCACTGCTTAGGTACACTTGGGGGGAAAAAAATAAAGGAAAAAGCTGGCACGTAACTCAGAGAAGACTGAACAAGCTCCTGCTTTCAGCTCCTTTACTCTGAGTTTATATGAACAACTGTTGGAATGGCAAAGCACAGCCAAATATGCACAAAGGAGGGCGGGTTTGCTCCTCTGCCAGAGCCACTCTGGTGTTTGCCATCCACTGGTAGATGCCAATCCATCACAACATCACAAGGACACACAGATGCCCTGGTGAGGGAGATCACTCCCTGTGTGGTTCTGCTGGTACAGCACCCCCTTCGGCTCTCAAATCAATGTTTGTCGGAGCAAAGGCCAGTGGGTTCAATAGCAGAGGTATTTATCAGACCAGTGAATTAATGTGATATGGAAAACATAGATTTCCTTCGATGGCTGGCGCTACGTGGTCTCTAATGCACTGAAGAGGAGTCCATTAAAGTCAAGACTGATGATGCTCCGAGACAACCTGTCAGCACCAACCATAAAGAAAATTTACTGTTGCTCCCCTCTTTTCACAGGCTCCTATTAACAGAAAAACCAGCAAAAGAAGGGAGAGGCAGCGAGATGGAAATGAGAGGGAGCCAAAGATTTCAGGAGAACAGACAGACTTTAACGTAACGTTTTCTATGCTTAAATAAAGTCAATGTTTCATGCAAGATGGTTAATTTTGTAATTACTGTTGTGAAGACCTAAGCATCTCTCTTGTGACATTAAGATGCACAGCTTACTGACACAAGAAGCCACAAAAAGCCTAATTATATTAACAGGCACTAAATAATTTCCTAGTCTTACTACAATTGATTAAATATTATTCAAGGAAACAGATATTTTTATTAAAACATGTTTTGGAAATCTAATCTGTGGCAAGTAACTACACTTAGGTGAAGCACAGAGGGAAAGCAGAAACTGCTAAAAATGACAGCTCTGTATTTACTGTGTGACATTCTATTTTTGCCCTTTTTGTCCACTCACATTTTTTTAATCTGTTATAATGATTTAGAGTTATTAATTAAAAATTTTAATTTAGTGAAAGATATAAGTTCATGTAGTGTTATTCCATAAATCTTGGGATTGTCTGTCTAAAACCAGATTTGGATTGTGACAATAAACAGCCCAAATAACACATGGCCAAATAGTTTTTTGTTGTTTTGTTTGGTTTGGGGTTTTTTTTAACGGGAATTTACAAATTGAGCAAAACATATTGGGATGGAGGAGGATCACAAATAACAGAATTTTTTAGTACATCAGAATGACTGACGAAACAACTGCCTGAGCTTTAGTCATGTCAAATTTGGACAAAATAGTCAATTTAAAGTATACTAATAACTCTGAAGATACTGCAGTTGTTCTGTGGTGCTCACAACGCCAATTGTAGGATGATGTTTCCGTCACTTGAACACTTTAGAAAAGAATAAAAGTATTGAGTTAAACTTAGAGCATGGTACTATGATTATACCTGTTTCAACAAAGTGTAGTTGGATCCATCAGTGCTAATTTTTCTTATTTCATGATGATCGGCCAGAATTAAGAAAGGTTCCTCATCTAAACCCCGGGAGAAAGAATATATTAGACTAGCTTTACGTTAATTTATGGAAAATAAGGAATACAATGCTGAAATACAGATGGTTTGAAAAATAAATGTTACATGCTCTGATCAATGTTATGGATGAAAGAAATATTTAAAACATTCAAATGTTCCGAGAAAGATCAATGATGCAGTATAAAAATGAACAAAGCAATCAATTAGTATATCTTTCAATGTAATTTCATTCCTTTGCCCTTGCAATATGGGAACCATACTGTATTTTATCCTAATTTCATGTCAGAGATTAAATTTGAGATATATTTAATTCCATATGTTTTAATTTCAACATGTACTTTCAAATTATTGCTAAGACTACCAATTGTTATGGTTGCAAATCGAGCATGTTTTGACCACTGCTTTTTGAGATTTCAACACTCTGAACAGTCTAGCTATAAAGACACAGCTATTTGTAAAATCCTCGATTCTCCAATTCTAAACTGAATCCAGATTTTGCTTTTTTAATCTGGGTTTTCTAGTTTATTAAACAAAATTACATTCACATACTCATTCATGCTGTCGCATACTTTGAAACATTTCTGACAGCGACAAAAATAATAGTAAAAATAATATTTTTTTAAAGCTGTCTTCATTTTAGCTCTATTAAGAGACCTCAACTAAAATAAAAAAACCAAAACACATTACCAACAATAATTTAAAGTGTACTAAAGGCCCTGTGTCTATTGCTCATATATCCTATAATGCGATGTGTTGCTCAGCCTGCTCGTACTGCACGTTTGCATTTTATGCTCAGCCCTTGAGACATGAACGACCCTCAGCATCACCCTCAGCCCTGGCTGTCGGTGGGATGTGGAGAATGGCTGCGATGCTCTGCTCTCCTGTAAAGGCTTTGATTTTTGTTTAAAAAAAAAATAAACTAAATCCTTCTGGTCCTTTAAAAAGAAAACTCAAAGACTGCCTGGGCTGGGAAGGAGATCCAGCAGAATGTGGCAATGGGTTTCTGTTCCTTCCCTCTTGATACTGTGCTCTTCCTTTCACCCATCAAGCCAATCCCACTCACTGAGGTACATGAAAACAACATCGGAGGGGTGAGGAAATAATATCTTGAGCTTCCCTGTGTCATACATGGAGGACTGGAGGATTTCATGTGCTATAGGAATGATAGAGTTTGCCATTTCTATTACTTTTTCCTGTTCCTTTTTTTCACATGATGAAGTCTGTCATACGTTCTAACATTCTTCAGTTGATGAAATAAACCAGAAATCTTTGAAACACTTATAACCATACTACTTTCATGTGACTCAGAAGCAGAACTAAGTGATATATTTTAATTTTCCTAAAACTCTTTTAAATTAAGTTATTAATTCAAAATTTCATGATCCACTGTATCTATTTTGTGCAAATGATCTGAGGACAATACATACTAAAAATACAACTTATTGAATTCAGACATTGAATCAAATTCCTATTTTTCATTGAAGAAGCGGCAGATTCAAAGTAACATTGTTTATCTTGCATAGAAAGGTAACACAGACCTTGGGGCTAAGGTTTTTCACAAATAATTTTGAATACAGCTGTGGAATATTTAAAAAAAAAAAGAAATACCTGAAAGGGATTTGCAGCCATTCAGGTTATCAGGCTGTATTTCATAGCCTTCTGCACACAAGCACTTGTAGGTTCCGTAGGTGTTGATGCATTGCTGGCTACAGGGAAATCCGGATGCACACTCATCAATATCTACACACGTTTTGCCATCATCCTTCAGGAGGAATCCAGGCCAGCATTTGCACTGGGAAAGCAAACCAAACACATTCATTTTTAATTTCTCATTGATTCTGCCTACCATCATCTTGTGTACATTCTTCTGAATATGTTAGCATCGTTAACTTTTTATGTATCTCATTTTTTCAAGTAACACCTTAATTACATTGTTGTTTACAGGGAGTTTACATGTTCCCTCCTGTAATTTCTGTATCTAACAAATCTCTCTAGTCTATGGCCTCCTGACTAGGACACAGAGATTGAAATATTTTTAGAGCTAAGCCATGTTGAACAGATTTTATTTAGTCTTCAGTGGGCTAAGAGCACAGAGAACACACTCAGGTGTAGACAACTAACTTTTATTCTGCTACTAAGGTGATTTTACTTTGTATAAATAGTTCTCTAAGTATGTCTGACCTGGAAAAAGGTGGAGAAAACCACTATTTCTGCTATTCACTGTTAATGTGTTTTCCTTTTTCACAATTGATTTTCAATGCTCCCGATACATATAAATCAGGATGATTTGTTGCATTCAAGTAACTGTATCATCTTTTCCATAGTTTTAAAGTACATACTGCACCATTTTTTTTTAACGTAATCTGCAATTTTTTCCTTACAGGAAAAAAAATTTGAATATTTTCATCAGGTTAGGTAAGCTACTTCATTACAAGGAAGTACCACACAGTGGAGCTTTAATTATAATCAAACATAGTTAAACATTTAAGAACTAAAAGCTTGCACTGTATTACCCCACATTTTGTAATTATTCACCTTGTATCCAACAGGAAGATCCTGACAATCTTGGGAACAGCCGCTCACTTTCTTACTGAGGCATTCATTAACGTGGCAGCTTTTCTCATCAGACCCGTCGCTACAATCCTCTTTGTTATCACAAACATCCCTTTGAGGAATGCACTTGCCATTTTTGCACATAAAGAAAGAGCTGTTACATGACTGCTCTGGAAAACAAAACAAAACAAAAAAAAGAGAGCACAACTTGGTGTCATCTATTAGTATTTGAAATTAATTTTCTCATGGCTCAGCTGCTCTGTGTGCATGAGATGAAACAACTGTGTAAAAATTGAATATTTATTTCCTTATTGATAGCATCATAATGTCTTTTCGCTTTTCAGTGTCTTTAATGGCTATTCTTCTCCTGGAACAATGTGTGAAGACTTCAACTTATTACACCCTCCTACATATTTTTTTTTCATATCATGGAGAATCCTCTGCATAATCTCTGCACAAAATCCAGTTTTACAGTTTACCAAAGTTCTAAAGCTTGGCTCCTCTCCCCTGTGGATGCAGAGATGTTTGGTAACATGACTGACCCCTTCCTGACTCATTCCTGGTCTTGGCAAAACTTGAATGCATCGTTTCAGCTACACTGAGATCCTTCCAGTCACAAGTAGAACACATAACATAAGGCAGGTGTGTTGCCTCACCTCAAAGCAAATTAATGTCTTCCATCAAAATTGGTATCAAGGACCCAGCTGGAGGGCAATGAAATCCTAAGGCTGAAAAAGCCACCGACAGAAAGACACACTAGGACTCATTTCCCTCTCAAAAACCAGTCAGACCTCAGCCAACTCATTAACATGAGTAGAAAATATCTATAAAACTACTTGCATTCGGTCAATAACGTACTAATATTTACTATTTATAGCAAGAACAACTTTACACCCCCTTTTGTGCAACCTGCTTCTGTGTGATGAATATCTTAAACACAGTGAACATTTTCAGAGCAAGCTAGAAACTTTGGAAATTGTTACATTAATACAATCTTATTTTCGTATTAATTAGGATTTGTCTGTTAAGGAATTATCTGCCATCTTCTGCCATAGGAACTGGTGGCTTGAGGTTTTTGGACATGTTCTCCTTGCAAGACCTAAGGAATATCACCATGAAAACGCCGGAGACTCAAGCTACGACGTTTCACTTTTGTTGAACTACCACCCTAAACCACCACTCTCCAAAAGGGAAAGGGTCACACACGTCATTGCAAAAATTCGACACAAACCTGAACTTTTGCATTTGCTGTTGAGAGGCGCTTCATCAGAATGGTCTGGGCAGTCAAAGTCGCCGTCACATTGCCACTGGGAATTCAGCAGGCACCTTCCGTCGGCACAGGTGAACTCTCCAGGACGACAGCGCCGATAGCCTGGAAATACAGCAACCACTGACTTCATACTTCATCGTTTCAACATCATGTTTTGCACATTTTTGAGGCAATATAAATAAAAGTAATTTTTTTTTCCTCCTTAAAGAGACAGAGTGTTGTGTGCTTATACACAAGCGCCTACCAACAAAGAGAAAGATCAAATGTCTCTTACATAGCACCGAATAGACATGATAGAGTTCACATAAAAACTTATTTATGCAGCTCTCAATAAAATGCATTTTTCTTTTTGGCGTTATTTCACTTATTGCTGCTATTAAAAACCCGCTTTCTAACAGACATCTTAGAAATTTGCTATATCCAGCAAACGTTTTTGTGATGTGCTTATGACAATAAGCCTTCCCTTCAAAACATGCAGACCGCTAATTATTTTAACCACACTCAACATACACTTTCTAAAATGGCCACAAAAATCAGTGCATATAGAAGGGATACATTTTCAAAGTAAAAGTGGATTTCTAGCAAAATACTGTACTTTATGATGAAGTAAAGAAACCACAGACAGGCATTTGCTTGTTAGAAATAGTTTACAACTTTGTTACTGTGTCTTCCTTTTGTCAAAAGGACCTGGAAAGTCACATTTGTTAAAACAGCCACGTACGTATAACACAGGTCAGTGTGCTTTGGATCTAGCAGGATGTTGAACTTGTGACAGATTTTACTAAATGCAAACACCAGTCTTGGGGGGTCTCCTCACATCATTCTTGCACATACACTCTGCAGGTGATGTGTACAATAAAAACACCTGAAAATATATAGCTGGCTGTTTTCTGCTGTGGCTGTCATGTCTGGGGCACGTTGGAGAGGAAAAAACCAACACAGATTTTAATAACACAAAATCAGGCACGATAATCAGTAGTTTTTCTTCTTGGAGGGAACACTTGCTCTGTATTTTCCATAAGTAATGTTTCTGAGTGTGGCCCAAATACACTGCACAGATATTCACATAGTGTAAGAAACCCTAAATTCACGTGAATGGTGAAAATTCAACATTTCTATATGGTTTTAGTTGATACCATTTAACTGCAGTGATAAGTGACAGATGTTTTATTATTTAATAGAAAAAAACCACATATATAGGATATAAATATTAAACAAGAAATTATGAAATGCACATTTTTATATTCTGTTAAATGTTATTAGCAGTCAAGTGTAAGACACTATAGGAAATATTTAGTCACTAGCTCCAGATCCAGGTAAAAACCACGCTGTACTAATTAATGCACAACTTAAAATTAAAATAACGAAGAGCTTTCTTTTTCAATAGTGACTTAAAACACTAGACCCTGAAAAACGCCTTTCAGTTAGAAGTCTGAATTTTTTATATTTACTCTATTTTTTGTTATACTTGCCACATTCCAGAGATTCATCTGATCCATCTCCACAGTCATCATCATGGTCACAAACAAACTGTTTGGGAATGCAGACTTTGTTATGGCACATGAAAGCATTCTCGTCACAAGTGTTATTAGGAGCTATGGAAAATACAGTACATAAAAATAAATGAAATTGAGAACAGTAAGACAGACAGCCAATTTTCTTACACACAGATGAAATGAGAAGCAGATAGTTTGAGTGGATTCAGTGGAATTACCCATAACTTTTTAGTCATACAAAAGCATCACAATCCAGTAGCAGGAAAAAACTACTCATCATCACAGAGAGCTGCAGGAGTAAAGATGGCTAAAATCTCCTGTCATCCAAAACTGAAAGGCTTCAGAAGTTGCTGCTGTCTACGACTACCCTAAAGTCTGATCTGAGGAAAAGAACATTTGGCAAGAAAAGCTGTCCCTCCTATGTTACTCTGCTGCTGAACAAATGCTCTTTAAAGTCCATAAACACTCAAAAATGTATACAACGTATTTCTATATCACTTTTATATGTTAATAAAACAAAATTCTCAGTGAAACTATTTCTGATCTCCTGACACCTTTAATAGAAATGTATCTCAGAAGACTAGAAGTATGAGTTTGTAGGGGAAGAGTTGTCAAGACCTGAATAATTAGCCAGAATAAATAGAAGCCAGAACTGCATCTCGCTTCTTGATGCACAACCTCCCTGACATGAGCAGCAGCATTTGCTCCAGGAAGGGCAATAAAACTGCATAGTCAATAACGCGCTAATTTTCATTAGGAAACACCCTGCATAATGACTCTGCTGTGACACACATCCTGATCTTCAGCTGGGCTGTGTTCAGAGAGCCTGAAGATGTCAGGCTGATTCAAACATTCAAGGATTCTGGTTTGCATGCTCACATGTGGGCCATTGATCTTTAGCAGCAATCCTGGCAGTTAAAGGGTACGACACCACACACACAAACAGCACCTGGATTATTATGAAAGCAAAAGCACCAAAGAAATGAAGACATTTTTTAGCACGCAAACATACCACAGCCTGCTGTGGACAGCTCGTCACTTCCATTGGGACAGTCTCTTTCCCCATCACAAAGCCAGTGCTGGGGAACGCAGGCGTGGGAGCCCAGGCAGCTGAAGGTGCCTGCTGCACAGGTCACCGAGCCTGGAAAAACATCAGGAGAGAGCCTGGAGCACAGAATCATGGAATATCCCGAGCTGCAATATCCTAAGTGATGTTTTTACAGTAAAAAAATCCGAGGTGACTTTGTTCTGCACATTATGACAAACACACTGCCTAAGCCTCTTACAGCAAAATTTTGACAGTCTGCTGTTCCTTCCATTCTTGCCATTTATTCCAACTCTTAATATTCTGCAAGGAAATTTAATTTCACGAACTTCACGAAAACTGTCCAGCAGAGGAACTCTTAAAACCAGTTTTGGTCAGTGTGTTTGGACTGACTACACAAAAGAACTAATTTTGTAAATCACATAATCAACTCACCAGGAGGCTCAAGGTGTTCCGAATTTTTTCATGAGTCAGTCCCATGTAGAAGAGAACAATGTGTACCAAGTACAATAGTGGTGGGAGTAAAAAATATCTGACAGTTCTAATTCAACTAACTCCGCGTATTTTTTACTTAATTTTTTTTTCTTGTGTGTGTGGGGATACTATTCTCCAGATAATATAATATTCTAGGATTAATTTTACTGCGTTTGGAAGTAAGCTTTTGCACAATCCATCACTTCATGTATTCTCTTAGGTAAGTTCAATATTCCTCACTAAAAGGTAGACAGTGCATTTTCTACTAATTTTAATTAGAAATTAATAAAATATTAAAATAATTTATTTTCTATCCTATTTATCCAAGAGAGGGAAGATTTGTTGACCTATATTCATTTGCTAGTTTTTGATATTTCTGGAATTAAATCTCATGTTAAATAAATACTGATTTTTTTAAGACTGAAAAATCTGTTCCCTTTCCACCGTGTAGGATCACATCATCTCTTTCACTGTGCATGAACTGACACGACAGAGCTACAATTACCCTACTTACCACAAATGGCATCACTCTCATCCAACCCATCCCCGCAGTCATCCTCCCCGTCACAAGTCCACTGCTTCGAGATGCATTTGTTTGCAGAGCAAGCAAATTGATTCCACGAACAGGACGAATCTAGGAAGGACACAACACCCCTGCATTCCCTGCCTTTCCTGGCACAGTTCAGGAATTTTTGCATGGCTCCTTTCAGTCCTCCCAGTTTCCAGGTATTAAACCACACAAACCCAGTGCAATCCCAGTCATGCTATTCTACTCGTTACCAGTTTGTCTCAAGAGTTTGCATTCACCAACACGTTTGGAGAATTAAATAAATAGTGATGCATTCCAAAAACATTCTAAAATTTTCAAACATTTTGCTAGTGGGATGAGTGAAAACACTTTAAAAACTTGGTGTGGTTTGTGTACTTAACACAGATACTACAACTGCAGTGAACTGCTTTATATGGGTAGTAGAGCAGAGGGTACCATCCAAATTTTCCAACACAGCCTTCCTCCTCATATTTAAGTATTTAACTCCACCTTTAAGAGATTTCATGGTATTTTGTCTCACAAGAAAACTGCCGAGTGCTTGTATTCTGTTGTCCCATTTACACTTTTCTACCCATTTAAAATAAAAATGTGCTTCTGCATGTCAAAAATCAGACTGCACAAGTGTTCCAAATCAATGCTACTCTTGTGACCTTTCCTGAAAGGTTCAGATCTTCCACATTTCCCAGACTTCTTTACGGAGAAATTTTATTTTTTTTTAAATTGATGACAAAAAAAATAATATTAACAAAGAATTTTAGGTAATGCAATCTGAATTTACAAGTAGAGTATCGTAACAAGTACATAGGTAGGGGAAAGTAGAATTAACTGCCTTCCCTTTTGCCCAGAAAAATCAGCTAATACATTTGACAGTACTAAACGCATGTGTAATAAAACTTGGAAATGTAAACACCAAGTTACACTTGATAAACGTGGTCAACACAAAACCTGCTGATTGTCACAGCGCACAGCAGTTCCTCTTTTTGAAGTTAGAAAATGTACATATACACTGTAAACTGCAAACCAAACATGGAGGCATGTTAATGGCAACTGGGTCATGAGGAGAATAAGGTATCATGTTCAGTCACATTGAGAAGTAAAAAAAAAAAATAAAAAAAAATCATAAAACAAATTCCAGGTTTTATTTAAATAGGGAATGGGAAGATTTGTTGCTGCTTTTTGCTGCCCTGTTACAATTTCATTACAAAAATAATCCTTTCAGTTAACCCACAGAAATTGAAGTCAAAAGATGAGCTCTTACAATCAGTGAAACCAACCTGCGTTGCTCCTCAGTTGGGCAGAATTTAACAATCTGAACAGATCTGAGGCAGGACAGACCCTTAACCCAGTTCACAGTTCATGCTGCATTTTATTTTATTGTATTTTGTTGCTACTTTCAATAATTATGCTTGTATGGCCTCTGATGCAAAGGGATGTCTACTTTTATATTTGGCTATTTCCTGTTGGGGTCTAAATACTGATTCATAGTGATTATACCTATAAAACTGTTCTAGGAGAACTCCTCCAAAATGGAAAAGGAGGAAGGAAGTTTTAGAAGGAATTTTGAAGAATTAGTGGAATTGTTAAATATTGAAGTAATAGAAAAGTCTGTATACAAACATATCCTTAAGAGTAAAAAAAAACAATTATAGGACTTTCATTCCTGCATAAGATGGAATTTAAGGTATTTGCAGTATGAAGTATTAGAGTTGAATCAGTAGATATGGTATAAAAGATCATTTATACAGATCTATATTCAAGCTGAGAAATAAATGCACACTTCTCTGCCTTCAATTAGTGATTACAGAAGTACAAACAAGACAAAATGCTCACCACAGTGCAGTTCATCTACTCCGTCCTCACAGTCTTTCTGCCCATCACAAAGCCAGGTGGTCAGAATACATCTTCCACTAGGACAACCAAAATAATTGTCTTCACATGTGGGTTTGTTTTGAACTGTGACAAAATAAAGAATGTAATGTAAAATGGTCTCTACTTGTATGATTAGGAGCCTAAAACATTTCTGCTAAGTCTCGGAATACGAATGGACAAAGTGTTAATGTCTAAAAATGAGGAAAAAAAGTACTATTTACAGAATTTAATTGCGTTCATACAAATTAAACAAAAAATAGTGACAGCTACGTAGTTTAGGGAGCTGAAATACTTCATTTTTGGTTTAGAGAAGAATCAGAGCACAGCTTCAAGCTAAATCCAAAGGCCTGTAGAGGAAAGTCGTTCAATTTACAGGTTTTGAGGTCAGGGAGGTCAGCAGTGCTTCATGTTTTACACCAGCTGAAGGAACTACCCTTCTGATCTAACTACCATAATTTACAAGATAACCTAATTGGGGCAGTGTTTTTATCATTGGGATAAACTACAAATCTGATTCATGTGCTGACTAACAGTGATGCTGGAGCCAGAGATTCAGAAATTAAAAGGTTGTTGTCTTTTTCCTTTGTAGAGTTTGAAAGTAATTTAAAATTTGATTTTTATGAATGTTTAGAAAACATGTTGCATGTCTATTTTCATGATGGAAGCACAAATATTAGTCTAATGACAGATTATTTTTTCTGAATCTTAAGTAAGGTTCTGGGAAAACCCAGGAGACAGAGTTCCAAGCACTGGAGACCACAAACTCTGCCATGGGTTTTATTATTTATTATTTTATTATTCTCTCAGTCAACACTGGGTTTGTTTGCAGGCTGCTATCTTTTAAAAAGAACGATAAAGTTATCATGTTTATGGCTTTTACAGCTGTATGAATAGCAAAAAAAACAAACAAAAAAAACCCACAACCAACCAAAAAAAACAAACCACCAAGGAAAGAAGTGGGACATCTCTAATGATTCAGTAGATATTAAAGATTGTCTAAGTATAGCTTCCTCAAATGAGTATTTTGCTGTAATTTTCTCTAAGAACATCGACACTGAACAGAACTGCTAATGGGAGTTATAATATTCATAATAGAAACAACGCTCAAAAATGTAATGTGCCAGAGTTTTGAGTGAAATGGCAAAGGATGGCGCTGCTTCCGAGTAAAGGCAGGGATGATCCAGGCAATTAGTCACACATTAGAATGATGGAACATCTTGGCACACATTTGAAAGGCAGCAAAAAGTAATA
This sequence comes from Grallaria varia, assembly GCA_013396735.1. Classification (NCBI taxonomy): domain Eukaryota; kingdom Metazoa; phylum Chordata; class Aves; order Passeriformes; family Formicariidae; genus Grallaria; species Grallaria varia. The sequence continues at coordinate 610,976 of VWZG01009088.1, forward strand.
CAAATAAATGGACAACGGAATAAAATGCACATTAGTGGAATTATGCAACAGTAGTTTACTGGAGCTGTAGCATATTGCTCTCAAAATCTTTGGCATGGAAAAAACCCTTTGTTTTTGTGGAAATACAGTAAATAAAAGCTATTTTCAGCTCAGTGAAGTGTTATATACATTAAATACTTCACAACTAAGATAATCTAGAGAATATGAAGAAGATTAGAATGGAAATTATAACTTAATATGTATCCATTTTATAGGAAGGAGGAAAATTCTTAATATCAGGTTGACTGACAGTAGTGATGAAGTTCTAGATTTCTCTGGATTCTGTTAATATTTGCATCAAAAAGTTTGGCACAACATATATGAGAATTCTACTAGAAGCTTTGGTGACACAAGGGGATTATCACACAGAAAAAACAAATATTAAATGGAAATAGTCAGATGACATCCACTACTAGCCAAAAACTGCATGGCAGTGAATAACAAAATTAGAAGTTTTATTTTTACAAACTAGTAACACTAAGTATTAAGTAAATATTTACTTTTACTAAATACTAATTCTTAGAGGAAAAAGAGTTCTTGGCCACAGGAGCACAACGACACTGACAAATGTCAATTATGAAAATAAACAGAAATTAAAAGTTTAAAAGTATTTGCACTTATACAAGGCAAAAGTAAGACTCCATTGTTATACAGGATACTGGTCTGGTGTATTCCAAAGAGATGTAGGTTGAGATGACCAAAATATTCTCACCTTGAAAGCAGGAATTTTAAAACATCTTGGCTTATTTGCCACGGCAAGTAAAGAGTAAGGATAAGATTGCTGAAGGACTATGAGAGCAGGTATAAAGTGGAATATAAGGAGATTGGAGATTAAAAGACAATGTGGCTCAGAAGGATGATTGTCGCAGAAATACTGTGAGCCAAAAAAAATACTACCCATTTTTTAAATACTATACATATATATAAAGAGTTCAAGATGCAGGGAAGGAGATATGGCCTTGATGCCCCCAGAATTTCATTATTAGAGCACTCTATTCAGTTTGATGAGAATTTCCTAGGATGGCCTAATGCTACAAATATGATACAACAGAACTATGTTGATTCAAGTGCTCTCACTCCAAACATGGCTTATGACTTCTTTATTTTTAGATATGTTTAGATTTTTGTACTTAATATTCTCAAACCCAAATTAGGGTTTCTGGATAAAGACAGAGCCAACACATAAATGCCATCCTTCAGCAAGTATACATTTAATATTATGAAAAACTCCTTGGTTAACTTTAAATACACAGCAATAACCTCAGTCCTGAGGCTGGGACTTGTGATCCCTTTTTACTGGCTGAGGACCACGAACAATCACCAAAGCAATAACCCTGGATTTTACCCTGCCAGCCTATCCCAGGGACCTCAACCAAATAATAGAAGAGAGTAAAAAAAAGTCAGCAAGAGAAGAAATATCACCCACTAAAGCAGTAGCTAATAAAAGGTCCTGAGTGATTATGCTGATGCTTGATGAGCTTGATGTTTTAGTGACTCATGTTTCACTTAAATAAAAAATGAGAAATGACAAACCTAACCCGGAGGAAATAGAAAGCTAGACATTGCAGTTTGCTTCAGAAAAAATGCAGTATTAATTTGTAATAATTTGCATAATCTGATGAAACACAAAATAAAGGTGAAAAAACCTGATTTTGGCATTATATTAGTCTCTGCATTAAATAAATCAGTATTGACTGAATAAACATTATGCCACACAATTAGGAACCTTGTCCCAGCT
>VWZG01009088.1:612788-652205 GCA_013396735.1 Grallaria varia
AAAAAATTAAAAAAAAAATTAATGTTCTATTAATTTTTTTACAGTTACCTGGGCATTTTAATTCATCTGTATAATCTCCACAGTCATTGGATCCATCACATATCCATTCTGGCAGTATACAAAGGGAAGTGGAATTACAGCTGATGAATCCTGAAGATTTTATTCCAAGTTTATAGAAGTAAGCGCAGTTTGTGTTATCTGCAAAGAGACATCAAATGACCTCATGTGGTAGTTTTAAATTTTAGGCTCTGGCTGGGTTTGTTGTTTTTTAGGCCTTCCTGGGAAAGGAGTCAGGTGACATCCATTGACCAATCAGAGGTGTATTCCCAACTATCTCCCCTCACATGGGATATCAGGGTGAGGGAGGCAGAGCTGGGTCACACTGTCTTTGGATGCTCTTCCTTGGGGCAGCCTCTTCGGTGCAGTCTCTTCTCCTGTGGCCGGGACAGTCTCTCGTTGGGCAGGTGGTGGGGAGAAGGATCACAGCCTGGGGCTGGACGCTTCTGTATTTGGGTAATGCAGTGCCTTATCTGTCTTCCTTGGGTGTATATATGGTACCTATAGAGTGCCATTTGAGTTACCTCTCATTCCCTGTATTTGCCCGGTATTCGTGTTGTGTGCACATAGTACTAAGTTCCCTTTTCCTCCTCTGTAAATAAATATATATATGTATCTGTTCCCCTCATGGTCTGAAGCTTTTAAATTTTCTCTCCTTCCCCTCATCTTTTTCACCGTTTTTCTCCCCTTTTGGGGGGGCTTTTGAGGGGTGGGGGGGAGGAAGCTGTGCTGGTGCTGGGAAGTTCTGCACGGTGTTGCTTTGTTTTGGTTTTGCCCAGGGTCAAACTTCGACACCTCATCACGCCCAAAACAGGTCTTAGAGTTTAATTTTTGGGTTTATCTCGAGCTTGCCCAGACCATGCAGGTGTGGCCATCCCGACTAGTAACGACCAAGGAATGGTCATGGAAGAGGCGCCCCGAGGAGGCACAAACCCCAACTCACCGCAGTTCTTCTCATCGGAGGCGTCCGCGCAGTCGATGATCTGGTTGCACCGCGCCGATTTGCCGACGCAAATCCCGTCGGCGCAGCGGAACTCCGTGGCAGCACACGCTGAATCTGTAACACACGGTTATAAAAGAGGGAAATTTGTGTACTAAGCAGCCTCTTCAGATGTGTATTGCATGGAGCACGTTTCAACGTTCTACCTTCCAGAATGAGGCACTCAGAACTCACCGTGCCTTCCACAGCTGAAAATTCAGGAGACGTGCTTTTGAGTTTATTGGACCTTATAAATTTCTAATTTTTTAATTTATGTTTTTGCCTAAAAATGACTCTACATAATACATCTCAATTTAACCTTATCACCATGTAAGGAAGGAAGAACCATTTTCAGGATTATCTCTGAATCTCAGATTTCTTTCTTGTACCACCAGGTTGGGGTTTTTTATCCTGTATGCTTTTCTCCCTGCTCATATTTAGCTAAAGGAATAAAAACCAGTCAGTGCTTTCAAAAATGCTGGTTCCTACTAGTTTTTAGGTATATATTGTGGAATAACATCCCCTCCAACCTTTCTGAATTGTAACTAAGGATTTGTGCTGTCTGCTAGCTAGTCTTTACTCACTGCTGAGGCACAGATATAAATATTCATGTTTTAAGACATAAAACAGAGGACGATTCTGATATAAAAAGGAGAGCAATTCTAGGAAGCCTTGCAAAGGACGGACACATTGCCATGCATGGGAGAAGCAAAGGAACAGAACACTTGCTGCTTCAAAGGAAGAGCAGATGCAGAGAAGAAAACTCCCATCTTTCAACCCTTCTGTCTGTAGCAAAGATCCTCTCTCGTTACTTCACAAAAGAAGCAGCACCTGTATTTTATATATATAATATAAAACATTATATATATGTGTATTTATGTTTTATTTTACAGCCAAATCCACTCTCCTTGTAGAACACTGTAGGTGTAAACCAAAATCAGTCTTCCTATCAATTGCAACATATGATTCAATTAGATGTATTTTCTAGCTGCTTCTATTTACATGGTAAGTATTTACAAAGCAATATTCCAAAATCACCTTGGAAATAACTGCCATTTACCTTTACAGTCAAATTCATCAGAGTTGTCACCACAGTCATTTACACCATCACATACTTTATTACTTGAAATACAGCGACGATTTGAACATGGCTTGAATCCCTTCCGGCAGCCTCTGTTTTCTGGAAAGTTAAATATATATTTTCATCTATATCTAATACAAACAGGCTTACATTAAAACTAGACAAACATTCCAGGAAAAAAAAAAAAGATAATGCATTTGAAGCTACATTGTTAATTTATTGTCCAGCAGAAAAACTTGGACTGATAAACAGATAAAGGATAATGAATGAAAGCACGATGAGAAAGAATAAAAGAGTGACCAAAAAAAAAAAGATAAAGGAAAGCCAAATATAAGCCAATATAAAAATGGACCTGACTAGATTTTTTGGAGGTGGAGTCAGGTTTTGTGGTTTGCTTTGGTTTGTCATTTGTTTTAAATTAATTCTTATGTCTAAGCATTATGCTTACATAAATACAGATAATGCTTACATAAATACAAGCACTACTTGCATAAATACAAACACATCAACACATACAATGCTTTGAAGCTGTCACTTGTAATTCAAGGGCCTTTTCCCCTGGTAACTAACACCATTTTGCATATTCCAGATTCTTATTTCCTCATCTGATGTCTTATCTTTTTTCAGATTCAACTAACCAAACCTTCTAAGTTATCTACATGTGAATGATCTGATGAAATATTACTGTTAGTTTTACATGACATGATCAAAGCAATTATCACATAGAAGTCTGAAAGCTAAAGAGACACAAATTAAAGATGAAAGAAGAGGAGAAAAAAAATCAGTTCATTTTTTTTCAAGTGGAAAAAAAAAAAAGAAAAAATAGGAAAACTGTTCTGTTTATTATTAAAATAGCTGAGACTAACTCCAGGAATTAAATGAGACATTTTCATAAAACTATAGAGGTGACAGGCATAAACATAACAGGTGGGTTGGAAATGACATTAAATTGTTCACATGGAAAGCAGAAGAGATCCCAAGGCTGTGATCTGGATATAAAGAAGGGGACAAAGGCCAAGAGGCACAGGCACACAATAACAAGGAGGTTTAACTTCACGTGCAGGATTCAGGAACTCATGGAGATGACTCAGTGATAAAGGAAAGTTTTTTGAACAGTTTTAGACACTGCAGCAGGCAAATTCTGTTGGCCACAAAAAAGTTGGAAGTGATTCAGTTTGTGATTAGTAGGGGGGGAAAATCCCCATAAGGACAGAAGCCCTTGGAGAAATTATCAAAGTAGACAGCCATGCACCGAAGTTGCAGGGTGTGGATGGATTGTTGTAAAGAATAATGATATTATAAACTTAAACAGAAAACTGTGTGGAAGGATGTCTAATACACACTCATTTTATAATACTTCTATTTAAGTGTTTTCCATTCACAATCAGAGAAAAGCTTAATGACTACTAAAAACAAAATCAAAATCACTAAATTAAATTTGAAAATACTTTAAAAAAGCAGTGAGCTGAGTTTTTCCTTATTTTTGCTTTAGAGAAAGAAATATGAGGACATTTGAGATGCTTTTCATTAAATATAAGTCAGTCAATAAATGAAGTTGGCAAGGAAAAATATTTTTAAGTATTAAGTAATTATATCCATATAATGTCAGGTGTTAATTGGCATTTTCTTGGCGAGCAGTTGGCATGAATAAATAAAAAAAGTCAGAGACACCCCATTTAAGCACGTACAACTATAATAACAATGTAAAGGTGAGAGATCTAGAAACACTTACCACAGTAGAAGAGTTTCTCATCAGACTTGTCCTTGCACTGAGCGAGGCCATCACAAGTCAGCTGGTAATCAATGCATTCACCATTCCCACATTCAAACTCTGAATAAATGTTGCAAGTAGAGTTTTTAGCTAAAAACAAAACACATTAACAAGTAATTTTTTAAAAGCTTTGGCAATTAGTGTAAATGAGAAAAATGTTGGCTGCATTTGAAATATCTATGTGGTTCTTGGAGACACAGATTCTGACAACGACTCCACAGCCCCCACCTTGCATGCAATCATTCTTAAAAAATATATTTAAACAAAATCTTTTCCACACAGCCCATCCAAAAGCAAGAATTAAACACTTGTCATCGCCTGGCAGTTAATGTGAATTCTCAGCTCTGTTTTGTGGCACTGTGTGATGCACAGCTACCAACATCAATGTACTCCACCCAACGGGGAAGACACAGCCTAGGAAACCTGCTGCTTCTACTGAACTTATTTCCTTTTATTCATAAAAAAATAAAAAATTGGTAGAAATAGCTTTTTTTTCTGTTCTCAGGGTCTCATCCAGTGGATGGTTTGTCTATTATTTCAGTAAAGAACCAGGCGCACACCTAAAATTCTTACTCCTGCATATACATTTTCTGTTGTCTCAGTTCAGAAACTAAAAAGCATCACAAAGTTGACACAGAACAATTTGGTCATGAACTTCACGATAGGTCATACATCTGCTGAATGTGCATGATGGATCTAGAGAAAAAAATCCAAGTTTGGAGAAAAGAGAAGCATCAAGGACAACTCAAGAATCATAATTATTATGCTTCTTTCTTGTTTCCACTATAATTACTTCAGCACAAATTAAGGAAGAGCCAACGTCTGCAATATGCAAAAAAATCAAGCCAATATAAATCACAATTATTTCTTGATTTGATTCAAACATGAAGAAAAATATAAAGGAAAATATAAGTTCTGAACAAGATGAGATCTGATCTTAAATATGATTTTTAGATTCCTTTAAATATTAATCAAGTTTATCACAGCAATTACTTTTCTCTCATTTCCTCCCATGGTTTCAAATTTTAAGAAATGAAATGATAGTTCATCTATAGCTCATCTAGTTCAGCATCTTAGACAGCAATCTTCAGGGAAAAGATGAAAAAAATCCCCAACTCTGTATAGGATAACCTGCCCTCAGTTAAAGTCTAACTGGACACCCTCACAGCATTTGCTTCAAACTCCACCTTGTAGAAACAAAGCATTTTAGAGGCTTTCAAACCCTTTCTTTGATGAGAACTAAGCAGCCAGGGTACTCATTACCCATACCATCATCCAGCCCCTCTTTGAATTGGAGTGCAGCTTTGTCTCAAGCACCCTGACTGGCAGTGAGCGAGAGAGACTAATTACACCGTGAAAGGACAGTTAAATTCCTTTTCTCAGCTGGAATTGTTAACTTTCCATTTTATTGAGTGTCTGTTTCAGCTGCATTATGAAGAAAGAAACTTTTGATCTCACTGCTGAAGTATAGTCTGCCTTCCTTCCATCCTTCCTGTGCTACTCAATCCCAATGTTTCATGTTTCATGTCTAAGTCTTTCTTCTTTTTTTATTTTTTTTTTTTTACTAATAGCTCAGATTAACATTTCCTGCAAACATTCCAAAAACTACTTTAGAAGATGGAATTTTGCATCGTGGTCTAAATCAAGCTTTAAACACTGTTTTACCTCATAGCAATTTTAAGAGTCGCAATGCATTTGGGAAAATATAATTATTTCAAAATAAGTTATCAGGTGTATGAATTTAACTGCTGAGCATCTTTCACTGCTGATCACTGCCTTGACAACGTAGAGAAATAGCTGAGAAAAAGTGCTTAAAATTAAGGTTCAACTTCAGCAACTCATCTGACATAGCCCTGGAATAACCCAGTGGACGCATGAGACAATTATCTATACAAGCAATAATTATAGATATGTAAAAATCCTAACTGTTAATAACAAAGGAGTATCCCCCTACCACAATAAGGGTTTGAGGATTAACGTTTTTTAACCCCCTCAAAATCTTTATAAGAAATAAAGCTTGGTATGTGCTGAATTGCCACGTCAATTTTTACAGTATATAAAATAAATAAAATTAACGGCTTGGGTCAACTGTGCTGTGACAGAAACAGCATGACAGCCTAGAAAAGCCCCGGGTCAGCCAGTATTTACTTACTCACACATCTGTTCTCATCTATCAGAACTCTGTCCCCTCGGCACGAGCAGTTGACGCGCCCGTCGGGCGTCAGGAGGCACAGGTCGTGACAACCTCCGTTCATTTGTGCGCAGGGAGACAACTCACCTGAAAAAAAAACCCACCCAAACAAGAGAAGATGAACTCTGCTTTATTAAATTTGCTTCAATGGCCAACATCCTTGAGGGAGCAAAGATCACCGTGTCTCGCATTCAGTGGCAATTGATTCAGGTTTTATCAGTCAGATGAAAATGTCAGCGTGCCTCAGATGCTGGCATACTAAAGATAAACAGAGCTACCTCCAAAATAATAATTTTTAAAACCTACAGCATTCAAAACTGCTGAAATCTAACAGGAAAACGTTTAACTTCGTCCACTCAGCACACCATCCACAGCAGAAAATGGTCATTCAATATTTGTGTGCTTGGACAGGAGTTATAACCCATCTTAAGTTCACAGTTAACGGGACAGCAAGAATTTATAAAACACCATGAAGGATGGAAGAACACTGGGCCACAGACTCCTTCGGCCTCGAGAGGATGCGACTGTAGGCCTGGGAAAGCTGCAGAAAACACCACCTGTGTCCTTGGGCCAGGCCTGGGAAAGCAGAAGAAGTTGAAGAAAACAATCAAGAGTAACGAGAGTGTGTTTTGAGATTTGCCAGCATGAGGAGAGGTGATGTCCACCTATCACAAGGTGGACTAAGGCTGATGGACAAGAACACCTAGCCAATGATTTGGAGCAGAGACACTTACAGACAGCAGCAGAATAGTACAAAAGCTTAGCTGTGTGTGAATAAAGGGCTTTTGCCTTTTACTTTTCCTGGCAAAGTCTTAAGCCTGTGTGTTTATTTGACTGTCGCAACAATGAAGTGTTTTAACTGGGTCAAAATTAGGTAAAACATCTGAAATTAATGCTACTGGAATTCAGAAAGCAGCGGCTCTTGCTTTGTAACTCACAGCTGTTAGTGTCGTTGGCCACAGCAATAATCCCCATCGGCTGATGGGGGATGTCGGAGCGAAGAACTTTGGTGTCTCCTCCCGTGTATTTGCTGGAGCGCAGGATAGCTCTCCTCACCCCATCGGACCAGAAGATGTACTCATCATACACAGCCAGGCTCAGAAAGGTGCCTGGGCCAGACTTGACAATTACCTAAAACACACAGGACAAACAGGAGAAGGATTGTCACTGAGCAGGAATTTTTTCAAGTGCAAACTGTGTGTGACTCGCATCACTTTATAGTTTTAGACAAAACACTTAGTATTTCTATACTTACAGCGCCCGGAAAAATGGGATAATGGCACTTTAAATGTGCTAAAAGGATGCTACAAGCATCCAAAATTCAGAAAAACAGGCATCTGTTCCTTAATTTAAAAATCACAGTTTATCTAAATGTGCCCATAAAAATACCTACTCAGCACACCACATTCTTTATAGCTCGAATGGAAAGGAGAACAAAGGGTTCTTTCAGCATGGCTGAAAGTCCAAAAACTCAATTTTTATGAATCAAAGTGAGAAGGATGTTTCAGAACCAAAGAGCACTCACCATGTGATCACATCAGAAACTTCAACCCGAGACAATAAAAGTTTTGTGTTTTTTCAATTAAAAAACCAAGCCAAACAACCCCCATAAACTGTGACCATAGTAATAATCAGTTTAAAACCTAGAAAGAAAATATGAATTGTAGTTCACTGTATATCAAGTTTTGAAAGAAAACTGGAGAAATGCAACAACTTTGATCCCAGCCTAAGTCACAGCTCCCGTCAAATATTTTCATATGTGTTCTTACTTTCCATGCGTCAGAATTAAAAATTTCACAGGTACAGTTTCTGTTCTGAAGAATATGACATGTTTTTCATCAGTTTTCTAGTTGAAAATTTAATTTGGGCTGAAAAGTATTATTGGAAGGGTGTTAATAGTTCTCCACTAGATAATGGAGATAATTCTCTTAATAATTTTATTGAAATTCATTCTTCCGAGTTTCTCTGGAAAAAATAGTAACTTGTGTACATTTGTAAAACGGGATCACTTCTGACCCAGGCTAGCTAAAAAAAAAAAAAAAAATCCTTTAAATTTTGGAATAGAAACAAGTAGTAATGGGCAATCCAATACTTAATAACAGCAGGAGGAGGAGGCCTTTCTCTTTAGAGAATACACAGGATATCCAAATTTAATATTATTTCCCAGCTACACCAGTGCACTGCCCAGGGTATTTCAACAGTTTGCTAACGTAAATAATTCCAGTCCAGTGCACAGGAGCATTCCTGGCCATGTTTAAACTCTTTTATAGAGCCAGAGTGCCAAAATTGCTTATGTTAATCAGATAATTCTAACAAAGTCTGCAGCACTACACACATCTTATATTTATGCGTATTTTAAAGAAAGTTGGACTAACAAAACCTTTTTTCCAGGAGAGACTTTTCTTGCTGATAACTGTCCCAAGAGGACAACTTATCTCTAACCAACATTTTTCCAAAATTAAAAGTGTTAAAAGATGGGAATGCATTAATGGCAAAACGATTTCTACTGTAATCGTGCACATTTACTGTAAGACTTTTCATAATGGACTCTTAAAAAGACTATGCTGCAAATAATCAGACATTCCATTAAAAAAAATAAAATATAAAAAAATCACATCTGTTTCTGAAAGGTCCGTATGAAATCTGGCCATGTAGATTTTGCAAACCCGTATTTGATCTCCTTGATAGTGTGAAACTGTTCCAGTTGGAGGGATTTTATTGTCACAACCAGTGCTAAAGAAGGCACTGCCCCATTCAGCTCCCTGTCACTCTTTTTCTCTGATTGTGACAATAGACTGTAAATTCATCACAGAACTGATCGTAGCTGGTCGAACTTGGGAGAGTCGAGATCCAAATAAAGTGTCACAAAACCCAACACCCAAACCATTTGTTCCCCAGTGCTCAGAGCATTTCATGTCCTCAGTTCCATCACCGCCCTATCCAAGGACACCGGTTTTATTCAAGCATTCAAAATAAGGAGATAATGTTTCTATCAGGTTTTGGCCTATGTTAAAGCCCATTTAACGTTCCTATTTATGGAATAGCACTGAAAACTTTTAACAGTTTTCTATTTCTAGTTTAAGTCTAAATTTATACCAGAAATTGCAACAACATAAGTACAATCTCAAAACATGATGAAACCTGACCAAGACATCCCTACCAGCCCTTGCTCCTGAACCAGTGGACGTCACACACATCCAACAGTACAGCACATTTTAATGCCAAATGATACCAACACCCAGTTACAGCACATACTTCAAGCTCTGAGCAAGAGATGAAAAGTTTTCTCTGGTTCCAGTGAAGATGGGATGGGAGGATGGGAGGATGTCAGGTGTTGCAGGACGATTTAATTTTAACTGTGATGCTTTCTTTTTAAAACGTTCTGATTTTGAAGTTGTCCTGAAGGTTTTTGTTTTAACATAAAGCTGCTCTAATTTGAGATACGTGCGTCAGTTTCTCTAGAAAAAAATTAATGGAAAAGAGGAGGAGCCCAGCCAGATAGACTTGTCAGGTAGAGAAGAACTTCTGCCAGAATACTGTAATTTGGATGATTTATACAAAACTCTTGTTAGATTGTCAGTAAGAATTAGACTTATAATGATTCTTCTCATGACAATGCTTAACTTTTAGAGAAATACTGTTTTCTTTTTAAAGAAGAGTGCATAAAGTTAATGCACCAGCTTAAAAAATGAGTTGCTTCTAAGTATTTTAACTCTAATTAATTGCTTATTGATAATACTTCTCTTTCAAAAGGGGCAGTTCTATCTAATAAAGCTTTTAACTGTTTTTTAAGGGCTCTTCACTTTTCTAAAGATACCCAAACCTCTTTAGAGGTCTAGAAGAAAATAACAATTCTAGTATAGAAAACTGCATTTAAAAAGGGTAAAAGTAAGGAAAATTTAAAGTGAATTGCATTATAAAATCATGACGCAAGTGTAAAGTAATATCAGTAATTTAAAAATAAATAACATTTTAGATCAATATCAGAAAGCTCACTTTGACAGAACTGATTAAACAGAACACCACATTGGTCAATTACCTAATGTATTTTATTCTTTAAAATGAAAGACAAAATAGTATCCTATATTTATTATTATGTTATGTTAAAAGATTACAGAAAAGGAATCTATGGGGAGAAAAAAGGAAAACGAGAGTGATAAAGGGAAAATCAGTTGCACAGCCAAGGCAAAAAATAAAACCATCTAATTCATAACGTTGATGTATTTGATTTAGACAAAAAATAGATACGTCTAAGACTCCTTGTTTTGCCTGCTATTGATGTGGTTGCTTCAATAAAAAGCAAAAATGTCTGGATAAAAAAAAAAAAAAAAAAATGTCCGGAAAAAAAAAAAAAAAAAAAAAAATCAACCTTGTACTAGAGCATGCAACTTCTGCCCTTTCAGCACTGATGTTATTAGGACAAGAATGTTAACCAGAAGTGGATGTTAAAGACAAAAGAAGGAAGAAATTTGGTACTGAAGGTTCCTGTTGCCCCAGAAGAAATGAGAAGAATTTCTAGTCCAGGTTTATGTGGGTTTTTTTTGGAAGAGCAGTGCCAATCCCTGCCATGACCTACTGAAAATAATCATGCTTTTTGTTGATTGCTCTGAATGGAGTCCCTATTTTCATCACTGTCGTATCATTAACGCAGGGGGTTTGGTTTAAATTATTTTATCTTTCAAAACTACCATCTAAGTAACTCAAATAGTAGTCAAATTGCAAAGGATATGACAGAAATACCAGATGCCCACATTTACCAAGAGCAAGAGGATCCTCTTTCCCTGGAATTGTCCAAGCCCAATGCAACAAAATCAGAAATGCCTCCTCTTCCACAACCCATTTTTGGTCCTCCACGCTGGCAATGAACACCCAAGGCACTGAAAACTGCACTGCAGGGCTAAATTTGCAGCGTTCCTGTAAATCATTGCTATTTAATTTGCAGCTCAGCTGAAGGACAGATTAAGCAACTGTAACAAACCTGCACTTTTCCATTCCACTGAAATGGAAAGTACACAGCTCTGGAAATTACGACTGTGTTGAGCGGGTTCTTTGAACTGCACACACATTCATGTCACAACACTTATTTTCAAAATTGCAAATGACAAACTTCATCTAATATTACATTTACTTCAATCCCAGAATTTTTGGGGGATCCTGAGGTATTATAAATAATCTCATTCTCCACAGCCTTAGAGATTAGTTTTATCTTTCCATTAAGTCCTTCTTTAAGTTAATTTCTACTGGGCTGTCAACCTTGGACATTCAAGATATTTCAGCAAACAGTCCCAAACTACAAGTGCTGGATCTGTGTCAACCAGCTCCCCACTGCTCAGGGATTAGAGGATTTTATTGCCTTTGGCCAGGGAATAACTTTCATCAGGTTTGATCTTAGCAAAACTTTACAGAGCTACTGAAAGGAACCGACTCATCAATGTCAATGGAGTTGAACTCCCTAGAAAAAAACAACTAATTAAGCAGAAGGTGGGTATCTCACTCTCTGTATTGGTTTTGGGCCTCTTCAGATGAATTTCAAAGGGAAATGCGGACATCTGAAAAGTTGAGAATCAAATACCCTTTTTTATCATATTTGCAAGAGAAAAGAATCAAGAATAGAACATTTGTGCTACAACCACTGAATTTATATTGCTTGACAGAGGAAATTTTTTTTAAAATCCACTTTGCTCTTGCCAAGGATATCTATACTATTCCAGCTGCTTTTCAAACACAGAAAGAAGGATTTATTAAAAAGCCCAGAATGCAACTCTTGCTCACTCCCGTAACTATTACAATAAGGGGAAATAGGAGAAGCAAACCACAATAACTTAATTGTCATGGTGGTAAACTCTGATTATCCTAAGAACATTGATTTTTATTGGCATTTCTTGTTTTTCTATTATTACTGTTTCTAGCGCCATCTAAAAAAGTCACAGGGACCAGTAGAAACTGATGGAGTAATTTCTCTATGAAAAGCAGGCTCAGGGTTTGGGTTTTTTTCTAAACAACCATCCAAGCTTATTAAAATATCTGCCTCCTAGCTGCGATATGATTTTCCTTCAGGTTCGTTTTCATATCTGATTGTTTATTAGTATTTATTATTCTTCAACCCAGAGTCACACTCAAGACCTGAATCTTTTTGCAACTGATCATGTTCAGATCTCTGTGAGAATCTTTTTTCAGACTTTTTAGAACATTCTGATTTTAATGGAGTTGGACATTCTAAATGTTAGTATTTGGCATTATTCTCCTTTGTCCCAGCTCCCTTGGCTGATCTCACTTTTATCCTGCTTTAGTGAGTCATTCAGCATCTTCTCAAGGTAACATTCATGTCACCATGAACATCTTTCCAGAAGTGACCAAAGCTACTCTAATTTCCCCAAAGATATTTCTACCACAAAGAAATATAATGCATGAAAAGTCATTTTAGCTGTCAACCAGAAATTCAAGTTTTTCATAAATGCACAGCCAAATATATAGCTTCCATTTCTGCATTTAATAGTTTGAAGAACAGACCTGACAAAATGTTTCTGAACATAACAGAAGTGGAACACCAGCTATGGAACTTGTTTAACTGCTTTACTACAGAAATTCAATAAAAACACATTCCAGAAACTGAAAGTCACGATTACTTGCAGGTTGCAATTACATGAAGATTATAATTACCAGAAACACCTCTAAGCCCTTACTGATTTTAACAATCCCATTTGTAGGCCCACAAAGCTATAACTGAGACCAAAACATTCGAACCTGGATGTTAGAAAACAACCACAATTTGTTTACAGGAATGCAACTCTGTCTGGTTTTTCACATGTAAAATGTCATAGAATACTGAACACTGAGGAAGAAAAAAAAAATCATAGAAGATCAGAATTTATTTCAAAACTAGTTCTAAACCATGAAATCGGCTCTGTTTGCTGTTGGCTCAGTCTCTGTGTTCGTGAACAAAATGTTATAATTAAAGCACTAAGCAGCTAAAAACAGCTGTGGCCACAATGTTAAAACCCAGTTGAGGGCAAAAATGAAAGAAAATAGGGGGGAAAAAAATTGCCACTTTTGTTTTTTAAATAGGAAGATCTGACAGTAGAAAGAGGAATGTTAGGAAAAAAATCCACAACCGCCTTTATGTATTTAAATAATAAAAAGAACAAAAGTAACGAAAAAAATTCCAAACTTAAAAGAGTACTCCAGCAGCCAATACTAGCTTTTTAATACTAGTATTAACATATCAGCTCAAGACAAAATCAATATGCTCTTACAATCCACTTACGAGAGTCAATTCCATGCTGCTAAATGATTTTTCACCCATTCATTGCACTGGATTATTGCAGTGAGCAGAAATGAAGAGGGAAGCTGCTACCTGGAAGAAAATTCATTACATTGCCAGGAGCCTTTCATGTTCTACTGCCCAATTTCTACCTTTGTTAACCTCAGAGAAACTAGAGGGCAATGAAGCAGAGAGCGAGGAAAAGGATAAAACAGGTGTCGGTGCAGGACAATTAACACTAATACAGTTTTGTGTAGTTAACACCACAGACCTCTCAAAAAGCCTTCAGAGAACACACTGGACTCCCTCATTGCTGTCAGGAGGGTTTTTTTATGTAATAAGGAAAAAGAGTATAAATGACAGAAAGCCGAACTGAAAGACCATATAGTAGGAAAATTGAATATTTCAACGTTCAATGGCTGAGAAAACCCAATGACTGGTTTTCTTGTAAAGAAAATTAAAAGTCAGAGGCCTGATAAAAAAAGTGGCATTTTAGATGACTAAGTTGCATCATGTCCAGTTTCGTGTTTGTGATGCCTGTTTTGTTATACCCTGTGCAAAGATGAAGTTAAATGCTTTCAATATCTACTAATTACCTGGTGATTAACCGACAGCAAACTCAAAACCTTTAAAAAAAACGGGATCAGGGAAGTAAAACTACAAGTGATAGCAAAATGATAAAGAACCAGCAGTACGAGACAGAGGTAGACATCAAAGTGTAAATGGAGACAAAGTGAAGAGAGAAAAATAATAACTCTAACAGAAAAAAGCTGAAGAAAAAGAATTTAAGATTTCCTCTTGAACTGGAAGAGGATGAAAATCACCAGTGTAGGAAGAGGTATTTTCAGAAAAAACTACTCAAGGAAGCATAGAAGATGAAATTACTTTTAAAATTACTTACTATTTGTGATCTAAATTAGGTGTTTTTCTTTTTCCCTTATAAATATGGCAAAAATAGTAGCGATATAGACAAAAAACTTCATACCTAGAGATGGCAATGCACTTGGGCACAGCAAATCCCAGTAACAAAATGGCATCTTTATATATATATATACACACACACATATATAACTATTTCTGTACATCCTTCAGCTTCAGAAACTTAAGAGTAAATGTCTGAATTAGCAATAGCCTGGCAGGCACACACAAAGAAACATTAGCACAACTTCCTGCTTGTCAAAGAAACAAAAGTGGCTTGTATCTTTTAAATAGTCCTTTTTAATTGACCAAGGAACCTTACCCAATGAGAGTTTGTAATTTACAATTATAATGATGTAGATTAATACATGTGATAGAGTAACATGGAAAAAATCCTCTAATTTACTGTCAGTCTTCAAAACTGACAACAACAACATAGCAATAATGGACAGGAAGTCAAGAGAAGGATAATGAAATATTAGAACTAAAAAATTGTGATCCAAGTCCTACAAATGAAACCGGTGAGAAAGATGACAAGTTTCAGAAAAAAGAGTAATTTCCTCTGCCCATATGCATTCCTATATATACTCCTTATACTTGTATTTTAAGATTGCAACAAGTTCCTCAAGAAACCATTTGAAAAAGACTTTTATGTATTTGTATGAGACAGAAACTGAGGTACTTTCTAGATACATAATTATTCAAAATGGTCAGGAATAAAACCAGAGAAGACTGAATGTATTTGAGGAGAACTGATGAATGGAAGCAGAATTTAAGGAAAACATCCCGTTTTTATCTCCCAAATGACAAAGCAAAACAAAATTCCAAAGGAAACCGCCCGACTGCCTTCTGTCTGTTATTCTCAGATATACAGGTGGATTCCCTGAGAAAAAACCCAGAAAGTTCATCAATTTTCACAGTAAATACATAGGCATGGTAAAGTTTAGAATCCATGTAGCTTCAGTTTGTCCACTTTCTGATATATTTACCGCTTCTGAAAACATTAGTGAGCTGTTAATTTATACAAATGAAAACAAAAGGCAAAAGGAAATTATGCACAACTACATGCTGTTACAAGCTTGGCTCTCCCTATTTTCCTCTGATAAGAACATTTTGTCTAAACAAGGCGTGTGGAACTTCCGGATAAGATTCCAGAAAAATATGTAATTTTTATTTAAGGCGCAAAAATAGTTCAAGCTTTTATACTGCATATGAAGGACATTTTTAAAGTTAATGGATGTCAAAATGAGATGATGTGCTTGTAGAGCTGAGAATGGAATACAAGCCAGAACATGCCCTTAATTAATTTTACCCTGAACTTTGGGAGGGACAAAATCCCTTAATGGAAGAGTTTGTGAAATATGAGAAGTGTGGTGCCAAACATGCGAGGAAATCACGAGCACAGATCAACTGCCTTCAGCTCATTCCCAGTGAAAGGTCTCATTGAGCTGAAACTAAGAGCACTCAAGGATCAACATCTATTATGATGAAAGAATAAAGGAGTGCAGTTCACTACATCTGAAAATGCACAATTAGAAAAGAAAAAAAATAAGATTTTTACAGTAACACAAGCATTACAGAAAATAAATTCTGAGCAAACAGAACATTACTTGTAATTCAACAGTTTTAAATCTAATATATAACTAATGTAAGGAATCACTTCAGTAACTAACACTCTTTCCATAACATTTTCACTTAAAAGATATTAACAAATTCAGACCGATCTGCAACGAGTACATTCAGGATTTTGGTTTACTCACATATCTTTGGGATCCATCGTATTCACACCTCTCAATTTTTCCCAAGCTGCCGTCTGAAAAGTAAAGTTTCTCCGCCCTGTGATCAATGGTGAGTCCATTCGGTGTCAAAATATCTGTACTAATGATAACCTGGGCATTTTTGCCTGAGAGGGTAGATCTCATGATGCTTGGGAGCTGCTCATTCCAGTTAGTCCAAAACATTAAGCTGTATTAAAATCAAAATAACAAATAAAACCATAAGATACATTTTATAATTTAGTTCTGTATGAAATGAGCAACAGAATAAGAAACACACGCCTTCACAGACAACTCTGAATGGCGTCTCTAAGTAATTGTGATAATCAGTGGTGAATAAGAAAATGTAATAGCCAATATCCTAGAAATTATAGCAGTTTCCTAGTTCATTAATTTATATACAAGTACAGATTTTTTTTCTTTTACAGATCTGTTCAATTCTGATCATGTCTCTATAATAATATACCATTACAGAGAGATATAAGCTATGTAATGATATAAACTTAATTCTGTATTAGTAATTTCTGACAGTGAAATTAATCTGCAGCTTTTCCCATATTAGAACTGAGATACAGACCAAAGGACTGGTATAATGGGAAGAAAGTGACCTTAATGTGCTCTCTAGGAGGCTCAATCAGCCCCTTGGTCCTGTTAACAATGGTGGAATAAAAAGCTACGGAATGGGCTGTGGATGTAAATCAAACTGAGCAGAACCAGCCCATGCTCTCACTGCAACCTCCATCAGTGTTTAGGTGGTTTATTTGGTTTATTTATGATACCTGGGGAAACACATTTTACAGCACCTACTCTTAATTCGCATCAAGAGGACAAGCAGTCACACATGGAAATAACCTCGACTACTCATGCAACACTGCATGTTCAGCTACCACAAATTAAAAACAGGATTTAATGAGGCATTATTGCAGCCCAGCCTCCCTGAAGGAGAGAGAGTTCGAAGAAGCAGCAAAGCAGGTTGCCTTTCTTCCAGAATTGCCACAGAAGATTAAAACCCCTCAAATTTATAAGACAGGAGGCTGAAGCAGAAATATAAATCCCCCCCTACTATCTTACTAAGAAACACAACCTTCTTGAGAGCGGCAGGAAGGGAACTAAGATTTCTTTGCAGGATGTTGTCCATAAGTATCACAAATATACATCACTTGTTATATATTTTTATAGAACAATGACTTCTGTGATAAACACAAGGGCCTATAATTTGCACACAAGAAACTCAGATTCCTTTAGGCAAATACTTTTTTTTCTTCTTTAAGCAACAAGAGTAACGTGTCTGATGAAATCACTAAAAGAACCGCTCAAATAATTTGTGCTCAGCTCACTTCTCAGAAAAGCAGCTTGAATTTTTTAACCTTCCATGAAAATGTCATGATTACTGGAAATACCATCATCACGGCTGGGCTTCGCAAACGAAGATTTGGGAAGGGCTCTACCCACGCTTGCTGCAAGTGCATTGATGGCTAAAAAGGTTGATGTGAGATAGGCAAGTCCGGTTGCAAAATGTGAAATATAAAAACGTATAAAATGTTGTATCTTAATTCTGCCATTGCTCTATAAAAAAACACTAACACTTGTCTCCTAACGGAAGGAATTTCCTTAACCTCCGTAGGGTCCCACAGTATTAGCTGAGTGTGAAATAAAGTTGTTTGCTGCTTGGCACCAAACAGCAAAGAAAATCTGTCAAGACAGCTGTAATACATACTTTTGGCACTCGTCCAGAGCCAACACGTGGGGATGATCGTCCTCCGACATGGTTATTACGGCCTCCCGGTTGAAAGCCCCGCGACGTCGCTGGTCAACGGTGTGTCTTGTGATGGAGGACGTGGTGGAGCTGGTCCAGTACAGGGTGTCCCAAGCTCGGTGATAAGCAAGTCCCTCCACCGACCCGACGTCTGGAAGAGACAGTAGCAGAGAGAACAAATAAAACATCTGTTAAAATAATGTTTGTTTTTAGTTTCCTCAGAGTTCGTCCTGCAGGCTTGCAGAGTTCAGCTATTTCAGCCTACTGGCTCTGACAACTCTTTTATAATTTCTGTAATTTATTCTTTCTGTTGGAATCAAAATCTTCTAATTTTTTCATAAATTTAAATAAAAAAGACAGCACAAGACCACTGCTAACAACCTCATACTATATCAGCCAATTCTACCAATCATTAAATTAATATTTTACTCCAGAGTCCCCAGATGATATATTAGAAATAACAAGCACTTTTTCCAAGACAGCAATAATTTAGTCCCACCTTCAAATATTATTTAAACCAAGACTTGGGATGTTTTCACTAGTTACTTGTATTATTTAGCATTATCTTTCAATGTATTTTCTGACCCTGATATACATGACATAAATAGGAATCTGAGTATCTTGTTGTTATTATCTGTATGGGCTCTTGTCAAACACCTGAAAAATACTGCAAAAATACCAACTCTGAAAATTTCAGCATCAATATATAACTGTAATAAGCCACAATACCACACTAGTTCAACATGAAAAAAATCCTGTGAGCTAGAAACAAAAGAAAATATTAACAAGCAACTAAACCATATATTTAATGTCCAGAAAAGACAAATTGTATCTGATCCCAATATATAAAAGTGACAGACTGTGAGAAATAGGAGTAATTATTTCCTACCATTATTTTATAATTACTACAGAAATATATGTTGATAACTTCACTTATTATCTTGTTAGAAACAAATATTTTCAGACCAGAAGGTTCATGCAGCTTATTAATGAGCTACAGAAGGCAAAAATCTAGAAATATAATTAGGATTACATTACACTGCTTATTACAATTTACATTCAGCTTGCTGAAAGATGACATTCATATACACAGAGAAAGTCCCACAGTGAGTTTGATCACACTGAAAAAACAAACACTGCATCAAAACTTTGAGTCAAATAAATCCAAACTGTGAGACATAATCATTTATCAGTTTCTTGTATTTCTCTTCCTAAAGCACTTGGAGATCCTCTGACTACATTTTGTGACATATCTGTGGACAAGTCTCGGTGACTTGTCTTGAAGAAGAAACAACAGAGAAAACAAACAGGATGACATTCCTTAGAAGATACGTGTAAATACATAAATATGTGTAAAAAGAATTTGCCTACTTATGAAATAGAATTTATGACAAATAAAAGATATCTTCAGTTCACTCACAACTAACTCAAAATCAGACAGTTTGCTTGGCATTGAGGGCAACGAAGATTAGAGAAACCACTTCTGAGCTCTACAAAAATTACCCTTTTGATAGGAATTCTGGTTTTCAAAAAGATGAGAGAGTTACATGCATTCTTTCTTTGCCTTATTGATTTTTTTATTTTCAGCATTAAAACCACATTGAGATACAGTTAAGCCTTTACAAATAAACAATAAAATAATAAAATATTCAGTTCTTTCCAACACCACGACAGATGCGCAAACACCTACTGAAGTATTTTAAAGCCAACGAACATTTTTGAATGCAGGGTTATCACTGACTGCATTTTAGGCAGGTCCTGGGTGTGTCTGTTTGCATCATGAACTGAGAAACTCAGCTATTTTTTTCCCAGGACAACCTTCCTGAATGAAACAACTAATTCTTTCTGACATGCAACCCATGCATTCTGGCAGCAAAAATGTGTTACTTTTTCTGACAAGAACAAACCAACCGAACCCAAACATCTTTTGGGAACATAAACAAAACCACACATTGGGTTCTGTTCCTTTTGCCTACACAGACCTGCCAAGCCCTGAAATCTCCACAATTCAGACACAGCTAAACTGGCTCAAATGAAGACTCGGAACACACAAAACGTACCTTTGACATCCGAACACCAAAATACCACTCTTAGGACAAACACACAATTGGCAGCGCGAGCCAGAGGAAATCCTAAAAGCAATGGTAATTTCTCAGAGCCAGAGGAATTAGGAAGTGTGATAACTGCTGAAACAAAGAGCCAGGAATACAAACTTTAACTTAATCTACTGATTTCCATTGCAATTATATGCTGGATCCCCATGTACAGCTACATACTATAAACTGGAACCAATTCTCTCAGATGTCACTATTTAATTCTTAGGTTTCCCTGGGTGGAATCACGAGTTGGTCTCCACAGTCCTCGTGGGTCCCTTTCAACTTGGATACTCTGCAATTAAAAAATGACAGAGGTATTGACATTTTCTGACCAATTATACACTTTACTTTTAATGAACAAATTGTTAGAGAATTTATTGCTCTTCGTTTCTGAGATGACTATCAAAAAAAAAGTTCCCTCACGTAACCTCTTGAATTCCTAAAACTTCAGTTTTTTTCTTGTCTGAATCTGTCAAGGAACTTGAGAGCAAACTGATTACACAAAATACACAACATTGCCACAGAAGAGTTTTAGGCTGACAAAAGATAATTATGTTGTTCCTGCCACAGCTAGACGTGATGAATTAAAACACAACTAGAATGATGAAAGTGCTCTTCAACACCAGATGTGTTGGTTTATTTGGAATTTCTATACTAAAGAACTCAATTTTTCCACAGGTACCAGAAAGTACAGCTTCACATTGACACTGGACCAACACATCGTACTGCAATTCCACACAAGGTCTACAAATGGTGTCAGAAGAAGGTTGAATTCCATGTTACCATTTATAAAATGGTAATTTCTAAATTTTTAGACAACAGATATATGGAAAACTATACCATATTTACAGACTATCAAACACTCAGCATAGATGAAAAATGTTTTACTAAGATATCTAAAGTATGCAGTTTTGCAAAAAAACTTTGCCATAAATACATATGTTCTCAGTGCAGCAGAACTACAACAAAGCAATGGATAAAACATTTTATTTTAAAGAGAACAGCTTTAAAATTAAAAAAAAAAAAGGAAAAAACTGAAAGATTTAAGAAAGCTCCATCTTTATAGGAATGTCAGTGATCAAAACTTGGACTGAAAAGAAAAACAAAATAACACCTAAAGACCTTAAAATAGCTCAACGAGAGAGTCAGATGTGAAAACTGCCTGAAATCAAATAGCCAATATCCAATTAAGGACTAAAAAAGTCCTTTCTCAGAGGGTGATCAGGCCCTGGGACAGGTTGGGCAGAGAAGCTNCCTTTTAAAGAAGAGAGGGTTCCTTGTGAGAGGATCATGTCTTCGAGCAAATTAAATCTGAAACCATCAAAAGGTTCAGGAGACAAACATGTAGACCATAATTGTTTCATAAATACCTCAAACAGAAAAATTCAGACTAAAAAAAGCTTTCCCTATAAAAAAAGTAATCAGAAGAACTCAATGGCTTTGACGTAAGACAAGAAAAATATATTAATTAAATAGAAAAGTGTGCTGCAAACACATTCCAAGGGCATTTGCTTTGCTCCATCAAAAGATTGATTCTGAAGGATTTACACCAAGCACACCTTTATTTATCAGTTAACTTTCAGTTTACTTTTATGTTCTGTACTTGGAATTGAGAACTCCAACATAGAAGAGATTAATGTAAAACATTTAGAAATCTATAAATAAGGTGGTTTTAAAATAAATTAAATAAAACTTGGAGCGTAGGCTCTTAAACAATATGAGATTTAGATAAATTCTTACAAAGGATAATACAACTAAGTTTTTCTTTATTAGCATGTAGTGTGAGCTGGATGAAGAGCCATCAGTACACCAGTCAGACAAACCTGCAGTACAATAAATTACCACTGTTAATACAGATTTTTTTTTTAGTTTATATGCTTCTAGGTTAAAATAACGGTTTTGTTTTAGAGGCTATTGATGAATCCCCAAATTCCATAAATCCTTTTACTGGTGATAAAATGTAGACCAACTGAGGACAGAAATGATCTCACAAATGATCCTTTAGACATGTTGAGGATGTTCCTTAAAACTAAAACCTCAGCAACTTCATCTTGTTAAAGACAGAACAGTAGAGAAGATTCCAAAGCAACTACATTTCAGGGTTATATCTGTGCAAACCAGTAATGATATTATTTTATACTTATTTATTTCCTACTCCCTTAAGACATATTCTAGAGCACTTTTTTTAGGTTAAGTTATTCAGTTACTTAAAAATACATCGGAAATATGAACTCATACACTCTGGTGCTACAGGTGGGGGATTTAGTCCCAAAACCTACTGACAGGATGAAAATTAGCAATTTGTTTACTCTCAGCTCCGTATTTTTGCAGCATCATATGATATTCTGAATTAGTAAAGCATAAAGAAACTGGAAATGAAAAGAAACACATTTGTTTCACTGACATATTGAATTAAAACACTTGATGGCATTAGATGCCTACAGCACTGATTAGATTTATTCTGTCCATGAAGCAACAGTTTACGATTTTCACATGAATAGCATACTTAAATGAAAGGAACATTAATACAATATGATATTAATATACAAATACTCACATTACTCACCTGCCACTGACGTTCTGAATTAAATCAGTAATGGGGTGTGTAACTGATTAAATATCTACACAAGAGAATGCAACAGCTTATGATTTACAAAGGCAATGGTAGAGTGATCGCATCATTACGTTGCCAAATGCCATCTATCACTTTTACTGAACTTAACGAAGATGGATTGCACCCCACAGATGAGATGCAGCCTATAAATATTGTCAGACTGATCTTCAGCTGACTTTCCCAGGGAACAGAGAAGCAACAAATCAATAACTGAAGAACTCAGAATAAACTCCCTTATTATTGAAATCAGGAAATAAAAATAGCCAAGGATATAAAGTTGGAATTATCCAATGGCTGAAGCCATGGAGTTTTGGTAATATATATACTAGTTCTCCATTTCCAAGATTTTTATCTCTTATCTTCTACTTTTAAAATTACCTAGGAAATTTACAGTCAAAACTTTTCCAGCTGCACCACTGCAATTACCTCTTTCCTTTGATTTTATGTTTTTACCAACTCTTTCCTTAGCAATGTTGTAAAGCAAGAACAACTGTCAACATCATAACTTTTTTAACACTCAACAGTCAAAGTAATCCAAGTGAGCATAAACAGCACTTTGATAGCAGAACTTTGGAGGAGCCTATCATGTTCACCACTGAAACACCTGCTTGGTCTTTAGTCATTCTCTGACTTGAAATAATTCTTTACCTTCTGTATTGCTTTTCAAGTATCAGAAGGCCTTTTGCTACACAAAAGGTCTATGACATTAATAAGTATAATAAACTGTAATAACCAATTGCACCTTTGTTCTATGTAGCCTAAGAATACAATTTTATTTCAGAGCAGATGTAAAGTCTGATAAAATTATACCAAGATGACCCAAATACCTGTATCTTCAAAATATAAACCCATGCTACAATCTATTCCACATTAAAGATTATTAAATTCAATAAGACAGTATAAAGCAAAGGCTCTGGGTTCTTCAAAGGAACAACTACCTTAACTTAAAGATGCTATAAACATCTTCATGGACATAAACTTATTTCCTCAAACTTGATGAGGCAATGCTGGAAAGAATCGGAATGATCTAAAGAAAAATAAGTTCATTCTAAAATCAGGAAAAAAAAAAAAGATGACCCTTTGTGTTTTTTGTGGAAAGTGAAATACCAAAGTCTCACATCTAGCAAAACATTTGCTGTCTTCCCAGCAAAAACTAAAAGCTCAGTGTACCTGCAAAAAATAAAAAAAAGACTTCCAGAATGGAAAGCTAACCTACAGAGATGGAAGTATTTTATCAGATTATTACAAATCTCAACAATTGTCATGGAAGGAATTTTTTGCTAATTACAAGAGCCCAGATTATCTTTTTATGCAGTACATGTGGCACCTAAAAAAATCCAAATACCTACTATTCACCCTTACCATCTTTAAATCAATACAAATAGGCTGACAACCCTAAAACGACTTCTAATAAATATGTACAATCACACATTTTTGTTGTTACTGTTGAAGTAAAACCAAACCCTACAGAGGTATTTGAGGCATTGATGGCAGAATAACCTAATAAAAACATTTGCTGGATCACACCTCTTTAGAATAAAACAATGAAACTCAAGAAGTGTTCCTCTGTGTACCTTATTCCTGACAATTCACCAAATACAGTTTTACATTTAAGGCAACTAAGTCACACTTGCTAATGTAAAAACTGAGTGAATATTTACATGAATAGAAGTCTAAGGGCAATCCTTACAGTTGAATCAGTCAAACACTGTCAGTTCCTCAGGAATAATCTCAAATTCTAGATACAGAAACACCTTTCCTCAGTACTGAGGTTGGGATCGCTCAGGACACAAACTAAAAGATCAGTGTTATTCCAATCCTGTCATAAGGACATTTTGGAGTTTCACACCAGGAACACCCAGACAAAGCATGAAATGTGCAGAAATGCATCATTCTAGAATAACAAATGCTGAATATAAAATTAGGAGACTTTATCCACCTGTAGCAATAACTCATAGATTTTACCCACTAATCATTGTCCTGTGAAAGGTGTCCCTGGCCATGGCAAGAGGTTGGAATGAGATGATTTCTCAAGTTCCTTCCAACCCAAAACATTCTATGATTCTCTAATACACAGCCACATACAGAAATATACAAAAATACAGTGTTAATCCAGGCACTTCATTTTCCATTAACAAAGCTGCAGCTGGAATAATAAATAAGTTTTACTATTTAAATATCCCAGATTAACAAAAGTCTCTCACTTTCCCTCCTCTAAAAAAAAGTGAAAGTTACTGGACCTATATAAAGTTATAATGACGATACAGATACATAAAAGTATACATATACTACTACACCATATTCAGTTATAATGACTGCAATACATGTATGAAATGAAAAGCAACAATATTCAAGTATTTATTTTTAACAGATTAACAACTTCTCTCATGGAGAAGAAAGCTCCAAGACTAAAGGGATCTCCAACAATGTACCCAATGTAATGCTCTGTAAGAGAAATGGGAACATAAAGGCCTTTTTGACAGTTAAATTGGACCCACTTAGTTAGGAAGAATAGCAGCACACATTGGAACACCTTTAAAAGACTCAGACTGTAAAAAGCCACACAATACATCACAGGATCTGACACTATGTTAGCAGGGAAATGATTTTTGCATTCTGTCTTTTTTTTCACACAGCACTTCCTTTTGTGCTCTGAAAGACATCACAGGGGCAAAGTGGCACAGGGCCTTTGTTTACATAGCCAGGAGAAAAAACAGCTCATTGAGTCTCTCTCATCATAATCCTTTCTCCTCTTTCTTATTTGTTTGGGGGTTTTTTTGGTTGGCTTTTTTTTTTTTTTTTCCTTGCCTCCACCTTTTTTCTTTAGTTTTTACCTTCTTCATTGGTCTTCTGCCTACCGTTGCAGCACTGTATCAAAACTATTTGAACACTGCACTGTTTTCCTCCAGATAAATTGAAACAAGCTTCGGTCAAATAATGCATTACCTCAAACTTCTACCTATGATAAATAAATAATAAGGTACTATTTAGCTTAGAAACAGAACCTTTTTTAAAAAGGGCTCCTTTGTATAAATGTAAGCTCTGAAAAAACTCAGGTCAACCAAAAGAATATTTCTGGGAAATCACAGGCAAGAACAAGGTAACATTTTAAAAACTGGCAATAAGAAAGATTAACCTGATAAAGTTACTTATAAAAAGAAGAACAAGTCTCTGCTGAGCGACCAAATGAAACAATACTCATTCCACCAGCAGAGCTGAGAGAGAACAAAAAATGCCTTCCAAAAACCTAACGCTGCACAAAAAAAATTGAGGTGTTAGGGCATGTCATGCATGTGCTGGGCTGGGTTTTGGTGGTGAAAACAGAACCCAATCAGGTACAGGGTTCTTGGGGAGCTTTGAATCCGTTTCTAGTGAACTGGAACAAGTTAGATAAAGTTGTTTATACGCTGTAAATCTACTTTCCCCGAGCCGAAAACGTGTTGGCTAATGGTTGTTTATGAGTTGCAAATCTGTTCAGTGAGGTGCAAATTTGTCAGATAATGGGTTGTTTATGAATTCTAAATCAATATTCAGTGAGTCGGAACTATGTTAGATAATGGCTCGCGTATGGGTTGTAAATCTGTTTGCAGTGAACTGGAAACATGTTAGATAATGGGTTGTTTCTGGGTAGTAAATCTGTTCTCAGTGAGCTAAAAACATGTTAGATAATGGGTTGCTCGTGAGTTGTAAATCTGTTTTTAGTGAACTGGAAACCTGCTTAACAAAGAGCTCTATATGTCTTAAGTGTTTTTAGCGTGCAGAAAAGTTCACGAACGTGTTAGATTGGAGCAGCACATCTGATTTCAGGGGGTAGAAATCCATCAGGTAATAGATCCTTTATGAGTGAGCTGAACATCTGGGATAACAGTCTCTTCTGCGTAACATACCCTAATTCCTCAGTTCAAGTCAAACACCATAAAGGTTTGCAAGATTTATAGACCTCAACTTAATGAGGTAGAACAATGTCGTAGAATGGATAGAACCAAACTAGGTATTTCCAATGGGGTTCTGAATCTCCTCCTAATAAAGTAAAACTGGCTATAGGTAGCACTAATAATTTTAAAGGAAAAAGATAGGGAAATAAATGTAAAAGCAATTTTTTAATCATGAAATGTAACATTATTACTAAAATCTCTCAACCGGATTCCATTGAATAAATTCCATGTAATTGCAAATTCTTCACATAGAAATCAGAAAAGTTTTAGAATTTGATGTCTTCCAGTGAATGGAATTACCAGTGTCAAATGATCTTAGTACTGCTTTTTTCCTTTACAGGTGTTGGTTGCTCAAATAGTTCCACTGTATCAAGCAGCCTTGGTAACTGGGAGAAAAATCACGTGCAGACTGTGGAATGGAGGGTTATGCAGTACAAAAATACCAGCTCAACATGAACTTAAGGGGTTTAAAACACACAAAGGAGAGCAATAAACTAACATGTACCGGGATCTTATATCCCTTCTCATTTACAAAGACTTATTTCCTCAGAATAATACAGAGGTGTTTCTACAAGACGCCATAGTTCACATATACATCCCAAGTATGTACAGCACATTTTTTTGCCAGGATGCAAAATTTCATCTGGCATTCAATTACTCAGTGTGCTGACTCTGCTAATGAAAAATGAAATCGGTCACATTAAGTTCCAAGTAGAAACACTTCCTAACAATTTCTTAAAACTATAATTCTCAACTATGCTTTATGGAATGTCTTTAGCTCTTGTAGAGCAACCCATTATAAAGTAATGAGGAACGCTTCATTGTTCTTTCAAAAACCAATTTCTATCTGGATTGGTGCTTCACCAGTATTTATTTCTCCTCTTTGTTTGAAATGTTGACAATTCCACTGGCTTTTCATGTAATACTTTTAATCTCTTCCTACAACACCAGAGTTAACATAGTGCTTGTACGTCACTACTGCACATTGCTGTGAGCTGTCTGTGTCTCTTAAAACCAACCTCAACTCTGAATCCCAAAGTTTAATGCTCTCCTGGGAATCATGAGAACCTCCTGACAACATTATTAAGATATGGTAAAGATAAACTAAACACAGATATTATTGATTCCTCTAAAATAAGCACACAAATACTCAAACAACAAAAAAAAAGAAAAAAAAAGAGGGCTTCTATAATACAGAATCACAGAATGGGCTGGGTTGGAAGGGACTTTAAAGCTCATCTCATTCCAATCCCCTTGCCACAGGCAGGGACCCCTTCCACTAGACCAGGTTGCTCCAAGCCCTGTCCAACCTGGCCTTGGACACTTCCAGGGATGGGGCAGCCACAGCTTCTCTGGGCAACCTGTGCCAGGGCCTCCCCACGCTCACAGGGAAGAATTTCTTCCTTAAATCTCACCTAAATCTACCCTAATTTTGCTGAAAAATGCTTTTCAATTCCTTATTGTGAACAGTTTTTATACTCACAAACCCCTTCCCAGAACCACAGTGCACAGGTACACAGTGCGACAATTACCCAGGATAAGTTGCAGAACCAGGCTTATGTCAGTTTGCTGATATTTAAGTTTTTTTCCCCGTGAAGCTGCAGCAGCAAAAGGTGATACATCAAAAGTACTTCCATTTTTCCTCATCACTTTCTTTGGTCTTGTTGTTAAACTGACCCAAAGAAATATATGTAGAAATGCCATAGGCAACATAACTTAAAACAGTAGAAATTTCTTAAGAGATTCATCCACAACTTAAGGAGCAAACACTATAGAGCTCTTCAGGTATTTGGGAAAACAGTTATTGAAATATTGAAATAAATTGCAGCCTTCAAAAAAAAAACCAGACTGTACAGAAAAAGGCCGAGCAAGAGAAGAAACAAAGTAAGTATCTACATGTGATAAGTGACTACAGAGGAATGAGGCTTTCTGCATATTTTAGGAAAATCAAATTGGAATGGAAATGACAGTAGAAGTTTTTAGAGTTAACATTTTTTGTTGTAAATACTTACAGGCCTTTAGTATTTAAGGATATCTTTCTTGCCAATTCACATTCAGAATTTACATGTATTTCAATTTTACCATGATAAACCCTGATAACTTTTTACACACACCATATATTAAAGTTATGTTAGACACTGTTGCTAAAGATTTCATTGCCAGATACTCAGATGATTTTACCGAGACCTCAGCTGCAAAATATGTTTTGTCTTATCCCAAAGACTTTGGTGAAGATACTGGCAGTGATTTCTTGATAGTAGTGCCAAGCTACAAGTACTCAAAGGCTAAAAAAGGTCAAGTTTCCATACAATTCCCCCTATTAGTGTGGTGAACAAAGGCAAAGTAAACATGATGAGTAAGTACACGAGCAAGTAAGCCTCTATTAATGACACCAAATTATTTTGTATGTTGGAATTTGCATTTGACTATCACTGAGAACAAATCCCTTTCCTGGGCTTCACTACAGAAAGGGTGATTTAACTGGACAGACCGACCAGGTTCCCGATATTTTCTCCTGAGAAATGGCCATGTAGCAGAGCTATCTTACAGTACTTCACACTCACTAACTACAAAAATAAACAACCAATTTCATTCTCAAGCAATGCACAATAAGGTTTTGTTTCAGCAGTAAAGCCCCTTAAAAATCACAGTAATATAAATAAAGCATTGTCATTATCACTTCTGTTTTCTAGTAATATGCTTCATGCATCATAAGCCTGTTATAAAGCACATTATTTTGAAGTTACTAATGTTTAAATGCCTCTCACAGGGACAAAACAATAATTAAATGTGGCAAAACTTCATCAACTTATTTTACTCTACAAAGCCAAGTCATCACTTTTTCTCTTCATAAAGTTTATCGAAATCAAGTACACATTTTGGGAAATGTTTCTTGACTTACTTTCGATGAGCACTCTCCTGCCAGCCCAGTTGTCTTTGATGACTTGGATGTTGCCGTAGTGCGCGTCGCTGAAGAAGATGCGGTTGGTGCCCCTGCCCTTGAGGCTGTAGTCGAACGCCAGGGCGATGACGTTTTTGAAGTACTCCGGGTTTTCATAGGGCCTCACCGGCGAGTTGAGGTTGCTTTCGTCCGAGAGGTGTATGCTTTTTAAGATGGTCCTCCCCGAGTAGAGCAGGTACCCTTCGTGTCTCAGGCAGCTCGCCCCGTCCTCCGCCAGATAGCCGTGGGCGCACGCGCACGTCCTGCGGGCGCTGCCGCGGTAAAGGCACAGCTGGTGGCAGCCCCCGTTGCTCTTGGCACACACGTTAGTACCTGTGCGAAAACACAGGGGAACCTGTCTTTGACAGACGTAATTAGCTAACTTCAATAATGAAGTCTTGCGTATTCTAAGAATTCTTCTCATACAAGAAATTTCTGCGGTATTAACAAGTAAAATACAGGCTAAAATACTAAAGTCAAACTTGAACCACAACCTAAAAGAGAATTTCAGAGACAACAGTTAATGATGAAACACAATTAATGTCATATATTTTATTGAGGTAAAAGATAAAATGGGTTATTGCTCCGTAATCAGCCGAAGACATAGAAACTGTTTCAAGTGCTTTGAAAAATTTAAATAATTTTTTTAACACACCTATTACTGGCAAAAAGTCAGACAAAGACACCATCAGAGCACAGTACTGCTTTTAGAAAATTTTTATCCAAATAAATACATGTGTATTGACAGGTACAAAACTGTGCCAATCCAGTTCTCTGCTTTTAATGAAGAAATTTCCTAACATTTTGTTCTAATTCCTTTTAAAACTTGACTTCAAAAACTTAGTCCTTGAAAACTGCACACCATTAAGAAATCATTCTCAAATTAGTAACTACACTTGTTGCAAGAAATATTTAAAATTACAGTAAGAGCCAATAATCAGGAGCTATTTGCCTTTTTTACTATATACGAAGTACTGTTATAGTTAGTTTAGATATTTTAGTTTCTGTTTCTGACAAACACACTCAGCTCTTTCAGTAGAGTCATTTTCCCATTTCTGAAAGTTTTCCACATAATGAAGGAGAATAAAACATTTTAGACTGTTCTCAGGTACAAAGCCATGGTAATTGTTGGGGAGTATGTAGTGTCTGCAAGTACTCTTGCTTGTATTTTTTAACTGCTACATTTCAAGCTGAAAATAACTTTAAGGAAAAATAATTGGGAATGAGAGCTAGCTTGCTCTTAAAACTGGACACATTGAACTTCGTGTTCCTAGGAAAAACTACATGAGACGTAGTTATTTGGAATCATATGAAAACATATGGAGGTTTAGCTGTATACATTTTCACATTCAGTTTGCTCTAAAGATTCTTTAAAAGTTTTATTAGGCTAGACTAGTTAATATCTGTTTGGAAGGATAAGAGGTTGAGAAGAGAAAGGAAAATACATGAAAAGATTCCCCAAGCTTCTAAAATGTCTTTGAAAACTAGTCCAATGGACTTTAAAAAAATCTATATATACACTAGTGTGATATGGAAAAACATTCCAAAAACATTTTTCTCCTGTTTTTTCCCCCCCTTCTTCTCCTTCTGGCTCACTGACATCCCCTCCCCATGACATTAACCTTTTGTACCCTAGTAAAATTTGAAAAACGTATTAAGAAGTCATTCAGTCACATAACAGCAGTAGATTTTTAGCCTCAGGAACTATTTCTCCCATTCAGGTAATCAAGTCTATAAAGCCATCAATAAAAATCATTGCATGTAAAAAAGTGTTGGTTTGTCCCACTGTTCTATTTTCCTAATTCTATCTATATAATATGTTCTATAATATAAAGCTCTTCCAAGCAAGCAGACATTAACTATTTCCAGCCTAGTTAAAAGAAATGGGGTTTTTTTGCATGTATATTTTATTGTTATCCAGAAAATATGATGCCCACAGCACTCTGAAATTACACGCAGAGATTCTTAGTAGAATTACTATGCACGTTTGCAAATTATTTTTTCTCAAAAATATTTGAAATTAAACAAACTTTTTCTTACTGTTAAATGTTTTCCTTCAAAATGCAGAATTATTTTACATGTCATATTTAATGCAATTATTTTGCAAAGATGTATTGCAACAGAATCTGTATATAATGGTGTGAGTAAAGCAAATTTGGAGGGCTACCAACACCAGAGATACGTTTGTAATAGAAAAAAAATCTTGTATTGCAGTAACTGTTTTTCTCTCTCTTTTTAAACATATTTATGGAAAATTTTTTTCTGGATGGCTCGGTAGCAGTTTTTCTGAGGAAATCATAATTTTTGGTAGACATCTAACCATCTTCACTCACTGGAAGAAGTTTTTCAAGGTCTCATGAAAACCATAATTTTAGAAGTAAAAACACATTTAAAGCAAGATTATTCTTACTTAGGTAGTGGAAAATAAAATTTAACCATCGGTACCATAAATCACAGAAGAGTCTATAAAAACTTTTGTCACTTGAGTTTGCTAAACTAATTGAATATAAAGGAAATCTGATTATTTACAAGGTCTCTTCCCACAGGAAAAAAAAGGGGGGGGAGTGGAAGACAAACCCAAGCAATTTTAGAAAATAAATACTGGAGACAGAGAGGCTGGGAATTTCTAGTATGAGAAAATTCTGGTTTGTTTTCCAATAGAAATCACACTGCCTGAGATTACTATTCTGTAAACACAGTCCAAGGTCCCTTATTCCTAAGACTGGTTTTTGCTTCTGAAAAAAACAAACCAAAACAAAAACCATCAAACCTGGAATGACAAGGAAGTGTTTTGGGTTTAGATTTTCTCTTTAAAATGCTTGGAAGAATTTTAGTAGGATTTGCACCACATCTTTTCTTTTGTACACTAATTTTAATTTAAAAAAAATAAAAAGTACTTCAAGAGTTAAAAAGTGGAGACAAAATCATTGCTTACTTCATTTTTGGTATGCTTCAATATACATGAAAAAGTAGCAGGTGATATTAAAACAATCAATAGCATCCTTAAGAAGAAGCCAACCTTTCTCTCGTGCTCTATTAAAGACTTTCACTTCCTTCAGGTTTATTCCAAGGCCAGTCCTCATGGTCACAGCATCCGTGGCCTCATTCTTGTGGCCTCTTCTAATAGAGCCATTGGCATGTGCTCTGCCAAAAAAGTTGAAGATGTCTCATCAACAATCCTCAACTCATTCACCCCCAACAAAATGACTGACGAGCAGTGGAGAGTTCACCTAACGAGAGGTGGAGGAACCTGTTCTCTTCTACGATGCCGACGAGCTTGAGCTTTCGGCACCAGAACAGCCCTTCCTTTGGAAACTGCATCGATTTCTGGGAGCCCTTCGGCGACCTTGCTAAGGAATTGGCTAATCCTACAAAGGTGAGGTGCCTGGCACTGAAATATCATTTTCAGACTTAAAACACTTATGAAAAAATAAGTTACCTGTCAGACCAGTAGATGTAAGCTCCAAACACGGCAACTGAAAACATATCCACATTGCTCCCTGACAGCACAATCTCCCGGCTCCCTCCACTCTCAAGGTCAATTCTCTCTATCTTGTCGGTACGAGCATCACACCAATATAATTTATTTTCCTGAAGATTAATTTTAAAGGAAACATCAACAGTCTTGTCCGAGTATTTAATTAAGAGTTATTAAGACGACAACAAAGCGGAACACCAGCTGGCGTTAACGAAACGTAACAAACACTGTACAATTTTAGCACATGGTGGGAGACAGAGGAACTGACCTCGTAGTCGATGGAAATCCCGTTAGGCCACGCAATCCCCAGGCTCACCAGGACAACCTTCTCGGACCCATCTAAGTGTGCCCTGCCTATGCAAGGGGTCTGTCCCCACTCTGTCCAAAATAAATACCTAAAACATTGCAGAAATCACCAATTAAAATTTAGCATCAAAACAGGAACTGCAAACATGTGATACCATACTTCAGTCGCATGCTGAATGCGCTATTGCCATTAAACGGGTGCTTAAAAACATGTGAAGTACTTAAAAAAAACATAAGTGTCATGCCTCTAAATAATCATAACAAATTAAATGTACCATAATACTTGTTTAATAGAAAATTGAGTTGATAAATATTTTACAAAAGATGTATATGAATAAATTCATAAAACTTCACTCAATCACTTAATATGTTATTTTATTCCTTAAAGAATTCAGCTTTGTGCTTGCAAAAATAAAAGCAAATTAAAAAAAATAAATAAATTACTGGAAGAGAAGCTCTTGCCTCTGATGACTAACAAACGTGCTAATACAAGAGATGTATGTCCAATTTGAAAATGTTTAAATAGGAAGAAATGAGCAGCACTGCAGGAAATGGCAGAGCAAAGGGACTGGATTTGAGAAGAAAATGTTTTTCCAATTCTGTCAAATGCTCACAGGAAGAATCTTCATCTTGCTTATCTACTTTTCTGTTCCTATGTATTTACTGGCACAGCAACATCACTAATTTGGGATAAGGTGTCAGGTCAAGCATTATATATAATATATTAAACTATATTATAAACACACACACAATAACATTCTGCAGAAGGGAACTAAGATAATAAAATAGAGGCCTCGAATACTACTGATTGCTTGAAGAGAAGGAATTTCATAGCAAATATTCACAAAACACACGAACTTTGTTGCTGTACACAAAGTGAACAGATCATACAAAACCACCCTCCATTGCTTTGCTCTGTGTGAAATGTATGCATTACTTGTTTTTTTAAAGATTATAAAAGTGCATTCTGGGCACTACTAAACAGTTCTTCCTCTGTGTCTGGTGTCATCATTACACCAATCTGTTGTTAAGTCTCGGTATTTGATTGGATGGCTGCAAGTATGTGAAATAATGAGGGGCAAAAATGTGTTAAGGGAGAAAAAATATGGATCCTATAATTTTCTCATCAAATTTATCTTCTGAAACAATGTTCATCTTACTTTGGCTCTCATTGTAGGGCTTTCTGGCTCTAAGAAAAACAAATCTGTTCTCATACTTCTTGACATAATAATATTTCTACTAACTACAAAACTTATACTACATGAGGAAATTGAAGTGCAACTTAGCTAAATTAAAATATGTTTGAGAAGTGGTAAAATAGACAACACCATAGCTAAACTAAAAATATGTTTGAGAAGTGGTAAATAGACAACACTAACCAGCTGGATACCAACAATCACTGCTGAAGTTTAATACAACTTAACCAGATTACTAACAGCACCTCTAAGCAGAACTGACCGTGCTTTCAGGGATCTAATTAGAGCTACTTTCTTAATACAGCATATGAATTAAATGTTGAATACAGAAATATACTTGAATTAAACTTTCCACACTTTTTCCTTAGACTAGCTACTCTGATGATTAAAAAAAAAGAAACCCCATAATTAGCAGGTTAAATGAATCTAAAGTCTTCCAAAGAACATCCTGAATAGCTGCCAAAAAACGTAAGGCAAGTTATTAATTACTCCCTTAGAGCATTAGTGATTATAAATATATTAATATATCAATTTACACAAACCATTAGCTAGTACAGGAAAACTTCATCTTCTCACATCTCCTTGAAAGTTCTGGGAAGTACCAACTTAAATACTTGTTCCCTGGACCTCTGCAGGCAACAGCATGCTACCGATATGTTTGATGTATATACTGTGATGATAAAACAACTATGACTTAACTTGGTTCAGAACTATCCCTTAGCAAATTACACAGCTGAAAAGGAGATGCAAGTGCTGCAAATTTGATGCTGGCTTAGAATCTCCTTAGGAAAAAATTCAATCAGTTTAAGCCCCTCCCACTCTCACCCCAAGCCCTAAATACAAATGAAATTCCCTAAATATTTTTAAAGCAGGTATTCTCCAAGTCTTCCAAGAATTGTTTCACAATGAGCTTAATTCCATATTTCAATTGCAATGCTGAGCATGGTCAGAAAATTATTATTAAAGCAGCAAAAAATCAAGCAAGTGCATATAATATGAATAAATACACCTGATTAGGGACAAAGACACCCTTTTGCAGGGCCACACGTTCTTCACTTCTTTCTCAGTAACAATAAATAATGTCACCAAGCAGCTGAATGCTGCCTGCTTCACACCCTGGTATAACTGGCAGATTCAATGAGATCTAATAACTGCTGTTCTCCTCTCTGTTCTTACAGCTGTCAGCTCAAGCTTCAGCAGAAATGCAGAATGTGAAGTCAGGGCCAAAGGGAGGGAAGAATCCCTTTGAAAGTTTTGCCTCATAAAGGGAGAGAGAGGTGACAATAATACAAAGGGCGAAGGGCCTTAAATCTTTCTGTAGAAAGGTGTACCCTTTTCTTCCCTAACAAAAGACTGCTGCCCATCTCCTGAAGAAACTGTGACTGGAGGTATCTCAAGTTATCATTTTGTGGCACAATGTCATAAAATAGATGAAACTTACCTTCCTTCACAGAAAATACACATTCTACCATCCTTTCCTCCTCCTCAAGTATTATAAACAATCCCCCTGCCATGGGCAGGGGCACCTTCCACTAGAGCAGGTTACTCCAAGCCCCACCCAGCCTTGAACAGCTCCAGGGACAGGGAGTTTTTGTGTTTTGGGAGCTGGAAGGGAACAGCACATTCCCTATTTCTGGTGATGTTGCAGGGTAATTCCTGCCCTCAACAACCAGTTGGATGAAATTTTGCCAACCTGTTCAGTTTTGCCAGCCCTTCCTCTGCTACCCACACGCTTCATCTCACACAACTTTCAGCGACCCTGGGCAATCTCCTTGCTTGTCATAAAGGGATGTTACTTGATACTGGAGTTTATAAACCCCAAGGATTACACTGCTCTGCCATTTTATCAGGACACTGATGAATCTCCTTGGATCTGCTGGAAACTTGAGAACAGATTTAACCATGCTTCCAAGCAACTTCCAAACATCAGGCAAAAGGTTTGCCTTGGAAAATTAGAACTGTTTTGCAAAGAAATGACGGTAAATCATGAACACAGAGCACAATGGAAAAACTCTGAGTGTGTTAAGAATAACATTTCCTTTCCACCTGTGCTTATTTACAAGACATTTCCAATATAATCCTTTGGGTTTTATTAAGTGTTTATCTATTAGGACAAAGGCCTCGACTTGCTTATCTAAAAGCTTCAGTGCTAGCATGCAAACTGTAAAGGAAATGCAAGTAGCCACGGTGGTGTTACCCTTTTTCTGGGTGTACAGCAATAGATCTCGGCTGGTCCAAGCCCTGGGATATAATTACATATCGGAACGAGCCGTTGAGCCTGGCAACTTCAATTAAGTTGAAGCCATGATCCGTCCAATATATGTTACCTAGAAAAAGCACAGGGAAGTTACTGCAGAGAGACAAGGAGACTGGAAAAGTGTAGGAATCTTAAGCGTGTAAGCTAGGACCCGAAATTAACAGCTGTTTTTCCATTTATATGTATCTTAGATTTGTGATTGATAGTCCTATTCAGCCTTCCATTTTAGAGTATAAACCTGTAATTGTGGTTTTCACCATTGAAACTGTCCAGCTAAGAAGTAGCATCCAAGATACATAATTTCCAATACTAGAAATTAGAACTTAAAGCAAACCACCTTAATCAGTCTTGAGCAGAACACGCAAGAGTGTCTTGTCAGAACGATTGAGAAGCCCCAAAGCAGGTTCAGACCTACCTGCTATCCAGTCCACTGCAATGCCTTCAACTCTTCCCAAACCATTTGTAACAATGTCTTCTTTCCATGTCTGGTCTCGCTTCGATCTGCTGATTTTGTTGAAACCCATGTCTGTCCAATAGATTGTATCATTTCCTACAAAGTACATGGCAATGAGTCTTAGATTAATCATGGTACTTCAGTCAAAGTGTCTACATGACTTACTGTGAAAACTGAAAATAATAACTTTATTGATGTGATTCAGAGTAAGCAGAAAGATGGTACCAAAATTACCACCTTTAGTTTCTTGTTACTTTTCCTTTTCTTAAATTTTATTTAAAATCATTTTCTCAAAATTATAAGTTTTCTGCTATTTGTTTAGTACTGCATTTATAGCACAACAGGGCCATGACATCAGATGGAAGCTATTACCTCTGCTCAATATCACAACTAATATTTTTTTCCTAATGGAATAAATGTTTATAAAACATACTTTTTTTATTATACACCACTCCAAAATATTAAGGAGACTGAGAAATTACAGTGTAAAGGTGCCTATACAGTAATTTCTTGAGTAATCACACAGATGAAATTTTGGCAGTATCAAAAAAAAAAAAAAAAGGAAAATAAAAACTAACATTTCAGAGTGATGAACAGAGAAGAAAAAAAAAATATATATTTTATCCACAACTCAGGTGGGCTTTTTTGCTTGACTAGCTTTCATTTTTAGCGTATTTTGCTGTTTAAAGGCATCCCAGGTGTCTTCCCTGCCATTCTGCCGCAGTGGTTGTCCTAAGGCAGACGAGAAGGACCACTTGGACCATTTAGACTTCTCAGCCATACTGTGAATTTAGAATGGTCCAAGCACAGAGGTGCCCTCCCCCTCTGCTGCTCACAGCACCCTCAATAAGGACACTGGGTACCCAAAGTGAGAATGTCCCTCAGGCAGAACTGTCTCTGTTTCCACTGACAGAGCTCTGAGCTCCCAATGCTACAACCCACAGTCTGCTTTCCAAATAAGCTACTTGGTCTGGCAAAAACACTGCTCAGAGACATCAAATACTTGTTCATTCTTCACTTTTTCATACTTTTTATATTTGCTTTTAATTCCATCAAAGCGAGTGTGTATTTGTAGAACATATGTATTTCTGTATATAAATGTACAAGTATTACCAACATAAATACATAGAAATAATCTATATCTGCATATATATATGTGTGTGCAAATATTTCTGTTTATACATATATCTGTAAACAGAGAGAGATGAAAGAAAAGAGAAAAAAAAATCTTGCTCAAATAATCAGATTTATTTGAGACCAAACCAGATAGGTATGCTCAAGAATCTTAGCCACACCATCAATAAATAAATGACAAATTCTGGCTTCAAGCAACCCAAACATAAAGGAGTCATGTGTTTTGCTACTTATTTCAAATGAGTATGAAAATTACATACATCTTAATACCAGCTGCATGTACGTTCTGTGATAAAATCTTGATCTATGGTTGCATAGAAGTGTATGTCAAATACCCTTCCATGGGATACAAGAGATATGGAATTACTACAAAGTCTTATCTGGAAGTACATAGTTAATAAAAACTCCCCAAACTATTATGTTTATCAACTAGATAAGATGCCCTACAAGTGAATTTTATGCATTTCATGCTCCATCTTAATTCATCTCCATAAAAATAAATCCCTTTGTATTGGGACCATGGCTATTTAAGTCAGCCATGTAAGCAAGAATGCAAAAAACATCTTCAAAACTGGTAGAAGAACAGAGAGAACTCTGTGGTTTCACTTCCATGACTAAATCTTAATGCATATAGCACAACATTGCAGTTCTGTTTTCTTAATTAATGCTTTTCAGTTTCATTTAATGCATCGGTATTTTGCCAACAAAATCGCCTTAACTCAGCATTCAACATACAACATCACCCCTTTTCTCCTCCAAGCAGACCAAGCTTTGAAGTGCAGAGGACCTCCCCACCATGGGAAATAATCATTTCAACAAATGCCAATCAAGTACTAAATTATTTTCACTTTTGTATGGTGAGCTCCCTGGAAAAACAATGAGCATTTGCATACTATGAAAAAATCTTCAGCAGGCGGGAAGAATCAGTGCCACAATCTTTAACAATTCAGAAATTAAAGGTTACTGGGATCACACTCAGTTTTATAAACCTGTGACTTAACATTGGCAATCCTTCTCCTCAATAGCCTCTAAAAAAGTCCAAAGGTTATAAACCCTCAGTTCATTCATTAGAATTTAGAAGTATCAAAACTCAGGGAGAAAAAAAAGTGCATGTATCTCCTATCTCATTTATGTCTGCAAAAAAGGTTCTTTCTGCGTTGTCTTTTCTCCTCCAGACTGATTCTGCGCGCATTCTCAAAGGAATCAGCAGCGTTATG
>VWZG01009088.1:652716-685730 GCA_013396735.1 Grallaria varia
CTGGGTTGGATGTAAGCTTTAGTTATGATAATTAAGTAGTGTTATAAAAATAGGAATCACCTCTATGCTGCGCGCACGTCATTATACTTTTCAGTAAAGAACTCCTCTCTGCTTTACCTCAATTAAATTGCCTCAAAAGTTTTTGTCCACATTTTAGGCAACAATAC
The DNA here is from genome assembly GCA_013396735.1 of Grallaria varia. NCBI lineage: Eukaryota > Metazoa > Chordata > Aves > Passeriformes > Formicariidae > Grallaria > Grallaria varia. Next base: position 652,884 of record VWZG01009088.1, read on the forward strand.
TCCTTGCATATGTTAATCTATTTTAGCCACTTTGCATACCTAAACCTCACTGAGAGCAGATCAAAATTTGTGGAGAAAAATACCAAGATGAAATCTGAAAGTACTTCCACTTGCCTTCTGAATCATATTTGAGGTGTTAGGAACAAATTTACGAAACTCAAGGTATGAGAGAAACAATTGGTTTTCAAGCTGAAGTGCCATCGAAAGCTGTACCGTAACTTTTTATAACACCCAATATCCCTTTGTGATTTCACTGCCACACACTATTGCCATCCATGGGTCCCAATGCCTTTGTCACTGTCAACCTGTTCATGTTCCCTGGGCTGTAACTGATCATCAGGTAGGTTGGAGAACCTCCCTCAGTTCCATCCCTCCTCAAATTTCATTTTTCCCAGAAGCTAAAAATCTTATTCTTCCAAAAGAGTAATTTGATACTGATCAGAGAGTTTTATTTGCACTTCACTAAAGTAGAAGCTAGCAGACCCTGTAAGCAGACCCCTCTCAAAGAAAATCCCAAAACAAAAAAACCCACGAGCTGTAAAATCCCCAATAAAATCCTCATATGGATATTTTAGAACAAAAAGGTCAAATTTCAGTCTTCTGTATTAGACATAATAATTCTGTAAAGTTTGCATGACTTAAACTGAAAACTAGTATTTTTAAAGTTAAGTATACTATAATAAAAAATATAATCCTTGAAAAAACCAGTTGCATTTTCTTAGGACTCACTGTCAAATATATGTCACTAACCCTTCTCTCTCCTCCTGTACCTCTCCAGGAAAGATGAAATCGCTGTATCATGGTCTTTCCCAACTCAGATACGTGGACAAAGGCATTGGCTTTTAGGTGACTTTAATGTCTTGACCTGAACTATCCCCATAATACAACCAAAGCTCTGAGTATGAGCAGTCACTTATTTGAAAGTAAAATATACGAGTAGGAGGGCACTGTAAAAAGGCGAGTGGATTTGAAATTGTACTGTATGGAGCAGAGATACAAGAGGATCAGTGGAGAAGCAGGCCAAAAGAAGAGAAGACTTAAGGAATTTAACTATGGACCTGCTCAAAAAAGATTAAACGATATTTGTGGGATGAAGTAGCCTAACAGTATGAACAGAAAAAGGTCTGATTTTTTTTATAAGAAGGCATAAACTAACATACACTGAAGCAAAAAAATTAGGATCTCTCAATACTGAACCACAAGGAAGAATTTATTTCAAAATGAATACAATGCACCAGGATAGACTGCCTTCTTCAGGAAGGCAAAGTCCGTACATACATAACATAGGTAACTTTAGATTTTATTTCTAAACTGCTAGTATGTAAACTCAATGGGTAACAAAAGCAGTTAAGATGGAAGTCTTCTCAAAGAACCAATGGGTTAAAAATATGGAGGTACAAGAGGTTTTCATGTCACTGCTAGGTCAGAGATTTTTTTTCTAAAAACTAATCAAGAATTCCTAACACGTTTGAAGACACACACCTTTCAGCACCAGTGGGAGATGTGGCCAATTGCTTTGCAGAATCTAATCTTTAATTTTTTCCACCTTCTTTCACGTGTATGCTAAGGAACAACCTCCTAATTTCATGGGAAATTCATCAGGCTATGAAAGCTAAAAGGTGTTTTTATGTCTACAGCGCAGTGGAAAGGTCTGCAGTGTACCCAGGTGTTCCTCAGGCTGTTTTTGGAAGGCACAAATGGATACAGAGGTGGTTTGTACCTGCAGGGAAGTGGCTGAGCTGTGGTGGATGGGAAGCAAAGTATCCCGCTCCGCTGCCAAAGCCACCTGCCAGGCACAACACACAGGGCAAAGAAAATTCTCTGGAAAAAAGTGTCATAACAGGACCAAGGGTTTTTCTGTGAAAAAGCAACTAGTGAAAGCTGCTTTCCTACCTGATGACCACTTTCTGTAAAACCACCAGTTTCCTACTCAAGTTCTCAGCAATGACTCCACTGAAAACCAGCAGGCAGTGCTGCCAGAAGAGTCTACATAAGCAGTACACATGTTTTTCTATTTACTGGAAATATTTTCCACTTAACTGCAAAATGTAAGATCTCTGTGGTTAACACTGTTAACACAATCAGCTTCCAATTCCTTTAAATGCAGATGTAATTACTTAGAAGGGTTATTTTGAAAATGAACAGTTATTCATGAGAACAATATACAATTTTTACCATCCATACAATAAATTACACAGAATATTTACCTGCATGGAAGTCTATGCCCACAGCAAATGAAGCCCCAGATATAGGCATTAAAGCATCCATTTTATCATTTGGATCAAGAGGAATTCCTCTAACTCCTTCATGAACAGAATACATGAGAAATGATTCAATACCTATGGCAAAGATAAAAGTAGCCAATGAGTTTCTAAACTGGAAACTTTCCCAATTAGCAAAACATGAGGAGCTAATATGCACGAGATGGAGTTTTCCAACACTGCTCCATAGTTTTCCATCTCCTTAAAAGAAACATCCATCAGTTATTATGGTGCATTTCTAATTAAATGATAAGTGCTGTCTTATGAAGAGAAGGGAATCACTGTCCATTTCAAACAATCCTTTATAATTAGGGTATTAGCAGTAATAAAAATTAAAACTTAAGAAAAAAATGTTTTCAAATTGTAAGAATAATAACTCATGCACACTTCCTTCACAGAGACAAGAGAAATACATCATTTTAGTGACCAATGCAGTTGATGCCTATTAAATGTCTACTTTGGTGTTAGATTAATCACACTGCAGATGCACCTATTTCTACTAGGGAGGAATAAATTTATATTAAGAGCAATACAATATGAGATACCCAACAATTCAGACACTGTAGTCTATAATTTAGTTTAAAGATAAGGTATATGACCTTGAACAAATATTTATGTCACTAATGATGACTCAGTCTGCTTTTCTGCCTGCATTTAAAAACAAAATTACTCCTCAGAGTTTCCACAAAAAGTCTATGATATTAAATAATGAAACTAAAAGTGAAATTTAGTTCCGTCCCTAACCACAACAGACATTCCTCTGTCACTGCTTCAATCAAGAACATTAACTTGAAATGAATACAGTTTATTTCCTCGTTACAATGTTCCCATAAAACTTGAGTTCAAATAAATCCTGAAAGCCATTTCACCTTTGCAAGCCATGCGGTTCTTTTGCAGGTTGTAGCCCACGGTACACATGCAGGTCCTGCTGGTTTCCGAGGTTGGCAAACAGAGCTGGGAACACCCCCCGTTGTTGAACTGACAGGAATTGCTGCCTGTACCAGGATGGGAGAGGAGACAAGAGGAAGGGAAACTTGAACGGTGCAATCCTGACGACAAATGAGTCTTGCCATCAGTCTATTAATATTATCTTGCCAAACCCAAATTTTGTTCAGCTAACTCCTTCAAAAAATTGAGACATGCACAAAACATTTGATAAGTCCTTCCATGCTTTACTCCTATGGATATTATACATACATTTTCCTTCAAAATATACAATAACTCAGTTTTCTGAAAAACTTGCCTATTTTAAAGTAAAAACTTATGGAAAACCTGAAAATACCACATTAAGTTTGGAGTGGCAAAGACGAAATCCCACTGACAATAACCCAGAAGGTTTATCTTATTCCAGACTGTGAGCAAATCATTGGTCATATATTTATTCATCAAATATATATTAACCTTATTATCTTCATGAACCAGCATTTTTTTAGTATACTTAAGATACATACGAAAGTGATCTCCAAAATCCATGGTCCTACTGCCTAATTAATACAATATTTACTTCTAAATAATAGATGAACATTTTTAAGTAAGATTTACAATAAACAATATACACAGCACACTAAACTCACCTCAAATTTGAATTTCATGAAGAAACATTTAAATCCACTAAGGCATTCAAAGAATTAGAGGATTACAAGTTACCAAGCCCACAAGAACCAGAATGCTGCTTGTCACGTTTATTTTGGCATTCCTAATTTTGAAGCAGAACACATTTCTTCACCTAAAATCTTAGAAGTTTTCTTCTCTGCAGCAGTACTGCTAACAGCCAGGCACTCAGGAGCTATCTGTATGACTCCATGGCTGGGAGTTAAAGCCTTTTAAAATTATAGAAATATTTCTGAATGCTTAAATTTGTATTATTTACTGTTCCACCACACCTAAAACTAGTCGCTTTTAGTAACTGGAACCTGCAATAAGCTCTTTCTAAAGAAACTCACAAATGCTTTCATCACCCATCTCCAAATTCCTCAAACTGTGCGCATGACGTCAAAGTCCACTTTTTTAATGTTATCTTAGCTCCCACTTTGCCAACTAAATTTTGGCAATATTAGCAAGATCTCCCCATTTTTCTGCTGCCTCAGTTTTGATTTACACCACTGTCACTACTGTCAACTTAAATGAATTATGCCATGTTTCAAGATAGGTAATGAAGGATATTAATGAATTCTCTCCTAATACTTCACTTAAAATTTCAATAATTTGATATGAGTTACATGTGGTAAGCCCCTTTTTTTGACTAAAAATTTTAAACTCTAAAAGGACTTCAATCCTCACTATAGGAAACACCTGAAAAAATACATCAGGAAGGTATCTTAAATCAATCATCCTATTATATTCAATAACTGATTCATAAAGTATTTTTACCAATACAATTTATTTTATCACTGAATTACATGAAATACCTATTATTTTCTTCTAGCCACATTTGGAGAATAACACGAGAAAAGACACTGTGCACTCTAAAAGTTAATTAAACACTAAAAAATGCCACCCACCTTGTTGTGCTGCTTTATCGTACACTTTCATATGTACCACACCTGAAGTTTTGTTTCGCAGGACGGTTGGGTTTCTTCCATCTTTTTTATTACAGGTTCCGATCTGGGCTAAGTTCTGGTCTGCCCACCAAAGCTTTTTATCTGTAACATGTACAAGTTTTGCAAATTAAGATCACGGATGGTTGGAACGTAAGGTGGGGAAAAAGCTTTTGAGGTTAATTCTCAGACCAATTTTAAGGACGATTACTTCAAGAGGTTATAGAGACAATCTGAAGGCAGTGTGTTATTAAGATTCTGAAGACATGAAAACAGTCTTCGCTAATTACATTTTTGCTGCTACAACTGCTAAAAAACTTAAAACAAGCCCCCCAAAACCCCCTAAAAAATATCACAAGACCAAAGAAAAACACTAAAAAAAACAACAAGCAAAAAAACCCAAACCAAACAAAACACCCACAAAAATCAACAGACACCTTGAGGTCAGATCTCTTCTGACTACTCACCATAAAATTGGCCAGTTATGCACCAAGACCTAAAATTCTATCTTTTAATTGTTCAGACACTGCTGGGTGGAAAACAAACACCCCAACAGTCTTGTACCAAAAGACCCAAACATGTCATACAGCTCTTTTTGACCATAATTCTAAGCAAAAGTTGGACTTTCTCTCTGCATTATGGATTTATTCAGTCAGTAGATAACTCATCTATGATTTCTAGTATGACATCTATTTCTATATTAATTTTAAAATACAGTAGATTATTTAAAAAAACACTTTAGCACAAAGACAACTTGCTTTCACAAACTAGGGAACAAACAACACTATTCTGAACCTTTAAATATCAAACGTTTCTTTGCTTGATTATGCTAACAAGAGTGTTTGATCACTAATTACAATCCTGTTGCTGAAACTGAGTTATAATATATGTTAAAATTGCTGTATTTATCCATTCTGTTGGGTAATTAGCATTAAGCACTGCAACACATTGCGAAACAGCAATTTGCAATGCCAAAAAATTGCTCCACCAGCATTGTGGACGGCCCTTTGGAGATTTCAAGCACAAATTTTGATGGGTCATTAGTTCTCATTAATGGTGGTTTGAGTATTTATAGAAGACAACTATGTACTGCACTTAGGACTGGGCAAATTGCCTAGATATATTTCATTTATTAATGTTAATGTAATGAATGGTGTTACGGCAATTAGAAGACTGATGACTTGGAAAATGAAGGTGTATGTATTTGAAGTTTCCTGATCTAAGCAGCCCCTTTCACTTTGCAATTACATCCAGCAAAGTCACCGCTCCCACCATCCGAGTCACTAGAAAAGCTTCCTGGTGTTACTTTTGAAACTTTATTTAGGATAAAACAAACAAAAAAAAAATCAAATAACCGATATATCATTTAACTACATGACAACAGTAAATGCCAGCATGAATATAATTTGGTTATATGAACCCACATTATCTGTCTAAAATGAAATACTGTAATTGTTACTTTATGTTTTGATTGCTTGATAATACACTTTGATGACTATATTATATACCGTTTCTGTTCAAAAGGCATTGTTCTAATATCTGCACACCCATTGAAAAAGCTATCATGTACATCTGATTTTGTTGTATTGCTGATGGACTTTTTTTTAACATGAATTTAAACAGAAATAGCACTTACACAAAATCATTCACTACATGAAGTTACTGCATTTTATACTAAAAAACCCAACCAATGCACAATAAATTATATCCTGATTATACACTCTACACAACCTACATCTTATTCCTAGTTTGCACAGACATGAGCCGAATTTAGTGGGTTTGTGTAAATTGTATTTCTGTGAGGACCTGATACAAAATCAAACCAAATGCCTCTACCAAAACTGCTGACAGAAGCCTTCAACATCCTTTTTTTTTCCCCTCAGCTACAAACTCACAGTAACTAATCAATACTTTTCTAGCAATGCTCCGTTGATGATTCAGGGCCCTGTATCATTCCAGAACAAACACATCAGTTTGGAAGCACATCAGATACTGCTGCGAGTTCCTTTGCAATTCAAATCTTGTAATACAATGACTCTGCTCACCAATCTGGAAACGCAGCTCTCACCATAAAGGTAAATTTCCAGGCCAGAAATTTCCAGAATGATATATTAAGTTCAAACCTTAAGACAACTTTAGGAAGCATTTTCTTATTGTTGAAAAGAGCTTTGCTCTGTTGTATAAGAAAATCAGAGATTCTTTCACATGGAATATCTTGAATGTCAAAGCCGTGGATATATTTAATATCAACTTGTAAATGATGTCAGCAGCAGGTGTTGAAAATGATGCAGGGCAGAGGGTGTTGTGAATCAGACAAGCTTCTAAAAGACTAGAATCAACTTCAGAGGTTTCTGAAGAAATTAAAGTGGAAAGCCAACATCGTAGCAGAAGAAAATTACTATTGTCTTGCATTTGGTCAACAAACAGTGGGAAGTACTAGACAAATAATTCACACTCATTTTTTGAAGGATAAATTAACAAAAACTGCCTGATATTGCAAGTGTTGACATTTCACATCGTGAATGTGTGTTTGAAGAAAAAGCGGGAAGAGCAGAAAAGCAAAATATGACTTCACGGATTTACAGAAACTGCTTTGTAACACAGATAGGCAACAGCAAAAAACATTTCTTCTATGATGAAGTGCATAGAAACATGGCAATTTAATATGTATTCAAATTCCTTACTTTCAAATGAAATATAATTTTCATCCCATAATTTTCATGCTCAAAAAGATGTAGCAAAAGCAGGCGCCAAAAGTCTAGGAATTTTGCTCAGAATATGGAAAAAGGAAGATGACTGACACTACTGAGGAGAAAACCAATAAACAAAAGAACCAAAATATAGAAAGATGTGAATTATGTATCTTTTTTCTGTTTCCCTCAAGGATAAACCTGACAGTTACTTTGGCACCAGCTTGTTTGCTAACATTATTTTTTCATGTCTTACCATTTGCCTTCTATAACCTCCCACTAAAGAATATAATAGTAGGAAAATGTGAACCAGAGCCTGGAAAGGACCAGACAACATGAACATCTGGAAGAGTAGGAGTAACTTCCAAATGGTTTACAACAGTGAAACTGCAACACTAAACCAGGGGAATTGCAAGCAATAAAAACAATGAGCAGACTGGGGGGCAGAACTAAAGGAGACCCATCATTGCCTGGTGGAGCTCTGAACCCCCCCATAAATTACATTAAAAAGCAAACCCAAACTGCATTGACTCAGCCAGCAGCGTCTACTGAGTTCACGTCACAGAACAGAACACCAGCTTCTCATTTCCTTTCCCATTTGTAAATTAACAATCTAAGATAGAGAAAATTGAGATATCGGAACAGCACAGAAATCACCAAGGCGAACAAGAAGTCACCCTTGGGCCAAGCCTCTCACCGTCATCACTTTTTTATAGATCTGAAAAATTTTCTAGAACCTAAGTTATAAGATACAGCAAAACCCACTGGAAAGTGCCAGAAGATCTATTTGGTTTTTGTGCAAAAGGCTGCTCAGACAAGGAACAGAAGGCACAGACTGCAGGATCTTCCTTGGGTGTGTCTGGGAGCTCACGCTTTCTGACAAGGACACGGAGGGCTGGGGAAGATGCTTCACAAACAGCTAAAAAAATTTGCAGAAGTAACAACTGAGGCACTCAAAGAGATGACTGGTAGAGTAAATTAGTTCGAAATTTAGCAGTTTTTCCAACAATTCTTACAAATCTCAGATCATTACCCATCCCCTCAAACTACCAGGGTTCCCTACACTGTTTCCTTTGGTTTAACTCTTCAGGACAATATGGGTTCTGAAGACCAACACTGACCTATGCATGACCTGGTGACAAACTGTACAAAAAGGGAGTCCCAAAATACTCTATCTTCTCTTTCTGCCCCCACAGAAACAACTTACAGTACAAGACCACATACTAAAATAAATTTAAAAATCCCCCAAAAATATAAGCTACCCAAAATACTGCACTGAGTGCAAAAGACAGAAAAAAAAAAAAAGGAAAAGACAGTGGTAGATTGCAGGACTCCCTAGCAACGAGTGGACGCAAAGCCTACAAAATCAAAAGTTTGGGCACAGGTTTGTTTTCTTTTCAGTCACTGATGAATTTGAATGGCAAAAAAAATTTGTTCATTTGTTCACAGAGAAAAAGCATTCCATTCACGGTGTTTTGTCGTGTTTACTGTGTTTTTAGACAGAAGCAGTAAAGAAAATTTAGGAAACGGAGCAAAAACGATGCAGTAAACATTGCAATTACTTGATTCACGTTCTATTAAACTAGTAGGCAAACAGATCAGCAGGGGTACTAAATTTTCACAGGCTATGATGTTAAATCGTACATTAGAACAAATCAGTAATTCTTCTTTATTTATATATTATTAGTTATGACCATTTATCCATTACAGATCTCTTACCTTGCTTCATATGGCAATGGATTTTCTGTTCTGACCCATTTTACATGCACAAAGCCTGTCTGTGAGGAGCTGATAATAAATAAATGGCATTTATGTGCCACAATATGAAAACAGAGGGGACAGACGAACACAGAAGCTTTTCATGTTTTTCAATCAGCACATACAGTACTGGTGGTTAAAACTGTATTTTTTGCACTTTTTTTCTGGCAGATGTATATATAGAATCGTACTGCAATGTCATATTGCAGTTTGGCAAAGCTATGGCTTCAAAACAAAGGTTTGTTTACCATTTTTGAGTAGGAAGAATTGTCATCACCCATAAAGACAAAGCATCCCAAAGTTAGAATATTAGAGGTATATATATGTGTAAAAACTGTGCAGCAGAAACTCTTCCATCTCCACACCTGCAAGAATTCAACTACCTCTGTGCAAACAATCATGAAACACTCTGCTTTACATGAGAGCTATAACCTCTTTATTCCATATCCCAGATGGGTCACCACTGCTGTAGGTTCTGGGAATCACAGACATCTCAGTGAGAGTAGGAACAAACACTCTTTACATCTCTTATTAAAGACTGCCAATAGCTCCCTAGAATAAAGGTCATGTATTCAACCTATTTCTAGTCACAATCCAATCAATGAAAGACAATTTGTCTATATAAATATTCTTGACTCCTTCTGACAGCAAACTTACTTGTGTTTATGAATGCAGCTATAAAAGCATCCCGTCTCCAAAAGACATTGACAGCATTTAAAGTTCAATACTGGTCAAATGTGTTTGTAATAAATCCAATTTAGCAATTACCACTTTACACTATGACATAATTCATATCATGTGCATAGAAGTCTTTGGCTTCTATTTAGCATGAATTTCTCTAGCACACCATCTATATGCACATAATTATTATGTAATTAATCCATCAAATAAAATACTTCCTAAAAAAGGCAGTGGCAGCTGATGAGTCACCTAACCCCAGCAACAGTCTGCTTACCAACTGAACTTTTTTTTGGAACATCCAAGATAAATATAAATAATTTTTGAACAGAAAAGAGGTCAGCAAAGCATTTGGGAAAAATATAGAAAGTTCTAGATTTATCTCCAGCATAACAGAAATACTAATTCTGAGCCAGACTGGAGTTTTTTACCTCTCTGTCCCAGTTACAGCAAAGGTCAAGAGCTGAAGATGCATTTGAGAAACTGAGTTTGACAAAATATTTTTACAATAGTCAAGAATCTTCAACTAGTTGATTTTTTTTGAAGACATTTTTCCTTGTTTTACTGTGCTTTTGATTTTTTGATAGGTGTTTTTCAACATTCTAAACACTCGTGCAAACAGAATATTTTTTTCAATATATTTAATACATGGAGCAGAGATCTGAAAACGCAAGTCAATCATTAATTCATCACCCAGAGAAGTCTTCACCAAGTGCCAGCCAGTCCAGCAAACTGGAGCTATTCTGAACCAAGCAGGCAGGATTGAGCAGCAGAGGAAACAAGTCATAGATAATTCTGTGTAATAAAGAGCATTATACAGTTCCTTCCCCTTCCTATATGCTTTACAGGTGGCTATAGCAAAGAAAAGCCATCTCTGTGTTACCTTCATCCTGTGTGTGTATATATATATGCAAGACTACATTAAGAAACATATACTTGTAATACAGATGGCAAACTGTCTGTTGAATTACAAAGAACTTTTTTCACAGACAATACAGTCTCGCTAGTGAATGTACTGTAGGCATATAAAACCAGTGAGTTTTTATACAAGCTTTTTATATTTATTACTTAGCTTTGAATAATTAAAAAGTAAATTATTATCACTGGACTTACCCATAATGGTTAAAGCTGTGGCTTTTGTCAAGTCTTCTTTCATTGACTCTATTATCTCAAGATTACCACCATCCAAGTTGCATCTATTTATGGTTCCATTTCCTGAACTGATCCAGTAAAGCTTGTTCTCCCCATAATCTATTGATAAACCTGCAATTAATGCACACAACTTTAACTGTGGCTTGAATAGATAATATACATTTAGTGTTAAGCTGCTTTCATAGAAAAAGTGTATTTAGCAAATACAGCATAAAAGTATAAAATTAAGCATTCATTCTCAATTCCTAAGAATACAGTTTAATGGTACTCTGGCAACAAGTTCCTTTGGTAACCAATATATGTGGGTTAGAATTTGAGCCTATTAGACCTCCAGAATGGACCAGCAAGCCATATGTAGTATGTACTAGTCAAGATAAAAATAAAAGACACCATCTGTCATTCTAAGAGTATCAGTTCCCAAATCTTCCAAACTACATACACCCTGGATGATAACACAAAAAATTGTAATTGAAAAATCATCTTCATTCGATAGAGCTTCAAACAGAAAAATTCAGTTTACTTCAGGTCACAGACTAGAAAACTCTCCCTCATTCTCCAAATCCCAATTTACGTATCAAGAAAACAATGCTCCCTCCATCAATTACCAGGATATCCAGCTCTAATAAACCAGTTATTTGTCTTTTTCAGCCATCTACCCATGAACTCACCAAATACTCAAAATTAGCACTGCATGAACTGGAGTTTCACTTATGAAGAGACACAGTTTTTCAGAAATTAAGTATTAAATTAGGGCCTTAAAACTGCTGCTCTCTGACTCTTCTTAACTTAGGCTCAAGGTAAAGATAATTTAAACCATGGAAGCAGGCATTTTGTTTATATTTGAATAGAGACTATGATGTTGGAAACTCAATACTGTTTGACCTAAGGTGCAATTGATCATTTTTCCTCAGACATGCAACTGAATATGTTTTCATGACCATTCTAACTTACAAAAAAACTGAGCCAAGATGACACCAATTAAAAAGTTTTCCAGAAATAGACGGGTGCAAACTTTTTTCCCTGTACATATGTGTATATATATACACACACACACACTTTACAAACTAAATCATCTACACCTCACATAAATATCATATCTCATTTGTATGCAATAAGAACCTTTGATCTGGAGCATGACCTATTTCAAATATTTATTATCAGATCTCAAAGGTGTTAAAAATTAACCCAACGCCACAAAAAAATTTTTTTCCTCTTGTCCAAATATGGATTTGCACACACAGACTTTGTATTTGTACTTACTATTTCTTAATATTGTACTAATATTACTAAATATGTTTCTGCTTCACCTTAAAATTTGCAGGTATAAAGTATAAATTAACTTATCCCTCTTTTACTCCAGATAAAAAGGTAACTGTCTCTTCAAGTGGATAGACAGCAAATCATATTAACACCAAAACAGTTATCAAGTAATTTCTACTAATTTAGAATCTAAAATGCATGTCAAGTTGCTCTTATGTCAATTTTATTGAATTCTTTAGATAATATTTGGTTCAGGTTTCTTAATATATTCACCTATGAAAAAGTAAATGCTTTAAAATATAATCACTTTATTGATGGGACATTAAGTCATCAACAATTGGCATAACCACTTTAACTCTCTGCAAAATGAAATTATCTAAAGTAAGAGATCTGAGAGAATGCAGAGCACATGTAGAGAGCTTTTTTTTCTTTCCAAAAAGTGCTGTAATTTATCATCAATGGTATGAAGTCTTAAATATTAAAACTAAGGCTAAATCATTATATGAAGTGTTTCCTTCAACTATTGCTTTTTATTGTGTGTGAAAAGTTAAGAGTCAATTTACCTTTTGATCACGCAGCTGGGATTCTGGTGGGGAAGGATCTACATTTGCAGTCAAAGCACCCTCTCACATATATCCATAACTTATCAAAACCCTGATCCCTACTTTTTATTTGGACCATGATATAAAGATGAAGAAATACAGCTGGGCTGTCCTTCAGCCTACTGCAACCTTAGAACTTAATAATACTTCACTACTACTATAGTAGATGTCAGTTTGAATGGGCCAAAAATGTATTCAATTATGAAACACAAAATTACAGTAGTGTTGTTTGTGTCTTTGCCTGTTCTTATCACTGCTATACATTAAATGAAAAACAACATGTTATATTTAAATAGCACCTCAGATAAGGCCCATAATAAATCACCCAAATAAAAAAAGAAGCAGGAAAAGAGTTATTTACCAACAGGATCTTTTTGATTCTGAAAGAGTATTTTGCTGTTGCTGCCATCCATGTTTGCCATGTTAATTGTGTTCCCATCCGTCCAGTAGAGTTTACTGAAGAAGAAAATGAACATACTTAAAGTGTTGCTTTGTGTACACGGTATTTTTTATGTGCCACTAGTGAAGACATCCATCAGTTTAGGACGAGGCGAAATGTCCAACCACCAATTACATGGTTTAATCAACACCTTTGGTAGGGAAGAAATTCAGCTAAGAGGTTTTCAGGAAAGTTTTCAAACTCATGTGTTTAAGTTTGAAAGAAAAGAGAATGGGCAAGCTGAAAATGCAAACGAAGCAGCAATCTTCTGGTGAGCATTGCTGCAGTTCATTTATGCAAACCACAGATACCTTACCCTTTCACTGGGTGAACTGCAAGACATTGAGGTTTATCGATTCCATGGATGATTGAGGTTTTCAAGGACCCATCCAAGTGTGCAACGTTAATTTGTGTTTCATCAAATTCCGAGCTAATCCAATACAAATTACGTGATATCCAATCCACTGCAAGACCTCTGATACTCTGAATATCTGCAAAAAGGGAAAGCAGTTGTTCTTTTTGTTTTCTTTCCGGATTATTGTAAAAGGAAAAAAAATAAGAACAATTTCTTTTCTATAGTTTGTTAACAATATTGTGCAGTATTCTATTCAGATGTATTTATTAACTAGTTGCGAAGAATTAACAACCTTTCTTTTTCTTCTTGGGTCTGACACACTTGAAATAAAAACATGAACATGAAAATAGCATAAAACCTGTTATCCAAAAATAATAATCAGACAGATGATGAACTTTTGCAGTGTATTCTTCTACTTAAGAAAGCATTAATTACTCAGTGTCTTTCTAAAAGAATGCTATGCTGAAGTTTAAAAGCCTGATTTCCTTCTTCAGAACCAAGAAGGCTCAGTACAGAGGATCTGAATTAAAACCACTGGTCTGTACCATGGTTCTGTAGCACAGAAGTAGTTTTCTGGTTTTATTTCTGAAGGCTCTGAAGATTCCAAGTTACTCTTCTGCTTCCCTGGAAATGGCTAAACATCTCTCAGCCCACAGGAAGGAGTGAATGAATTCTTTATTTTGCTTTGCTTGCACACATAGCTCTTACTTTTCCTATTAAATTCTTTTTCTCTCAATCCCCAACTTTTCCTCGCTGTGGGCTGTGACTGAGCAGCTGAGGCAGCAAAACCAAAGTACGATCAATTGGGTTGTTTCACAGTGTCTTTGTATGTGATGGTCTTCCTTAGCCAGGGATTAAAAGAAATGTTAATCCACGTTAATAACTGCCTTAAGTACTGGGATACAAGTCAGGCTTTCGATACCAACATGCCACTCCGCCTTGGGACAGAACTGGTTCATGTTGGTTCTCTTATTTGTAGACAAGCAAATAGACCACGGGTGATTTAAAGATTTCATTACAGTTCATCATTTAAACACATCTTTTGTCAACTTAACATGGCAAATTCCACTGAGGGAATTATTGCTGTTGACCAACTCGGTGGCTGTGGGCTGGTTGCATGGACTGGAGCTCGAGCAGTGATTGGGCATGAAGAAGTTTGCCAACTCCAGGGAATGCAACAGAGAACACCAAATGCACAGTCCTTGACCTATTTTAAACCGATCCCTTGCCCTTCTGGGTTTTTTGGTTGGAGAAACTAGAAAAGAAGCATTTCATACTCCTAAAGAGATTAAAGTATGACTTTGGCATCTTTGTGACATTGGCATAAGACTTCACCCAATGAGAATCCCACTTGCGTGTGCTTACAAAGCTTCTTATGTTCTTATAAGTATAAAAACATAACTGTAAGCAAATGAGAGTTTACACATAATAAATAGTCTTTACAATGTTTTGATGTGCCAGAAAATTGCAATTTTGAAAACTTATTATATAAAAGTTCCATCTGGAAAAAAAATAAACAACGCCACCACAGAAGCTACTGTAATTAAAGGTGTATGTGAGAATGCTGATAAACAATATGTTTCTTGACAAGTTTTGTGATTTTTCACTATATGTTTTCTATAATTATTCTACTACCATTTCAAAAAAGCAACTCCCTCTCTTGGGCACCTGAATACCTGATGTAAAGAGCTCCAGGAGGCACTCTAAACCTGTTTGCCATTACTGGGACTGAAAAACATGTCTAATTGTTAATGAAGTTGTCTTTGAGACAGTAGGGGCAAAAAAAAAAAAAATAGCCACAAAAAATAAATTAATTCATCAACCTACACAACCAAATGGGGATATTGCCATATTTGTCCAATCATTTCCCAAAATGAGCTAACACAGAACTAATTTCTTCCAAAGTGACAAGAGGGGCAGAGCTTTAATTACTTTTCTCAAGTCCCCCAGATAATCAACATTTGATTTATTTGTTCTCAAAAGCAGAAAAGGTCTGATCTTGGACAACTGTGTTATTTCTTTTCTCCTCTTCCCCTTCAAACATACATTTAAGAGTTGGAGAACCAGAGTTAGTAAAGTTTGCCTCCAGGTAGTTTTCCTATTTTCAAACAGGAAACTTGATGCTGTTACAAAAAAGAACAACATCAAGTGCTGCCAGGAGAGGAATTGACAGTTTTTACAAACAAACAAAAAACACTATCGAGGAGAACACATTGTATCACTAATACCAGAGCGATTGAGAAACAGGTGCAGACTTTAAGTTTCATTAAGTTTCTGTACGGAACAAGCACATTACACCAGTAGCACCAAAATAACAGATACCATAGTGAGTGTTTCACCAGTGGTGCCAAAACTGGAAGATCTGCATGGACTGGAAAGGAAAAACTACTCTGACAGAGCCGATTTCTTTGCTAGGTCAGCACAGGCAGCCAAAGGACAAGGGACATCCATAGGATATCGGAAACCCTTCCATGCAAAGCTATGTCAGGATACTGTGCTGCTCCTGCTTTTTATCTTTATTCGGTCTACCTTCCCCTGAAAACATTATTTCCCTTTTTTACTGCACATATCAATCTCGTATAAAATCAATGGTAAAATTACACCCCCATTTGTTTACATAAAATTGAATTATGAATCAATGGAATGAACTAGAATCCTAAAGAAAATTCTGTTTGCTTATTGTTTAGATCGATTATCCAATACCATTGCAAGCTAGACCTTATTGATAACTTGCATGCTCATATTTTAACGTGCTTGTAATGCACATTTACCAAGAATTATTTGGTTTTACTTCGATGTTACGCTTTTTACCTCTTGAAATAATGGTTTCTAAGCCGGTCCCGTTAATGAAGGCACGTTTGATGGTCTGTGTTTTCACATCAGTCCAGTATAAACGCTCCTCCACAGCATCAAAGTCGATGACTGTCACATCATCAATGTCAGGAACTGTGAAGGCTGTGATGAAGTTGAAATATGGGTTTTCTATGTCCACCCCTCTTATTTCTGAATGCCTTGCATAGAGAAGGAATTTCTTTCTTTCTGTTAGAAAAAAGGAAAATGTTATTCCTTACTCTCTTTACAACGTTATTCCTTACTCTCTTTACATCATCTTTAACAGAAACCTAAGGCATTAATTTGAGATAAATTTAAAAATGTGTAAATATTGTTTATATGAGCGATCAAACATCTCCACAAAACCTGCAGCCTAGTGATATTTGGGATATAAAGTATCTTACAGAGAATAAAAATCATAGGAAAAATGTAATCATTCTGGAAGCTGGACATGATGTTACCACACTGCTAAATCAATGACTGTAAGAAAAAAAAAAAATGCTCAAATGGTTTATTTAAAAATTTTGCCCTGCTTAGTGCACTCAGAAAAATAGTTTTACTTGGCTATGAGAACAGATATTAACATTTGGTATCTTGGGAGAAAAGGGATTCACTGTAACAGGGAAGTTTTGCAAACAACAAGTGTGTGTGTAAGCAGTGCAAGGCAAACACATGGAGCAAAAAGGACAAATTGATTCTTCTAATTTACACCTCCACAAAAGAAAAAATGATGATATGCTACAGAAGCTACAGAACTCTTTTTCATTTCAGAAGTTTAACTAACTGGAGCAAATGCCTGTGAATGAACAGTAAAAGTAACTTTTTTTCACCTGCAATATCTTGACATGACGAAATATTAAATTTTTAATTTCCTAAACATTATTAATCAACACCAAAAAGATTAATTTAGTACAAGGTTTCACAGAAAATACACAATTACTTGACATTTTGAGGGCTTCTACAGCTTAAATGTGTTTATTGTAATATTTTTTTTGTAACACTCCCCTGTGAGGGTTTTAATCCTTGAAAATGAAACTGAGGCAACTCTGGAACAGGTAGAGACTTAAGCTATTAAGCATGTTTTTGTTATTCAGCTTACCTGACTCAGAATTCTTGGGATGATGCACATTAGAGTACAAAGCTTTCTGGCTCGCAGAGATAAGTTTTACCAACATATCACACACAAAGAAATGGCTGTGGCAGCAAATATCAAAGCACCACAGACCTCTGCTATTAGAATAAGTTATCGATACTCAAAAAGTAGTTGCCCCTTTAAAACATGACATTAGAAAAGCACTGCAGAGATTGTTTAAGGTTAATTTGTCCAGCCCAAAATTCTAAAAAAAAAAAAAAGAAAAAATCAATCCAATTGCCAGGCTTTGGGAGGAAAACTCACCATAACAGGTTTTCTTGTCTGCAGACAATTTCATCAGGTGGGGACAGGCGCAGGCAGCGCTCCTGTTGTGGTTGATCAGGCACATGTGGGAGCACGGCCCTCTGCCCTCGTTAGCAGCGCACGGATTGGGGGCTGAAATTGGATAACCAAAGACAAAAAAGGCAAAAAACTACCCTTTAGACTCAAGGTTGGTCCCACCGGCACAAGCTACACTGGGGAGGAAGTGGGAAATATTCAGCTGAAATACAAACCCAGCCTCAGTGATTAACTGGGCTCTAATCGCTTTTCTAGGCTAATGTTCAACTCTTGTCTGAGAATATATATTTTTAAATATTTATTTTTGTTAATACAGACACAATACTTATCAAACTTGATGAAGCCACTGCATAAAATGTTCCCAGGGAGATAGTAATTTTGCAGCCTATTCATAAGAATCAAATGTATAGAATTTGACAGTCCTAACCAGGACATACAGAATTAAAAGATGTTAATATGATAAGGACCTGAAAAAAGGAGATTTAATTTTGTGAAAGCCTAATAAAAGCTTAGTTTATGAGATGAACTTGGGCAAATTCAGTGTTCTCTCTTAATCTGATCTACCCACTAGAACATGAGAAGGAGATCCAACATGCAAAGATAACTTGAGAAAACACATGGCAAAGTATTTCTACTTTTCTCAAAGAAGAGCCTTTTTTAAGTAGTTTTTCAGGTTAGGACTGTAACTCATTGAATAAGGTATCCTAAAATGGCTTTAAAGAGCAGAAGAAAAGTTGCATGGAGAAGACCTTTTAGTCTTACAAAATCTGACGACCATCCTTATTACCTTCATTCATTATTATACACAAACAGTTCCAGAGCACTGCTGAAGAGACATCTCAAGCATAAATGGAAAGCACTGTTGACTTTTCCTTTTACTAAAAACAGCTTTGAAAATTAACACTGATGTAAAGGGAAGTGGGAATGACTGACTCATAAAGACAAACTTATAATTAACAAAACCAATTAGTTTAGAATATATTCCTCCAGCGCTATGCTAGCCTGCAATACAAGTAATTAGACAACCAGAGAAATCTGATGTATGAATTTCTTTGCAAAGTAAATTTAGCTCAAGCGCTAACATTTGAATAAAATCAAAGTTTGCTTCATTGAACCATTATTTTCATCAGTGCTTCCTTAAATTTATCCACCAGCTCCTGAATCCTCTGACTACTAACTTGTCTAACTGGCACTACTGGAAGG
The DNA here is from genome assembly GCA_013396735.1 of Grallaria varia. NCBI lineage: Eukaryota > Metazoa > Chordata > Aves > Passeriformes > Formicariidae > Grallaria > Grallaria varia. The sequence goes on from VWZG01009088.1 coordinate 672,083, forward strand.
ATGAAACTTTCAAACCGTGGAGAAACAGGTTAATGACATTTTTTCCATCATCCTTCTATCAAAAAATCCACGGAGTTTTACTGTTTTCTATCAAGTTGCCCCATTTGTCCCTTTTAAGCACTGGAGGCCACTCTGCACTTTCCCAGCCTTTCCAGTTCATCCTGCTATTCCAAAGTTTACTAAAAGCCATCATCCCACACTCTCTCTCTGCCAGCTCTCCTAAACCTCTGACAAAACATCAGCTGGGCCAATAAGCTTAAAAATGTTCATTGTTGGTTAATGACTTAATATCTCCCTTGGCTGCTAACGGCCACTAAATACCTCGTTATCCTTCTGGGAGGACCATACGTGATCCCACCTTTCCCAAAAACTACAATGGAGAGGAGTTTATACAGCACCACTTTTTGTGCACCTACAGTAACAATATGAGAAAATCTGGGGTGATCTCTTTCAATAAGTCCACAATTTTGCGTGGAATTGAGGAAACAACACTGAAGTCAAGAATGTTCAAGGAGCCCTTACAGATAATAATTATTAATGCACTATTAGTAAATACAAGTCCTTTATCCCTATGAGCTATACATGAGAAAGGGGTTTTGACAATGTTGTGAAGGAGATCATAGAATCCTTCAGTTTATAAGGTATCACAGGATCCATCTAGTGATTCAGCCTCCTGAGTTTCCTGGCATTTTTAACATTGCTGCTGCACGACTTAAAATTTAGAAGTATGTTTTGTGAAACAGAATTTCCTTTAATTTATTTGCCAACAACACGAAACAGTAATTTCTGTGGAACCTCAACCTCTTTATATGCATACAACTATCTGTGACAAAGGCCTAAAAATAATAATTCCCATCTTGTCTTTAGGTGCAAGTAGTAAATTTTGTTCTTTACTGTAGTTGCAATGTGAGTATGGAATTCAAATAGAAGGACACTCAGAACAAAAAAAAAACATGCTTGCTAATTAAAGATCATTTTAAAGAGAGTGCTGTGGTTCAAGCATGCTCCAAGCATCCATAAGAGGAGTCAGGACAATTCCCTTCATAGAGCACCGAATAGAAAACTGGTGGAAAAAAGTGTTTATGAAGCAGATGTGTTTGTTTCCACATGAATGAACAACTCTTGGAGCAAACTACCATAATCAAAAAATTACTTCTAGCAGCACTATTTATATGTTCCTTTCATATTCATACTGCTTTCACTGAATAACAGCTAAGCCCATTCTTTATTTTCTAATAAAAACTAATTCTCCTGAAGGCACATAGATATGTTATTGCTCTGACTCTCAAAAATTTGGCTTTTATGTCCTTGTTCTTGTTCTAACATTTTCTTCTATATCTATTGGGAATAGTCACGTAACTATTCCTTACTCACCTTTTCCATGCCATTTACAATTTCACACACTGCCGTCATACAGAAGCCCGTCTGTAAGTTGTATTTCAAGCAGCATCAGCCCACCTGTCCTCAGACCAAAACATTTCCCGCACCCTTGATCAGCCTGTCAAGCTTTCTCAATATTTTTTTACATGATCTGTGCACAGTATTCAAGATGTGGGAGTGACACGGATTTATACAGCACCACAGTTCACTATTTGTAATAATCATTTCCAGCAATGTATTTTCCTTTTGATCAGAGCAACCCACAGAACTGGCATTTTCACCAACTGGCCAGCCTTCTGGATTATTTCATTGATTTCCACTGGTTGGTTGTCAATCTCTCTTATAGCACCCATATACATGTGTCACTCTATCATCACATTACTTCTTGACTGCTCTCCAATGTTATTTAAACAAAATTTTTCTATTTCCTGACCAGTAACCCTTAAAAAAACCCTCCTCAGACATTCCATCACCAGCTGCCAAATGAGCAGTTACCCTGACAACCCCTGAATATGCTCCTTCACTGGGGACCAACTTACCCTTCCCATTAACTTCACATTGAACCTGTCCCTTCGTGGCATCGGATTCTAACGAGACAAAGTTTCACCTTCCACTTTAACAGTGCACCACATGATTAAATTCTGCCTATGCCTTCAAATACGTGCACTGCAGTTACATCAAAGGGTACTTTTAAATGGCTGGCCATTGATTCCCACTCATATTTAAAACCAGCTATAGATCTGATCCCTCTGCTCACTGTCAACAATTTCAATAGCGCTGCTTTCATAAGGCCAAAGATCTTCCTGCTGTAATCAGTCAACTTAAAAATCTTTAGACTACCTGATTATATCTGATTTTTTAAGCACTGATCCTGGGAATTTGCAGGTTAGCACTGATCGCATAATGTGTGTCCTAAAATAAATATTTATTTCCTCTAGCCACGATTTCTATTTCAGTTTGTAGTCATTCACTTCAAGAATTAGTCAGTACACTACCTAACAAAAATTTGCATCTTCACCACAAAACTAAACAAGAATATTATCAGGGCAAAGTTAACACAATTCTTCATGAGGTATCATTCTATAGTGTAATAACAGGAGCCTCAGAATTACCATGGAATTATCCCAAAAAGCACAAAAAGACCATTTTAGGTTGAAAAATTCCCTGAGTTACAGGCTAGTGGAAGTCTGTATGGGAGGAGGCCCTGATCAGGATGCTGAGTTAAAACAAAGGGAGGAGAGCCTGCTTTTAAAATTCCTAAAACATAAATGGAACTTTCACAAGGCACTAAGGAATCCAATTTAAAGCTCGGAAAAATTGTATATATTTTACATGACTTAAAATATATATATACCACTTTCTTCTAGTTTAAGTAAAAAAGAATGTACACATGTTGAGATAAAATATCAAACTAACAAAATATTTTTTAAACCTCCCCAACTCATGCTGCAATTCTGCAAAAAGTTACTTATTTCAAACAGCTGGCAATCTGGGCCTTGACAGAATACTGTAACAAAACAGTGCAATGAAGTTCCATGTTTTCCATTTTTTAATTACAAAAGAGCCTAGTGGTACCAACAAACTTTATATTCAACGGTTGTTATACTGCTTGTCATGATTTTTAAACAAAAAGGTCATCTGCAGAAAGAAAAATAATTTCAGGTCCATGTGTAGGGTTTTTTGGTTTGGTTTGGTTTTTTGGTGTTTTTGTTTTGTTTTTCCTTTTAATTCAAAGTCATACCCTCGAGAAATGAAAAAAGAGGTGACGGGGAACGTGTGAGAAATTCACAGCTTTCCAACCGTGTTCAAGCTGTGATCCTTCCAATGCACTCTATTTACCCCTCCTATCACTGCCCTTAATACACGTCCTGGAAAAACTTCTTGTGACTAAAACAGGAGACCTTGCTCTTTGCAGCAAGTGGAATTTTAATACAATGGAGCAAGTTGAAAAAAAGATCCTTCCTGGAAACTCTGGATTTGTTTCATTACCAACGTTCCTGACACACAACTTTGTTCCATGAAATGAGTGGATCTCAAGCTCATATTCCTGAGAATATTCTGCAATAGGAAAGAAGCCCTTCCATAGTCCCCTGTGGTTTCCTGCCAGATGAACTTACCATCCACACAAATATCTCACTCCCTTAAATCAGCATCTGCCCTAGATTGACTGAAATACTGCTGCTTTAGGCTACAGGAATTTATTTAGCTCTGCTCTACTTTATTTCAATCAAAATAACTTGCATGATATATATATTGAAAGCTAATAAATTTTCACCTACATAGGTGACCCAGATGTAGATCTGTGGAGATACAATGACAAAATGTTCATCCTTCAGTGTTATACCCATACTGACATTTTACAGTGTAACTCTACTGTTAATTTTATTTTGGGATTCTAACCTGTGTGATATCTTGTTCCTTTATTGCAAAACAGCTACAAACTCAAAATAAAATTAAGAAGTTACAGCATAGTATCACCATTTTTCTCCAGCACCAATAAAGCAAGGTACTGGAGATTCAAAGAAAAAAATTAATTCTTCCATTAAAAGAGAATAATTTAGAGCAAACCCAAAAGGCCAATCACAAAATCAGACTCCGGTGTTTTCTACATCATAAAATAAAAGCTGCAGTTACACAACTTGATAGTTGAACTTCTTGGCTCTGGCAAATAACAGCTGAAAACTCTTCTTACAGCTTTTACTTGCCTCGAGGCCAAGATAGCTGTGACTGTGGAATACTGACTGATCTCCCAAGGCTACAGACGCTCTCCAAAGATGCTGCCTGGCCCCAGTCCAAACAGAACAGAGTTGTTCTTTTACTGACAGCAAGAAAAGGCTAAAGGAAACTCCACTGCTACTCTGAAAACACCAAATAAGGAACAAATCCCAAAATTCAGGATGTGACTACAAAAAAACCCCAAAAACCAAACCAACAAAAAACAAACTCCCCCCTCCAAAAGACTCCTAAGCCCCCCCAAAAACCATTATTTGAAAGGAGTGGGGAGAGGTACATATTTAGTCCATATTTTAACATCCTAAGCATATATATTCTTTTGCCCAGAACTCAGACAGCTTTGTTAAAACAGTACCCTGCTCTAAAAAGTAAATTCTTACGAATTAGAGAAATAAGAGGCTTATTTCAGAAAGTAATAAAGTCCAAGGAACTTGACATCCACTGACAAACAGCAACATTCTCCTTCAATAGGCGTTCATTATTATTTTAAAAAAGCCACCAGAAAAATGTATTCTGACAATCTCTGTCACACACTGGGAGACAGATGAGGAGGTCACCGAGTCCTTATTAGTTGTCGTCATGCTGTGACTCAAAAACCAGCAGTGAGTTCTGTTCCTTACTCTCCTTTTTTTCCCTACATGTGCTATCAGGGAGCATTCCTCCAATCTTCCAACTGCAGGGAGACTTCTCCTTGCTGCTACTCGTTTACATTAGAGCTGTAGCCATCGTTTTCTATGTATAACTGATGCTGAACTAGGTTTTCAAGGCATTTACAGAGCCATGCAAAACTGTCAGGAATTATTGTTTTCAAAGCAGGATTGCTTAAAACCTACTAACATAAAAAGCTAAATGGCTTACTAAGCACTACAAGCCCTGGGTGAGAAGAAAAACAAAATATCATTTTTCTTAATATTAAAAAATAAGTATACTTGAGATGAATTTTAAAATAGTTACTATTATAGCATCAACTTTTTGACAGAAGAGTTGAAACTTATCCAGAGAACACAGAACATTCTGTAACCAATTGGTGGTCATTCTCCAGAGGCAATTTTTACTGTCCTATCTTTATGTATCAAATAATCACTGTCTTTTGTCATACCTCATAATGAAAATACATGTTTAATTCTTTTTTTCAGCACTAGCACTTTGCAGAGTACATCCTAAACTTTATCTATACTTACAAACTTTATATATGTATATATGTATTTAAATATATATGCACTCCCTACAAGCTTCTGCCACATGGGTTGCATGCACCTGATTTCATCTAATGCTGAATACAACAGTTCAAGGCAAATTCATATACAGATATTTATATATCAAAAAGCATCTATTCCCTCCCACCCCGAACAATTATCAATTACTCCATAAGTAACAGAGACATTTATATATAAAAAGAATACTTATTTCCTCTCATCAAAAGAACAATAATTAATTATTTTATAAAGAGTCACCTTGTGGTTGACGACTTGGATGATAGATCTGAAGATCAAATGGCTGAGCACTTGTTTTTTGGATGACACTGACATTCTGGCCAGTCCATTTATTGGCTTTTGCCAGTGTGTTGGTTCTCCAGTCTGTCCAATATACTTCACTCCCATACAAAGAAACAGCAAAAGGATGAGAGAGATATTCGTGACCCCGTATGATCTCGATCATGCCAGTTCCATCATACAGTGCAGAATAAATGGCATCCGACCTACAAGATAACCCCAAATTTAAGAGTGCAAAAAAATTAAAGACCAAAGGACGTTCACAGGGCAACCTTTCATTTCGGAGATTATTTGCTTCGTATTAATAATTTAACTAGATATATGAAATACTGGTTTGTTTGTATAATGTTTTAATTTAGGTCCATGCTGTGGAAAACACAATAGGAAAATCAGTTTCAGACGAACATACAGAATAAAGTCATTTACAAGGTTGGACATTCCATGGATGAGTGTGAGAGAGGACACATGGAACTGCTCTCTGAAGCACAGTGGGATACAGGAACCATGGATGATACTACAACAGCTGGCAGGGCAGAGGCTTCATCCCTGCCCCTCAAGGAGGTGAGAAGAGCAGATCCCAGGGGTGGAGGTTCAACCCAGAGTCCAGACCACCAGGAAGGTTTGTGGTGACAATCCAGGGCTGGGCCAGGAAGTCACACTGCATGTTGGGATCTGGACCAAGAGGGCCCATTTCCAGGGAGTGCTTTATATCTGTGATGCACGTTATAAATTCACTTTACACCGTAGTTCACATTTCTGTATGTAAGAATAAGGGTATACAAACAGATAATAAGGAAGCTGTCATCACTTTACCTGGCGTCTGTCCACACTATCCTTTTTTCAAAGTGATCTACAGTGAGGCCATTAGGCCAGGCTCCAGTATCCATATCTTTATAGATGATCTTTCGTTCTGCTCCACTCATGGAAGCAGACTCAATGCGAGGAAAATTGGCATCCCAGTCAGTCCAAAACAGAATCCTGGTGAGAGAAAAAGGTAAAAAAAAACAGATAGAAGAAAAAATTAAAGTACAAAGAATAATCTGAAATTATTTAATAAGACAATTAGAAAAAAGGTTCAAACATTTACATGTTTTAAATAAAAGGAATAAACATAGATAAGTTTGGACAATTACATAAATTCCTTGAAGTAGAATGGTAACATGGAGGTAATATTTTATTATTAGTGTTAGAGCAGTCATGAAATTAAAAAAGTTTTTAAGAACTAGCAGCTTAATAGCATTCCCTTTTTCAAGTCCATTTATACAAGTAACAGCTTGTCTTGTCTTCCCTCTATAATTAGAAACCCAGCTCATTAAAAGACATTTTAATGAGAGCCTTTGAAAGCAACGCACAGATGAGAAAAATGGGGAGGGAGAACAGGAAGAAAGGTGACTTGAGGTAGCAGGGATCAAGAAACAGGCCAAACCAGAGATTTTGATCTATTATTAAGAGCATTCCAATGAAGACACTTAGATTTTTGTATGTCAGTGATGAATTTTGTGTAGATTAGTCCCAAGAAAATGAAAGGGATGTGTTGTATTGTCGGCTCCCTCAGTTCTGTACTATCTCCAAAGTCTCTCCATAAGGAGAGCTTTCACCGGTATAACCCAAGCAGCACCTTGTTGAGGGACAGAAGCAGCATCACCAAAAGGCTATTTTTATACTCTAACTGTTCTTAGCTTATTGAGTTTTCAACAACACACCAACTTTTTTTACATGTTAAAGGAAAATAATACCTTTGACAGGAAAACTTGATTAGTTGTAAAGAACTAATGGCAGAGTCACACTGTGACAAGTTTTTGTATTTCCCACTAGAAGACCTTCAACCTGAGCAGCCAGAGAGGTTCAACAGGCTAAGACCACATGATGTTGTTTGTTTGTCTCAGTGCTGAGTTTCTGCCTGTGTAGACTCATGTGGCCACACCTATTTATGTATAAATGTTTATTTTAAATACATCTGTGCACGCATAGACTTGAGAATATATGCTCAGCCTACAGCAGGTTGGAATGGAGCTATGGCAGCTTTGCCTCCTTTGGGATACAGGATTTGTGCAGTCCTAACACAACCCTTTTCTTTGAAGCAGTGTTTGCTTATTTGTATTTATTTGTGAAAAGATTGAAGAGCTATTCCTATCTTTGTCCAAAATTTCATACTTTCCTTACTCATAATGTAATGCAGCATAAATTGCTTCCAGTTTTTCAAGAGGCAGATTAAGTCTTCCCTTTCAGAAAGAGTGATTTGATTTTTTTTCCTTCCAACCATTTAAGTTGAACAACTTCTCTGACAATTTTTCTGCCAACAGGATGCCTCTTTTTAAAGATCTCTATAGATAAGCGAGGTGCTCTGTAAATAAGCTTTCCAGCATTTCAGTTGAGAGGGGACAGCCTTGCTCATTAAAGCATGTACATCCTAATTGACAATTTACGTCCCAGAGAGCCCTCAGGTACCAGAATTTGGGACCTTTTTCTTTTTTTTTTTTTTTTTTAATGCTCTCTGCTTTGTTTCTGAAAGAAATATTCAGTGAAGACACAGCAAACCATAGCAAGTTCCAAATCAAAATTAAGTATCGTGACTGCAAACTCAAAATTTGTATTATTTTTGGCCACATTTAATTTGTGTTTGGTGGTTTATTGTTTTCATTGTTTAGGGTTTTTTTTTTCCCCTCTCTGAAAGAACAGTAACTATGAGAACAGGATGTAGCTATTGACTATCACCTAAATTCTAGTTTTTAGAATATCCCTAATGAAGAGGTAGAAAAAACACTGACAGTAGCTGGCAACATTTTCTCCACGGTGAACATGGAAAATCAAATACAAAAGGTAGGATTTACCTCACTCAACTGTTAGTCTTCCAGTAAAATCTAAGATACATTTTTAGTCTCACAAAAAAGAAAATAGTCTCTAAGAGAGATTAATCACCTGAGAAACACTTAAATCTGTTCATTAACCAAACAGGAAGGTTGAAGCAAAGGCTCCAGTTAGTATCAGCCACATCTAAAATATTAAATGAAACAACCACATGGCAAGGAAAGTATTTTACCAACAAACAGATCCCTGTATCTCCTGATTTACCTTTTTTTTAACCCTTTTTGCAAGCACAAAACACTCAAAAAATACTGTCAAGAACGATTAAAGAAAAGTTAGAAATGATAACTCACAGCAAGAAAGGAAATCAATCAATCCCACATTTAAACTCCTAACTTTAAAATACTTCACAAGAAGGAAAAGCATAATTTTTACAGTTACCCATATCTGGGATCCAAAGCAATAGCCCTTGGATGCTCCATAGCTCCAGCTATCAATGTTGTTCTCAAAGTGCCATCTAGTTTGGCCACTTCAATTTGGTCCAAATTGCTGTCGATCCAGTATATGTTTCCCGCAATCCAATCTACAGTGAGACCTTCAGGCGTGGCCAGGCCATGTTGCACTACAACCTCAATGGCACTAACACCTTAAAAAACATAAAAAAAAAAAAGATGAAGAAAAAGAAAACAAAAAGGACTTGTAAAGAAGTAATAGAGTATCTGGTATAGCGAACATGGACATACAAGTATATCATATGTTCTTGAATTCTTGATTAATCTGTATTTCATGGATAACATTTCATTCCACATGATATTTTTCTTTACAAGTGTGACAGGAGGCTGAAAATAAGCACAATTGTGGCAGTTGCACAAATAAAATTAATTCTAGAGCAATGGAAAATTTAGAGGTCTCCGATGCTTTAGTAAATAAAGCTCTGCAACTTTCCATAAAGGCCAGAGATGACATGTAGAATAACACTGGAGATCTACAAGTGTCCTATTCCCAGTGACCTCTTTTGCAGCATCTTTGCCTCCCAGTGTCAAGACATGCCAGGTAGAACTCAAATCAAACACGTGAGAGAGCGTATGTGTGGATGAATAAGGACTTTTCCAGAAGCAGGTTAAACATCTTTATTCCTGTTAGCTCGTGCAGGAATGAAAGCACTGGAACATACACTTCAACAAAGAACATTTTGTAGAAATTCTTTTGTATGTTATGAGGTTATACTGCGTTATAGGCCATCACTGGATCACCAGGGCAAAGAAAAAGTCTTTCTGGATGCTATAAAATTTTGAAGCAGAATCACTGTAGGTGTAGTGAGAGGAGATAATTTATCAGACATCCCATAAATTCTTTTACTTTTTCATTAAGGCAAAGGTAAATTAAAAATAAATAAAAAATGAAATAAATCAATATTGCACTCACTGAACCAGGAAGAAATGCCAGCCTTTTGCATTTGTCATTTTCTTCCCCCCTATAGCCTACTGCAAAAGGAAGCTTTGATAACACACCTTTCCAAAGGCAAAAGGGTACCATAAATCCTGTTTCTGCAAATGGCAGCTCAGTTACGATTGAACAGGCCCAACACCTTGCAACTGCAGTTGTTCTTACTGCTAAGAAAATGAAGATTAAAGCCATACCTCCAGTGTCAGAGAGTTTGCCTCTGTAAATCTTGTCCTCCACCACATCCGTCCAGTACAGCAAACTCTGACTGAAATGGAAGTCCAGGGCTATGGTGTTCCTCAGCCCAGGCACCAAGAGGCTGTAGTCACGCTTGTGAAGATCAATTTTTCTGATCTCATGTCGAATAGAGAAAATTATGAAAGCCTCAAAGGGATCTGGAAGCAGAGGATTATACATTTCAAAAGAATAACAAAAGAGATTTTGTTACATATTGATATAAAAGACAAGTGGAAGGAGAACAGCAGAACACTTAATCAGGAGGAACAGATGATTACAACAATTCATCTTCTGAGAAGGAGTCTTTCAAATACTTTATCAGTCCTACAGACTTCTCTCTTCTCCCTTCTAACATTATCTTAGATCCCAACTAAAAATATGAAACGTTAAATTTGGAAATATCCAACTCAACTATTGAGCTGAGTTTTGTAACTATAATTTGAGCTTTAAAAAGTCACGTTATCAAAATAATCTACTTTCTCAAAGGTAACAAAGAAAATGAATCCACTAGATTACATATTGTTTCAAATACCAGTTAGTTGAAATACTTGACTAAAATACATAAAATTGCCTTTTGAACATACAATGTACCTTGTATTTTTGGTTGACGTTCTTTAAATAAAACCCTCGCCCCAAAGCAACAAGCAAAAAAATTAACATTGTATGCCCTTATTTATACTACCTCATCACAAATCCAGATAGCATTACAGTTCTCCTTCCTTTGTTATTCAATTAGCGTTACGTGGTTTAAGCCAGTGAGTTTATATCAAATTATACCTCTGTAAACACACTCTGCATAGGTCAACCATACTATGAAATCGATTTCTTTTATTATGGTTCTTACATATTTTAGATTAGGAAAGGTTTTGCAAACAAGTAGCTGAGTTAATAAAACAAACAAGGGGGACAAAAATTGGTTTCCTGCAGAGTAGTAGGTTTGGGGTTCTTTCCCCCGCAGTTCTTTCTCCAAGAGTGAAGCACAAATTATATCGGGGGGATCTTGTCTCCCATGTAATTAAATCCCCATTTCTATCAAAGACGGATTATTGGCTGGTTATGGCAACAGGCAGTATTGCAATGTTCTTCTAAAATATTCAAATAGAAAGCTGCACAAATTGCCATCAAGTAGAAAGATGTGTTAATTCTTTTTTTTTGAAAATACGAACTTCATTATGTTCTGCTCTTGGTACCCATTGCACATTAAATTATCTGTGATGTTTTAAGGTAATCAGGTACCTTGACAAAGCTGTTTCTGCTCTTGAGGTACTTGTTCAAATCTGGCTTGAACTTTCCAAAAGATGATCCTAATTGTTAAAGAAACGAATGACTTCCTGCAAAGCCATTTTTCAAAGCTCTGACGTACTTAAATAATTGAATAAAGCCCAGGAGCACTGACATTAGTAGCTATTTCACAAGTACCTGTTATCTGAACTTGAGAAATACTTTAATGGCACTTCCAATTTCTGGTAAATTGACACCTACTATGCAGTTTTTCTTGCAATTCCAATGCATAAAAACACGCATCATGATATGAACAGTAGTTCCTTTTATACTTCTTGGTATTTAACACCACAAAGGAAAAAACAAAGAAAGCTAATAAACATGTGCTACGTTGAATGGGTTTCTTTCCTTCAAAGCAGAGGAAGTAGAGCTTAAGATAAAAAACCTAGGGTGAAAATTATCAAGAACATTGATGAAAAGGATTAAAGTTCAATGGGATCTTAACACTGGAGAGAAATATGGCATAACCCTTCCCCTCCCTTCCCCTAAGCTTTGTTGATGGCAGCCTATGATACTGCACCATCTTCTGAACTTGGCTCCTCAAGAACAATGTGAATCCACTACAGAAATGCAAGAAGAAAAGAGCAAGTTTTGGAAGAGGTTAAGAAAGTATGGCCTGCAAGGAAACTGAACAATCTGGCACTCCTTAGTCTAAAAAAATAGAATAAGATGATGAGTGAGAGCACAAAATTCTCCAAAGACATAAAAAGCTTATGAATTGAATATGGGAAAAATCCTGTTTTCTGTATAATAACAAGTAGGCCAAGGATTAAAGGCTTAAACTGGACCAGGAAAACACAGAATGACTAGAAAAACATAAATCTTAGAGTGAGGCACTGAAACATTGCACCCCTGGGAAACCTGGAGTTTACCACTGAGGGTGTCTTGAAGGTCTTGGAAAGCAGATAAACAAGAGCAGTATTAAAATTAGCCTTTGATCTTCCTTCCAACCTTATCATTCAATGACTCCATAAAATGAGCTGTATTTTAGTGAATTACAATTTTCAGGCTCAATCAAATCAATTTTATTTAAAGTTATACTGACATCACCCTAAAATACCCCAATATTTGATATTTTCCTGTTTGATTCCTGTTCTAGAAATTGAGAGCAAATACTTTTTGTTATACAAGTTCATTAAGAGCATTTTTGCAAAATCTCATATCTATGTAATGGTTATTGATTACATTCTTTAAAACTTTAAGGAAAATTAACTGGTAACAATTTCTTGTTAGAGAAAAATCACTTTTTGTACCTTCCAATTTCATAACTGCACCAAGACTTTATACCATATAGGTAAGTGTATAAAGTATATGATAGAAACAAAGCACGAATTACATTAACAGCTGTTAATTACAACAAAATTGAACTTCACACCAGCTAAAACTAATAAAACAAAGACACATCATGCTCTTTTCCAAATATGTATGCATATATAGTGATATAATAGAGTACCCATAGTTTACAATAGCTTGAGAGTAATTTTGAGACTGAGTTCATCTAGAATTTATTATACCAGATACTATAATGTTGAATGTAAACATGAAATTTAAGTATCTTTCCATAGCAGTGGGGTTTTTTTCCTCTATGCTTATTATGATCTAAAAGAGCAAGCACAATATATCAGCACAACTTATTTTGAAATGCCTTCCAAGGGAAACCAGGAACAAGAGTATGAAAACATATCATTTGTATTGACTTGCCATCTGAATAATGGAGCTCTGCAACATACTCTTAGTTCAATCAATAGGAATTTAAACGTAAACAAAACATTTAGTCTTTGGGAAGTCAGTAACATAAAAATGCCTGAACAGCAAACTAGACAGAAACAAGAGATATGAAAAGTGAAGAAACTCCGAAGGAGAAGAAAACAACACTTAAAACCCTCTAGAAACAAAGACAACACCAGCAGAAATAAGAGAAAACAGGGGAAACTAAAAAATACTTTGAAAGAGAAACCAAAAACAACTGTTCAACTTTAAGCATTTTAGTTCCACACATTTATAATTCTATAACTCCTTGTATTTTGCCTGCAATTCATTAGATTCCTCTGACAAAAACACTGATTCTGATATGCAAGCAGGAAAAAATGAAGTTCAAATCACATTACTGCATTTTCAGCATTCCAATTCTGACATACTCCCAAAAAGTGTTTTCACAGTATTCTGAAAATATGCTGCACACCAGCTCTACCAGTCACTGCTGTGGACTGGTACAACGTTTGCCTGTATTTAGGAAAGTGTTATTTTAGATTGAACCAAAAAAAAAAAAAAAAAAA
>VWZG01009088.1:685791-772403 GCA_013396735.1 Grallaria varia
TGGCAACATACTCATTTCCCTCTGAGTGACTTTTTTTCTCCTGGAAAGCAGATCATTAGTTCCTGCTTTAATATAATACAGACCTACCCCTGGTTCAAGGCATTTTAAATCACTATGGCTATTCTAAGAATTACTTCATACCAACAGGAATTATTGAAATAGTAGTTTGGCATTTGGGGGACTGCTTATCTTTGCAAGATTATATAATACTATTATAAGTAAAGTTCAACATGATTTTTTTCTTTAAGTTCATACAAGCTCTCTTGCCCAGAGACATAAATGGTATACACATTTTGAGGCTCACGGGTTCAAAAATGGGACCAAAATTGTTCTCATTTTATTCAAATGACATTCACACAGTAAAGAACTCAAGTATCAGAGCACTTTTTGAAGTGCCTTTTGAATTAAATAAAGGGGCCAAGATTATTAGCGGCTATAAAAGCACATGCCATATTTAATATGGAATAATTTCATTGGAGCTTTGATGTCACGAGGACAGCATATTTCCAGTTTGTAAAGAAAGGTATTATTTTTCTTTATGTGAGCTGATAGGCCTCAGATCATATATACTAGGATTAAATTCTTTGAGAAAATGTGGAAAAATCTATTTTTAACTTCAGACTCTCACCAGCATCATTAAACTTGAAGCAGAAATATGTCATGGGCTTAAGAAAAACTGAGAAACTGTGGTCTTACTTTATTGCACAAATGAGTGTATTTATCACATTGGGGTTTTTCCCCCCTTTAGTTTCCAAATATTCGCCATTTCTACCTGCTTTAATTTAAAGACTTTTTTTCAAGACTTCTTCCAGTGAGTTACTAAGCCTGCCTGGAATGCTTTTAACCCTTTCATGACTGTAACCCAGTAAGAAGGCACTTTGAATTACTGGAAATATCCACAACAAACAAATCAGATTGATCAAAATCAATAGGAGTATGACTAAAGCACTGTCATAAAATAACTTTGACATGAACAAAATAAATTTCAGATAGACAGAACTACGTTAATATACCAGTGAATAATGATTTGAGAGTCTGCCATCAGTAAAGTCTGAACAACATGCAAACCTCATCTCATACCACAGTAGCAACTATCTACAAACGACAGTAACAATTACAGAATCATAGAATCAATTAGGTTGGAAAAAATCTCTGGGATCATTGAGACCAACCTATGACCCAACACCACCTTGTCAATAAAACCATGGCACTGACTGCCACATCCAGTCTTTTCTTAAAGATCTCCAAGGATGGTGATTCCACCAACTCCCTGGGCAGCCTGTTCCAATGTCCAATCACTCCTTCTGTGAAGAAATTCCTCCTCATGTCCAGTGTTAACCTCCCCTGGCACAGCTTAAAACTGTGCCCTCTTCTCCTACTGCTGGTTGCCTGGGAGAAGAGCCCGATGCCCACCTGGCTACAACCTCCTTTCAGGGGGTTGTAGAGATTGAGAAGATCTCCCCTGAGCCTTCTCCTCTCCTGGCTCAACAACCCTAGCTTGCTCTACTGCTCCTCCATAGCACTTGTGCTCCAGATCCTTGATTGCACTTCTCTGGACCCGCTCCAGTTCCTCAAGGTCCTTCCTAAACTGAGAGGTCCAGAATGGGACACAGCACTCCAGGTGTGACCTCACCAGTGCCCAGTTGCAGGGGCAGAATCCCTTCCCTGGTCCTTCTGGCCACGCTATTCCTGACCCAGACTAGGTTGCCATTGGTCTTCTTGGCCACCTGGGCACATGCTGCTCATGTCCAGCTGCTGTCCCATCAGCACCCCCAGGTCCCTTCCTGCCTGGTCCTCTCCAGCCACTCTGTTCCCAGCCTGTGCTGCTGCAGGGGGGTGTTGGGGCCAAAGGGCGGGACCCGGCACTTGGCCTTGTTGAACTTCATCCTGTTGGATTCAGCCCATCGCTCCAGCCTGTCCAGGTCCCTCTGCAGAGCCCTCCTTAGCTTCCAGCAGACCAACACTCCCCCAACTTGGTGTCACCTGCAAGTTTGCTGATGGTAGATTCAATCCCCTCCTCAACAGAAGATACACTGAACACTGAATTTGGACGCCATTCTGGAAATTATAATGGTTATTCCAGCCTGATGAACATAAACCACATTCTTAACAAATTAAAACTAAAGCTCGAAAGCAAGATGTTCAATTCATGCGCATTTCCTAAAAGCTCCTTAAGAGAATAACCAATGACATAAAACTAAACTCTAATCATTCATTGTTTTGAAAATAGAAATATTTTTGTTATACCCAATAAATATTTTGGCCATAAGTAAATTGTTTGCTTTGTTATTACTGTAACAGGGTTCTAAAATCTTGTGTACATTAGAACATTATCCAAGTAGAAAGATCAGAATTTATCTTTTCTAAAAGAATAGACCAGTACATTCTTTGCTAATTACTACATGATTTCAGGTCACCTGCAATAAGGAACATGAGCTTCTATTTTTAACTTGCCAATTCCAAATTTTTTCATGGGAATCACCCAAGAAAACAAAGAGCATGTGGAATAAATAAAGATTTTCTCAAACATTATATCAACTCAATTATGAAATATCCAAATAAGCAATAGAGAGTATGAGAGATATTTCTATTCAGAATTGATAAAACACTATCAAAGAATCCTAAACTGAAATTCTGAAAGTCTAGACAGCAAGATCAATAGTATTTCCACTCCCCATGGGTCAGGTAAAGACATGATGACAGTTTATACTGCACATATATATTTGTATTTTATGCACAATATTGCACTTGAAAAAGACACCCCTCCCAGTTTCTAAATGCTGCTTCAGTACCTATCAGTGGTGAACAACAAAGGGAATGAATTCCCCTCTCCTCTTTTAGCTCATGTTCCTTTTTGTCTTGATTACTGAGCTGAAAGGCTCTTACTGGTGTCAAAAAACAAGTACTAGAATGTCATAGGGGAAAAAAATCGCTGGAATCATGAATGCAACAGGCATTGTATATTCAAAATGAACCTTTTGAACCGTCAGCTAATAAAGGTCAATATCATGATGACATAGATTGAACCATTTCATATAAATATATAGCAAATCCCCCTCCATATATACATATATATATCCCATGTTATTAAATATATGTGAAAAAAACGTATAAAACTTCCAACAACTTAGAAATTATTTGGTATTCACACTCTTAGAAAATCTTATAAGCAACCTAATATTTCAATATACCCCTTCGTCCATCAAGAACCACCTTTAATGAATCCTTACATTGCCATCAGCCCCACATTGGGATAACCTCAGTTGATATATCTTAAATAGAAAAAAACCCTCTCAGTAAAAGGCCACAACAGCAATTAACATCCTGAATGTTGAAAATACACTGAATTTCAGCTTACCAGTACTAACACAATTTTCTCCATCCTTACTGAGCTTCCAGCCCTCGTAACAGGAGCACTTGACAGTATTTTTATGCTGTTCACAAACTTGGCTACACTTCAGGTGCTTGGTACAGTAATCCATAATCTCACAAGTTTTGTTGTCTACACCAAGACTGAATCCTGCAGGGCAGGAGCACACAATTCTTCCTCCAGGAACCACAGAACACTGATGGCTACATCCACCATTGTTAAGAGAACATTCATCTGAAATAGCATGGGAAAAAAAAACAAAACAAAACAAAAAGAAAATTAAGGTCTGCAAGGGCTGTCAGTTGTATTGTATATCCTTAAAGCCACAGAGTCCACTAAAATGAATAAAAGGCCTCTAAAGCAGCACAAGCCAAATGTTACATTATGAAATTAGATTTCTATATTTACTTTTAACGTTATCTAGTGTGCGAATATTCATCGTGGTAGCTTTATTTCAACTTTTCAAGATGTTAGAACAGCTCAATGTCCAAGTGTTGATCTCAGGGGTTGGTATTGATGCTGTTTAACACCTTTGTGAGCGACAAGGAAAGTGGGACTGAGTGCACCCTCCCAAGATTGTGTAGTTGATGCGGGACGGCAAACAAGCCACCCAGAAGGACTCTGACAGGCTCATGAGAAACACGTGAAGTTCAACAAGGACCTGCACCTGGGTGAGGGCAACAAATACAGGCTGGGTGGAAAACTGATTGAGAGAATCCCTTGGAAGCACCCAAGGTTGGGGAGCATGTTGGTTAATCAGAAGCTCCACATGGCCTGGAAATGTTTGCTTGCAGCCCAGAAAAAACATTGCTGGGCTGCATTAAATGAAGGGTGACTTCATGGGAAGGAGATTTTTCCCCGAATTCTTGTGAGGTCCCACCTTGAGGACTATGTACAGGTCTGGGGCCCCCAACACAAGGAGAATGTGGACCTGCTGGACCAAGTCCAGAGGAGGCCATGAAGATGCTCAGAGGGCTGGAGCACCTCTGCTATGAGGACAGGCTGAGAGCTGGCGGTGTTCACCCTGGATGAGAGGCGCTCCAGGGAGACTATGGAGCACCTTTCAGTATCCAAAGGGCTACAAAAGAGCTGGAGAGGGACTTTGGACAAGGGCCTGGAGTGACAGGATAGAGGGGAATGGCTGCAAAGGGAGAGGGCAGGGTTAGATTAGATACAAGGAAGAAATTTTTGACTGTGAGGATGGTGAGACACCAGCACAGGTTGTCCAGAGAAGCTGCAGATGTCCCATCCCTGGAAGTGTTCAAGGCCAGGTTGGATGGGGCTTTGGGCAACCTAATCTAGAGGAAGGTGTCCCTGCCCATGGCAGGGACGTTGAAACCAGGTTATCTTTAAAGAGCCTTCTATAACCCAAATCATTCTATGATATAAACTCAAGATTTTGTACTTGGAGAGAACTGAAAATGAGCTGAAGTCCTTTCCTGCATACCAATACCCTTTAAATTGTTTACCTCCAGGAGTATTTTAAGGGTCTTGAAAATGATAGACTTGCCTGAGGAACTAGGTTTTGTCTTATTTGAAGGAAACTAATACATCAAGCAAAAACTCAGTACAGCTTTAATTAAACAAAAATCCTCACTCAGGCTACAGTGATAAAATTTCAGCAAGATTAGCGTGGGAAGCTATTTTCCAACAGGCATCGTTGCAACAGACAACTGGGAGCAAACTCAGAGAAATGTGTCAAAAAGAAGTACCACAAAGATCGCCTTCATCAGATCCATCAGGACAATCTCTTCTCCCATTGCAGAGCTTCTCAGGCTGTAGGCAGATGGAGGTATCATTAGCACAAGGGTATTTTGGTGGTCCACACATATAGCCCTCGCAATTATCCTCATCAGACTGATCCTCACAATCAATATCGCCATCACAAAGCCACGCTTTGCTAACGCATCTCCCTTGGAGAAAAGAGACAAACACAGGAAATCATGGGAGCAAACTTTAGGAAAAAAAAGCTTCAGTAACAACAGATTTTTTTTTCTTGTTTCTTCTTTTTTTAAAAAAAAATTATTATGCTTTTCTATTAATAGTACTTTCCTCTTTGATGAACAAGAAGTTACCAACTTACACTCTGAAGCATCATCCATCACACTGTTGGACAGTCTAATCTTCCAAAAACTACCAATCCTAATTATTTCTATGCTGAATAGATCTGCATATAGGCAGGACACATCCTCAATCTGTTAAATATACCAAATGATACTAAAATGCTCATTTATTTTTCTTTAAATTTCTGGTCTTCATCTCTTTTCCCTCATCTTCTATTCCAACAGTCCTCCATGGAAGCAATATTTCAATATATGAGTTTCTATTATCATGGGTTTGAGAAGCAAAAATCCTCTTAACAACTATACACAACACCTTCCCATATGATATCAGATAAGTGATCAGCTTTTAGGCAAAATAACTACAGCAGAGGAAATATCTTGCAGGATTTCAGTTTTGGCTCAGACCACATCTCAAAAGGGGAAAAAAAAAATTCTACCCTTCTACTCACCATCACTGTTTAGAGATTGAAGACAGTCCAATAAACAAAATACTTTTAATCTTTAAAATAATTTAATATGGGTATTAAATTAAAATTAACAAAGCCGGAGATTTAAGAAGTGAAAAAGAAACAAGATTGTGAATACTGCCACTTACAGGTGCGTGTGCTCCTGTCCCAAGCTGTCTATCAAACTTATTAGATAAAATCAGGAGGGTCTGGTTGTTAATTTTGATAACACCCAAACAGAAATATCATGGAGTTTATTTTCCAAATAATCAAGTGGAAACAAATAGAACCATGGGTTGGTTATGAAGCTCACCCTGAACCCTTTCTTCTCTATAATTAGGTAGGGGAAAACAAGCTGTAATGAGAATGAAGGTCCTGGAAAAGTGTGAATCCATTGAAAGCAACTCTGGCCCAGGGACTGACTGGCAATGCTTGAGACCAATAACTTCAAATCTACACAGCATGAACCGACAAGACAACCTACCCACCTTTCCCAGTTTAGCAGCACATTTCCCAATAGGAAATTGAGACTGGTTATGACTTTGATGGGGAAGGTGAGCAAGTAAGGGTGCAAAATAATCAGCTATGGTCAAACTCTAATACTGTTGCTCCTTTACCACACCTCAGTGACAAATCTGCCACAGGCTGCCCTTTACTCTGTACCTGCTGTGACAGTTCAGGATCAAACCACCTCAAAAGAGACACTGCTCTTCTCCACACAATGTAGTAAGTGGCACAAGTGTCCCCATATTTGATTATCTTGAATGATCATTGATTCTATATAATATTATAAAACAGAAGTAGAATGAAAGCTAATGGGAAATACCAACATCAACTAAATGAACCCAACGTAAATCAAAGTTGCTTCCAGCAGAGCTCCTAATCCGTTATTTTAATCTTTTATACATTCAAATGTTTACAGGGCAAAACAGTTTTCCTGCCTCTCATACCTCAGTGAAGACATGCTTTATAATGAAAGATTCATCTTTCATTATGATAGATATGACAGGTTCTTAAGTAGAATATGCTTTCAAGGAATTAATCTTAGCCAAAATTCTAAAGAGATGGACTTAATGAAATATTATCACTGTCTTGAAATCATTACTTAAAATCCACTGAAGTATTTTTGCTTTATTGCCCCTGAGTGAAACTCACATTTCTGGCTTCCAGGAACCTTTTTCATAAAACTCCATCATAAATTAATTGCCTCAATGGACGTATCTGTTCTTTTCCATAGCTCTTTTGCGTAACACTGAAGAAATGTGTAACAGTGAAACAGAAGGTCTGAAGCAACATGTGGGAAAGACTGATCCAAATGCTTCTCCGACCTTTTCGACTTCCTACAAATATTAGCAAGTGCAACAGAATTAAATGTTTGTATACCATGCAGTGTCTGTTGGGACACCGAGCCCAGAACTTTTTCGGACTGATTACATATTTGAGTTTAGGAAAACTACTTTGATTGAGAATTAATTGCTTTCTGTTTCCTCTTATAGCTCATTCTTACTGCCTAAAGCTGTGACACCTTCCTAATCCATAGAACTGACTCAGTCTTGTTCCCATCAAAATAAAGTTACTTTTCAATCTGACACTTTTAACAAAATGCTGTGATGGCCAATGATCTTGCTGGTAGAAAATATCTGAGTCTTAGACTGAACCACATTTCAAGAACATGTACATTTTTTGTATTTAAAGCTTTTAGTAGAAAGCAGATATATATTTAATATATTTTATATTTATAAATGCCTCCTGAATGAGACAGAAGTTTAAAAAAAAAAAGGACCTGAAGAAGACAGCTGTCTTGGCAAAAAAAAAAAAAAAGAGACCATGAACTGAGGATAAAAAACAGTATTGGAACAAAATACATAGCTTTCTAGTTTTCTTGCTCTGGTAGTTTCTCTTCATTCACATTTTAATGTCAACTGAATCCACCCCTTCAGTCAGAAATATCTTCATTATGAAAAATCATTACATCAAAAAGGTTATTAAAGTAGCTGTACAAGATGTAAAGCTCTAAAGACCTAAAAGAATGAGAGGAGACTGAGCAGGCAGGGAACAGGTGGAAGCAACATCATCAAACCCACTTTATGACTGATACCCTTTTCACCTACCCTTTGAATTTTTCCCTGTGTTCTATTGTTGCATTCTTATCAAATCATCTCCTTTTTCACAATTCCTCCCATGCTGTAACTCTGCACAGCAACCCCATCCTCCTTATGAACCCTCAGAGAATCCATAGGGCAGCACTACCAATTTCATCATATTTTTGAAAAACCTTCCCTTCCCAGCCTTGCCCAGCATCAGTTTCTCTCCATTCTCCCTCCTTGTCACAGATCTACATCTGGACTCTCACACTCCCCCACCCACCCTCTTCCTCCAATACCACTGTGAGAATCACTCCCTATTTCCTCTACGAACATTCCTTATTTTCCATTCCAAACGAATCCTACTTTTTTCCTCATCTTTATTTTCCCCTCTATAATATTATTAAAACGTGACTGGGGGGAGAGAAGGGAAGAATAAAATAATAGCCCAGAGGGCAGCATTAAAAATGGTAAGATACAAAAATTAACTGCTGCTTGAACTGCATGACAAAAACATCACAGCTCAGATCTACTGCTTACTAAACTGGAGTATTCAAGGCTCTTTTGCATTTTTCTTCACAGGAGTACTTTATTATGATTGTCAGAGTAATTAGATGACTTTTTAAGTGAGATTGCACAGATTCTGCTCTTGGTCCCACAGTACTAACTGAAAAGCAGGGAGAGGGAATAAAAAAGACAGATTTATGTGGTACATAAAGCAGAGCTGAAGTACATGCCTGCGATAATTTTCAGAATCAGAATTCTAAATAGAAAGTTAGGTCTTTAATTTAATCTAGTCTAATTTAAAAGAAGTGTAATTAATTTAAACCCAGAAAATGATTGGCCAGAAGCAGCCCAACAGCAGTCAATCTCAATCAGGTAGTTATTGCTTCTCATATCCTACTGCTGCACAACCTTGACTATATTTTTTATCACACATCCCCACAAACAACCATGTGGAGTTCTTGAAAGAATTAGAGAAGCAGTTCTGCAATCTGGTAATTCAAGTACCCTGCAGCATTTTGCCTGACTTTGGATACTTCAGCTCAAGAACTGTCCAGGCTGAAAGTTTCAGCTGAACCAACAAAAATACTAAAGGTTTAAAATAACAAAACAAAGACAACAAGCAAGAGGAAAAATAAAGTTATCTGTTTATTTAACAAATAATGTGGTTAAGGAGACAGAAGTCTTGTAATATTTGGTCACATAACTTTTTAGTTAGAAAAATTGAGACCACCACTACTCCAAGCAGAAAAATCACATTTTTTTTGCTCAATGCTGACAAATGCTGTATTTGTCACACAGCACTCATGCTTGTGGCACTGACAAAATAACCAGAGCCAACAAAAACTACAGTAAAGACAGACCCTGCAGCTGCTATTTGCAGACATAAAACGAAAAAGAAATAAGCAAAAAAGCGGGCAGCGGTATCTCACTGTTACTGTGCTCACCAGTGACCATTTCTCCCCAAAAGGATTGGGGGTTTCAGCTCCCAACACACACAAGTTCCTACCCAGACCCATCACATGCTGTAGTAGGAATCCAGATGCCACCACCAAGGGGAGAATTAGCCAATCCCTCCTCATCTGGACAATTCCATAAATGTGGAAGCCAGGCAGCATTATTACTTTAAAATAATCCACAGAAGGTATTATATTTCTTCTGAAGTGTGACTATTTCTCATAAACCCATTATCAGTCCTTTGTCCTATCAATGGAATTAAACTGCAAAGTAGCTGACCAGAAATCTGCCTTTGCTGTTTTCTGCTATACTGAGTTACCAACACAACTCCTCCAGAACAGCAGCTTTGCTCCTTCCAGGACTGAGAGAAGGAAAATTGAGAAAAAAAAAAATTACGGATGAAACAGCCACAACTGTTTCCTAAAGGGGTGTTTCCACAAAACAAACAAGCACAAGTGCATTTTGCTCTAAATCAAAGCCATAAATGCTTGAATTTTGCAAATGTTTGATGAAAAGAATTTTTTTACTGCATTTCTATGTGGGTTTTCCACTATGTATCTAAAATCATTCAGGATAAACAAGAAAGCAAAGCCTAGCCTGGGAAGCAAGATTTCCCAAAAGATAATCAAGCCTAATAACTAAAACCTACACTTCATCTTGTACCCCACACTGCTCTAACCCAGTTCTCTGCTTTCTGTTAGCTGAAGTAGTAACATTTTATCTCATTAGCTTTCAAATGCAACTGCTGAAAATAAACCTCATTTATTCAGATTTCTCCTTTCTTTCCTTGGATAATTCATCTTTAGTCACTTGGATTGGTATTACCTTCTCCCCATCTAAGCACTAGGAAATAGTGTCAAGAACAAGTGGATTTCCTGTGTCAATGTTTCCATCAGTCTGTTTTGGGAAACAGATCATTCTATGAGGGGGCATTAATCCATTTTTATTTCTTGAAACTATTCCATTTGACAGCTACCTATTCTACAGATCTTTATGGAAATGGGAAAAACACAAAAGAAAATATTTTATTTAGACAAGATTGAATATTCTCTATTTACTTATCTGGACAAAAAAATTTCTAAAACTTTAAAATTCAAATAACAGCAAACTGCTTTTGGACAGAGCTCACATAACTACTCTGCAACATTTATCATGCTTAGCTATAACACAGGCATTAGAAGGGATTCTCCTTCTAATAATTACAGTTGCCTAATGAAAACAATATTGCTATTTATTATAGTCTGAATTAAATTTTGCTTTGAAAGTAGTTTTAGCCCTAATGTTCCATTAAACTTTGAAAGAAATTACAAAAGTATTAATACAATACTGACATTCATTAACTTCATCCTTAAAGGGACTTTCCCTTAAAAAAAGTTCCATCTAAACATTATTTTGCAAAGTATCCTCATGTAATGATTGCCACGTTCTTTCTACATCTTTGAATGAAGTATAATTAGGAAAAATATTTTAAACAAAGAATATATTTTTCTTCCAATAATTCAAATTTCCAGTGGTGCAGTTCTTAATCTTTGAAGTCGCCTGGCTAATTACTTTATACCACTTTATTCAACTTCTAGGGCCAAAGATGGAAAATAGACAAATATACCTGGACTTTGAAGTACTGTTAAATGCTACATTTAAATATTTGGTTTGATTTAATATCGTAGGGAATAGTTTCAACTTTAAGTCATCTCAGAACTCATCCATTTTATAACGTAAATCAGAAAACAGGTTAGGGGATGTAAATGAGGATTATTTTCCTGGTATGAGTACAATTAGTAGCTTCACCTCAGGAGTATTAAATATTAAAAGCTGTACTAAAACAGTAGATATGTGATCAAAAACCGAACACACACACACTGAGTAAATGAAAGCAAAACATCTGCGAGCACATACCTGTAGTCCTGCAGGAGAACTTTGTTTTTTCATCACACAGCCGTATAGTTCCATTGCAGCCCTTTTCATCGCTCCCATCCTCACAGTCCTTTTCCCCATCGCAGCGCCACACCTCAGGAACACAGTTCCCATCAGGACTGCACTGGAATTCCCTCCCATTGCACCTTCCAGGGGAGGGAGTTTCTTACAAAAAGAAGAATTACATTGAAGCATTTGCTCATGTGAGGTTTTTTTTTTTTCCATTACAAGTCCACATTGACTTATAATCCAACTAAAGCTAAAGTCAGAGTCCCCAAGAATAACACTCAAAACTCACTATTCTGTCCTAACTCATCACTCCAACAAAAGCTTCAGATGAGCTCTTTCTTATCCTGCTCACTCCCTTTAATCCTCCCCTCCACTACAGGCTTAAGGCAAGTACCAATTTGTATTCTTTATTTCACCACAGCTGTCAGGCAAGAGTGAGTTTGGAGATGTAAGGATGACCCAAGGCCAAGGAAGTTGTCCTGGTGTTTCATACGCCCTGCTTTGGGTGCTCAGGCTACATTCCCTTCTCCTCCCTTATCCAACAGGGTCCATCTCCTGGTTCCCAGGACAGGAAAGGTCACAGCTGGGCTCTAACAAGGCCCCAGTGCCAGCCTGGCTTGTGCTATTACAGGACTGACAAACCAAACCTTGCTGCTCCAAATTGCCCAGCAAGGAACTTGAGTTCATTGCAGCTTTGCAATCAGTGCTGCCTACTTCAAAGAATAATTACCATGTGAGTTTAATTATTCACTACATACGTATTTCTCTAAGTTTTTTCTATTTTCAGTGTTATCCTTGCTTTCCTTTTCCCAAACTATTACCACTGTATATCTATTATTTAAGAATGTACTAAAGGTAATGACATGCACTCTAAGTAATGACATACTTACACATTCCTGTTTGTACCAGGACACATTATTTAAGTGAACTCTTGTAACAATGTTTAAAAAATACATTATATTGTATTGAACTTTGCCTTGGATTTTTTTCCTAAATAGTTTACATTCTTGCATTCTATTGTAGAAGAGAGAAGCTTTAAGCTTCAAGATGGACATAAACACAGGTATAAGTGGGTTGCTCGTTCCAGACCAATTAAAATAATTTTTGTAAAAAATATAAAACTTAAGGACTTCACTTGTGGTGGTATTCTGCTAATTCATCTATTTGTATGAAGTCTGCAACTAGATTTAGAATACAAACTCATGAAAAGGGAGTGCAATTATATTGTTGTAGAAAAATCATTATTAGAAAAATATAAAAGATATTCCCTCATTCTGATCTGAATATTCTTCATCCTTTGTTAATAGTATCCTTCCCTTCTCTTCCCACCCAAAGAAATACAATGGATGGCATTTGAATGGGCTGTAGTTTGTTAAAATCCTTTGATGTAAAAAAAACCCCAAAACAACAACTATACCCACAAAGTCAAAAACTTGGATCACAAAAAAATTAGATTATTTCTGTTTCACTGCATGAAAAAACCCTCCAGAAAATATCAATAATAACAACTTAAGGAACGCTTCTTACTGTCTCTCCACCTAGCCAGGATGCATCTCTGTAATAAGATAAACACTATGAATAGCATAATTCAGCAAAGTAAAACCATAAAACTTATCTCAGTGTAATAGCCATTCTGTTTTCAGATGCATTCTTCCTTGATGATACCCTTCTGTGTTATCATATTGCACTTGACATATTTCCCATTCCAATCTCTACCAAGGTTCAAAGCATCATCTCTATTGCCATTGACTGAAGACAAGCCCTTGGTATTTACATTAAGTATTAAAATGTGGGGAGAAAAAAAAAAAAGAAGAAATCTAACCTTGCTTGCTGCAGTTTGTTTTGGTTTCATCACTGAAATCTCCACAGTCGTTGTCACCATCGCAGGCCCAGTGGCTGGGGATACATCTGCCATTGTGACACCTGAACTGGTCAGCAGAGCAGGAGTGGACACAGCCCAGCTCATCGCTGCCGTCACCGCAGTCATCATCTGCAGACATTCGCATTTTAAAATATTTTAAAAGATTAAGAATTCTGACCAAAAGATGCGAGAAGGGGAAAATATTTCCAAAAAGGCAAGCAAAAAACAAAATACAGCAAATAAAGTAGAATCTTTACAGGCACATGGTCAAATTCTTTCTAATGCAAGTAGCACCTCAAATCTTATTTACCAACAGCACTCAACTCTGTCATTTTGGATCATTTAAGCCCTTACATTTATTCAATTCTTCAGTCACCGGCCCCAGCAAACATGAGAAGGCTGTAGATGTTCTTAATTTCTTTAATTGTGTGTAACTACACAGGCTTCCAAACACAGGGGGTTTACTTTATTCACTGTCATTCATTAACCTAAGACAGGTAATCACAGACACAGAGCTTGATCTGAACCAAATGAAAACCTGATGGCAGAATTTCTTTTCAATGGTATTAAACCTGTTGTTTCCATGTATTTGCAACAGTGCAAGGTGGAGAAAGCACCTCGCTAAGCGTGGAATGCAGTTTCTCATGACTCTGATGTTGTAGCCATTACAAGAATCATAAGGCAATTTCTGTAATTTGATCAGGGTCATGAAGGGACGGAAAAGATAGATGTGTTAAGTAAACTAAAGGGTCTCCTAGCACACAGTTTCAGCCATCACACTGTGATAATTTGGGGAATTTGTCCGTTTACAGCTATAAATTCCTGTTGGACTCTTAAAATCACAGAAACAACAAATGCTTGGGTGGATGAAGAACCAACCTAATGTTATTAGGCTGGCATAACATCACTGCCACACCACAAGCTCTAAGATTCACTTGAACAGCTGTCACTCAAATGTCACTAAAACACACTTCCTTTAGACCAAAGAAATAAATACATTTTCAAGTCTTCTCAGCTTTCGCTCTTGTAGGATGCAAACAACTACTCCTCACATATATTAGTCACTGGAACTATTTTCTTTTCTAAAAACAGAAGATACTTGGATAAGCAATAGCTTGACTTTTCCTTTAATAATAATAAAATATCACACTCCATTCCATGTCATGTACTCTTTGTAATTATTACCATGTCCAATGGCTCATTCCTTGTATGAAGCTTCAATATTGCTGCTTTCTAGGTCAGGTCAGTAATTGGAAAACGTTTTATTTATTGTCTGGCCACTTACAAGCAAAACTGGCAATATCAGTCTCTGAAAAAAAGAGTGAGCACCAAAGCAATATTTATGTAATATCTATCATTCATTTCAGACGGAGCACATGATACTTGCCTGAATCACAGAGCCATTTGCTGCTAATGCATCTTCCATTCCTGCATATAAACTGAGTTAGTGGTTCACATGTTGGGAATTCTGTGGAAGTGTTCAAAAAGAAAGAAAAACTACTTAATGTATACACCTCTTCAGTAACATCCTTCTGCCTTCCTATATGTATGAATCACACAAGTGTGTTGTGTCAAGCATTTACAGCTACCTGATACTTAATCTGGAAAGGAAAAAAAACTAAGGCACACAAAAAGGGGGCTAAAAAAGCTTTAAAACTGTAACTACTAGTCCAAACCCTATCCTTCCTCAACATGGACCACTGAAATGCATTGTTAGTGTCATGTAACATGGTCCTATATTCCTGTCAGACCAGGGCTGGCTTTACCACTAAGTATGTTAATATTTATGAATAATTATAGCTTGACAACTGATACAAACCATATTTTCAACATGTTTACTTATATAAAAGAGTTCTCCAATAGCACTGCCAGTAAAAGACAGGAAATGGAAGACTAGAAAATGAGAAAGTTAAGTACCAGGCAAAAGAACAGTCAAGAAATTAAGTTACTCTACATAGACATAATAAAATCCAGAATTAAAATGTCAGTATTTACAAGCAGTCCCTCCCAGCACTCCAGCAAAGCAGTAGAAATCTGAGATAATATAATTCAAAAGAAATAATCTATGTAACAAATATTTGTTTTTATAATTTTCTAATATGCCTCTGCATAGAATTACTTAAATATAGTCTGAATTTTTCCAGAGTTCTTTTTCTTCTAAAATGCATGACACAGCTTGGTATGTGCATTCATAACATTACCTGTTAGTTTGGAAAATACAAGATTGACTTTACAAAACTAGGCAGTTCACAGAAAACAGTCTAAAAGTCTCACTTGATTCAAAAGGAGTAAGGAGGAAACTAAATTCTCTAGAGAGACCATCAAGGGAAGACAAGACCTCTCAGTAAGTGACATTTTATGCAAACCAAAAATCTGCCTGAACTACTACTAAAAGGCCAGTTTGTCCTTTACTGAAGGACTGCAGGTTGGAAGTTCCTACACAATACATCAAAAAATGCCATAAAAAAAGGTACAGAAGGGACAGTTTTTCAAAATTTTAAAAGCATGCCAGATAAATGTAAAATTTCCCTAGGACAGGAAATGAAATCACCCTTTTTTTTTTTTTTTCTAAAGCTTAGGGAAAATTTTGTCTTAAAGAGTCACACAAGAGAGCCCTAAACCAGCTGCATCAAATAGTAGAGATCACCAAGAAGTTCACTGGACAAAAGTGACTATCCTGCTTCAGAACAGAACAGTATGGGAAGAAAAGATACTATTGATGACAGCATTCCTAGAAAGTTTTGGAGGGTTTTTTAATAAAAAAACCCATCTGTTTTCCTTGGGAGAAGACATTACAGTGACAACAAAAATCTGTTCTGAGACAAATAATGGAAATGATGGAAATGTTCAACTGCAATAGTACTTAGCTACAATATATGCCTTATGTGCTTCAAGCAAAACTGAAAGCACTTTTTAATTTTTGCTTTTTAGCCGTTCAATAATTTCCCCCGAAATTTAACTCATATTAAATGCAATTTTCCCCTTATCCATGCATGAATGCCTCCATGATGTCCTTTTCATGTTCATCTTACCCAAGACCTGTAAAAAGGGGCAGAAACTGATTAAAAGTACTTGTGCTTTTCCTCACCAACACCACCAGCCCTCCCACAATTCCTGGCCCACCAGAGCTTTTCCAAGGATGTTTTACAGTGCTTCCAGTGTTTGCTTCTCCTGGAGACAGCCTTCACCACCCACATCTCCTGCTCACATCCTGGAGGACAGGCCCCACACTTCCCCTCATTATCCCTATGATCCCTCCAGTATTCCTTTCCTTCCCTATGTAACAGGGAAGGGATGCACGTCCTGCAGCTGATTCACATCCAGCCCTGCCCTGACTGCCCCGGACATGGAGAAAGCAAGGATGGTGCCTCTTGAGCTCACATGGAAGTCTCTCCACTAATCTCACATCTCTCTCTGCTGTCCTTGTGGATACAAGAACTTTAAAAATGCTTCAAAGAAGAAAATACATAGCACTGAACAGAATAGCTAAATAAATGCCTTTAGCAATCAAATTATAAGGCAAGAATGAAAAAATGCAATATTTGACACATCTGCACAACCACAGCACTCGAGGAAAAAGAAACAAGATTCTAAACCATGAAACATATGTAAAGTTTGGCTAAACAGAGAAACAGACAATACATCCTTATTAAATGACCTGAGGAAATATTCCGGATTAGCTGAGATGATACTAAACAAAACACACAGGAAGGAATTACAAGGATGCCATTAACATCTGTGTGTTCCTATAGAGTCTGAGAACAAGGCACAGCCAGGCACATAAACTGTTCCAGCAGCGAGTGCCAAAGCTGTACCATTACACAGTGGGTTAGAATTTTGGAGATGGCAAAATAAAATCCACTGGGATCACTTATTCGTCCTTTGTACACAACTGAACTTATTTGAAGCATGGCATTAGAAGACTACCTTAATTATATAATTTTTACTCAAATAATAACTGTATTTTATGCCCAGTCCCTGAAATTGTTCAAGGTCAGGTTTGATGGGGCTTGGAACAACCTGGTCTAGTGAAAGGTGTCCCTGCCTGCAGCAGAGGGGTTGGAACAAAATGGTCTTTAAGGTCCTTTCCAACTCAAAAGCACTCTGATTCTCTATTTGCAGACAGCTCATTGACCCCTGTGCTCTCAGACTCACAGCAGTTACCTGGGCCCTGCCAAACAAATGACTATTAAAACCTTAATTGTTTGGGAGCACCTGATTAGAGGGAGCACACCTCCCTGCATTATCTCTGCAGAGCAGCAATCAGCACAGCTGCTGATATTCTCATAATATCATCAAGAAATACTACTTTTTTCTGCAATTTACAACATCAAAGTATCCTTCTGTTCACACTTGAAACTGGCTGATTTTATTGACATCTAGAATATGCTGAGGGAGCCCATGTGAAGAGCTACATGGCAGAGATAAAGAAAAACTTTTGAGGGTGAAGTTATTTGTTAATGGGCTATAAATTAGAAAAATCGTTAAGTTGGTTGATCTGCATATTTAGTATTGTAGCTAAAAAAACTCGTTAATAGAAAATTCCTCCTCTGCTTTTGGTTTATTTATTAATCAAATTCTATTTACAATTCAGAAATAATATTATCAGTTCACATTAAAAAAAAAAGGCCCCTCACACTTGTTCTGCCCATTGGTTCACATGAAAAGAGATCCTTATATGTTTTTGCTTATAAAGAATAATTTTACCATTTTCCACCCCCCAGAAACAAAATCCACTCACCACAGGACGTCATTTCATCGGTCCCATCCCCGCAGTCATCCTCCCTGTCACACAGCCATGAATTCGGAATGCAGCGTCCATTCCCACAAGAAAACTGGTCAACCTGACACGTTCTTGCTGTCAAGACAAAACACTCCAACAAATGCGAGGGAAATGGACCCCAATCCATCAGGCCTCTCGGGGCATGTCTGTGGGCAGAAGCTGCAGGTCTGGGGGGCACCTCCTTGACCTGCTGAACATTTCACCTCATCTCACTAAACATCCTTCACCTCCTTTGACATCAGAGAAAACTGAGGTCACCACAGGACTGTGTCCTGCCTCTGCTACATGGAATTCTTAGTGGCTTCGTCATACAAGAACGTGAAGTTTCATATGCAATTCAGAAAACTAGTGTTATCTGACATTAACGCTCTAATATGACCTTATGTCAGAGTTGAAATAAACAGAAATCAGGGCACAAAAATGTCTATTGATCAGAATATTAACAAATTACATTCCATAACATGAACAATGATGTGGCTAAATTCATATTTACACAGAAAAATGGCAATCAGCCTGTGTGTGATGTGCCTGGCCTCACTCTTCCTAGAATCTTAGCCTTTGCAAACACATAATTGTAATCATCCATTAAGGGAATCAATTAATGTCTTCCTCCTGAAGAAATAAAGATCACTAAAAGAAACAATGCCATGTAACTACATAAATTACTTTGAAAACTGATGAATGGTAAAACCCCGCTAAAAAGCTAACTTATAAACCTGTCATTACTTATGATTTTGTTTATTCGAATGTGAACCCATAATCCCAGCAACAGATTTTGATTCCAAATTTAAAATTTTTGAATTCTGTATGTCATTCTACTCTTTATAAAACTGGCTGATATATCAAACCCCCAGGTAATGAAAAGAGTATTTCTTCATTTGGTATTTTCAACTACTGTTTTCCTTTTTTGTTAATAGAAATAGCCCAAAATACAAAAGATGACATATACGTTTAAAGTATTTCAAAGAAGTAATTTTTAAACAATAATAGTGTTTGCCACTGCAGGAATAAATGGAAAAACAAGAATAGAAAATTTAATCCATATCCAACATACACAGGGGGGAAAAAAAAAAAAAAGGTCTTCAAACAAGACATTCATCCTGTAAGAAAAAAGTTGAATATCAAAGGATATCAAGATGTATTACAATCCACAATAACAGAGTCGAGGTGATATGGACACTGGGAGTCTGCATTTGTGCTAAAGTGCTTTCAGCCAAACCACACAAGTAACAATCAGAACTGGCCATTACACATATGAAATTTAAATCAAGTAAAATGAGTTCAGGGAGTATTTTAATACACAATGCATGCTGTGTTTCATTGCATTTCAATTTAAAATAGGCATCAACTTATTGATACCTGATATTTTGTACATCTGACATGCAATTCCGTTTATTGTACTCCGACAACAAGCACCAAACATCACTTCCACACAAGCAAAAGACAGATTGGGAACTCACTGATTTACTGAAGTGCAATCAGTAAATAACTTTCAGCTTGGTATTGCCTTAAAAATCAACTAGACAGTTAATAATTTACAAATGAAAATCATTTCAAGGCACCAAGTGGAAAGTGAGTAACTAATTCTGCATGAAGTAAATCAACATAAAGTAAAATTTACTAGTGACATGGCACTTTTCATGGTGTGTTAACAAACAAAATCCTAACTGCCAAAAAGGATTTGTACCTGAAAGTTTGTACCTAAGCATTAAGTTGACAAGTCCACATGGATAGATTAAGCGCTGAATTGCTTTGGAAAGCACAGTAGAGCATATGGATTAAGGAAAATATAACTTCTACTCCAGTCTTAGTGGCTTCAAAATCTGAATTAATTTAAAATGTCAATAATCAGATTACTAGTAGCAGACTGGTTCAGTTCTGCACATATCAGTCCTGAACTATTAATGGAACTGATGTTAGAGAACTTCTATGCAAGTAAAATTTTTTACCTGCACAAGTTTTATTTGATTCATCTTCATTATTACCACAATCGTTGGCTCCATCACAAAGCCACCTCTTGGGAATGCAGCGATTATTTTGGCACTTAAACTGATCATCAGGACAACTATGATTGACTGTGGAGAGGGAAAAAAGAAAGAAAAAAAAAAGAATGTTTGTTCTTAAGAAAATAATCTGAGAAAAGTAGCTGAAAAGAGCAGATTAAATGGTATTTCCTGGTGATGCAGTTAGGGGGGTTATCCTGTGTCTATAACCACCATGACATAAAAATTATTTGGCAAACCAGTTGATTAAAAAATATTTCAGTACTCCAATCATAAATGAAACAATACATAGTAAAGATTCTTCTGTCATAGCACTGTCAATATGGAGATGATCTTCTATTAGGTGATAAAAAGTAGCAGCACTTTATAGTGGTGTTATTTCCTTAAAGAAACATGTCCTTGACCACATTTTCCAGTCTGATGAGGTTTGCAAACTAAAGTACACATAAACAAAGGAAACACCAAAGGGAACAACAGTTGCATATCCAGAATATTATCTCACAGTGAGCAGGGATTTGGGCAGGCCATAAAATGCTTCTAAAATGATGCATATTATTGTCAATGGGCACACACAGACCTGCTGTTTACTCACCATGACATTGTAGGTGTCAAAAAGGGAAATATGCAACAGAGCATAAAACTAACAGAAAAACCTTTGAATTAAAGAGTGAACAAGGCACCTCTCAAACATGGTTTTGCTGGCTACCAAGTATCATGGCAAGGATGAACACAGAAATTACAGAAATACTGTTGGCCTCTTGTTGCATCTGCAGCAAGCACGTATGCTCTGCTTTTTCTCTTCTAATAACAACCTCTATTATTAGCACACCTTGTTAATCTTGATCTAGACAAGAGCAGTAAATGCTACACAGTTTCAAATGCTGGGTTAAAAATAATCCTGTGCTATTTTTCGCCTACTCAGCCATCCACAGGGTTTTTTCAATTTTAACATACATCTGGAAACAAACAGTATTTAAAAGGAAAGGATGTCTTGCAGGCTTATCCTTGACATTTCAGTAGCTTTTATCTTTGACCTTTCTGCCTATTCTTCTTATTGAAGATGACACAGAGCGAGGGTGATATCAATGGCACACGAACCCTCCATGAGTGTTTCGCGTGCAGGCTACAGAAACACTGCAAGTGGAGAATGAGTAATAACCTGAGCAGAAAGGTATTCCAAAATCTAATACTCCTGAAGCAATCTAGTTTGCAATGTGTCGGGAGAACAAAACTCCTAGCATCCATGTAATAAAATTACAAATTGAAGACCTTTTTGGTTTCTTAATTTGACATTAATACTAGACACAGATACTGTTTTAAATGGTAGTTAAGCTTTTGCTCATATACATTTAGTAACATGTGTGTATTCTGTTCATAATTGCAAATATTTCCAACTCATCAAGAACTATTGAAGTTACTATAACAACTGCTGAAAAGAGATCAATGTTATCATACTGGTCACATAAACTATAGATCACATATAGATTTAAGACCAGATTTTGTTTTCACTCATATCTGTATAAATCCTCAAAGAATCACAAGCTTTGATCAATGGATTGGTCTTATTACACTAATTTAAAAAGAGAATCAGGCCAAATTTGACATAAGATTTTCCTTCTCCCTGTTTTTATTAGTTGAACTCTGTAATTTACATGCAAGAAACCCATCACTAAAATTTTACTAAACACTACAATTCAGAAATGGAAAAGTATTTTGAAAATAATTAGGACTAAAATCAGTAAGGACTACTACACAGATCTCTCAAAATACATAAATGCTGGGGGAAAAAACCCAAAAGAAAACACAAAAAAAACCCACCAAAACAGCCATACAGAAAGAGATCTAAGCATTACAGAGGATCACAAGCTCAGCATGTATCAGCAGCATCAGGCCAGTGTGAAGCAGGAAAGATTTACCCAAGGATTTATAAACAAAGTCCAACAACACATCCTGTCAGCCTAACCAGCTCCACAAAGGCCTCAGCAGAAGTACACACATCCATTTTTGGACATCCAATCCCTAGAAGAGCAATGAAATCTGAAAAAAATCCATCATCTACTGGAAAAAAGAAAAGATTGTTTGGTCTCAAAGAGATAAGAATGAGAGACTATGAGAATAGTCCTCAGACGCATAGAACGATGCTGCACAGTAGGAGAGTGTTCCTGTCTAAAATTGATTTGGAAAAAAATAATGTCTTTTCATTTCAGTAAAGGAGATTTGGTTTAGAGAAATGATCTAATGACAGAAATAAAAAGCATTGCAACAAATGGAGTAAGGGAAAGAATTTTCATTGCTGCAACACTAATTTTCTACCAGGCTACCAAAGTATCTTCCAGGAATGACAGAGATACATGATTGGTGTGTTTTCTATTATTTTTCTTTTCAACCCTGGAACTCCTCTAGAGCAAAAAAATACAGTTCCAGTAAAACTGTAATTTTAAAGACAAACAACTGTAAGTGATAGGGAGTTGGGTTTCTTGGTGGGGTATTTGATGGCCCACAACCTCTCTGGGCAATCCTTTCCAGTGTTTGGCTACACTCACAGTAAAGAGGTGTTTTCTTTCACATGTTCAGATCTGTGCTTGGATAAAAGTCCCACTTTACAGTTTGTATCCATTACCTCTTGTCCTGCTGGTGGGCACTCCTAAGAAAAGCCTGGCTCCTTACTCCTTCCCATTGGGTGTCGTACTGTGACCCATATGAAAAAAGTGCAACAGTGGGAAACACAGCTAAAAGTACAAATGTTTAAAGAATCAGATACGATGGTGTCAAAACCAAAAGATGGCTGCTCCTCTGCTATGAAATGAGGATCATCTGAAAGGACTACTATTATATGCATGAAGAGAAGAATATCAAAGATTTACATGAGTGTCTAAGATTAGCTCTTTTGACTCCCCTTGGACCGAGGTTACTTTGTGGCCAATTTTGACACTAAGTTATGGATTGTGGGATAAAAGGAGCAGCATACATACAGCAGATTTCCGAGTGCTCGTCGCTGCCATCCAGACAGTCGTCGTCCCCGTCACAGCGCCACCGGTCCTGGATACAGCGTTTATTGCTGCACTGGAACTGCTCAGCTTGGCACAACTGGAAAGGCACCTCTTCGTCTTTAACTATGACAAACATCCAAGAAGCAAATCTCCTTTATCTGCTTGGTACATGCAGAATGCAACACTACCTCTACGTGATTCTTCTTCTTGCCCTTCAGAACGTTTCTAAGTAAACCCGGCACATTTGAGGTAATTCCATCTGAAGCCTGTAGCAGCACAGGTATCTGAGCGTATGGTTGAAGCAATGTATTTTTAATAAATGAAAAGAACTCAGAACAAAACAGCACTCAAACTGCTTCTTAAATTGGGGCTTAGATGATAGCATAGAAAATACCAGTTCAAAACATTGCAATACCTCATCAACAACAGAAAGAAAATACTCTTACAGACATTGACCAAATTTTGGTGCACATTTAGGGCTAGAAAATTATTACTGAAAAGCTGATTCTTGTATCCAAGCAACAACTCCAACACCTGCATTATGCACTGGTACAGGCTCAGCAAAGAAGAAAGGCTAAAATCCTGCTGGGGTAGAATTAAGTAGCAAGCTTCAAGCTTATTGAAAAATCCAGGCAGATATAGTTCTCAACACCAGGTTCAGAATGCTTCATGTGTACATACCACACATCAGTCCATGACCCTGTGAGGAACACCAAAGCCCTTGGAAAGAGCCAGGCACTGATGTATACTGGGGAAAAAGCAGGAAACCTGACTCATTCCCACCTCCAAGTGTCCAACCTCTCCTCCTAACGCTTACAGTCCATCTTACCAGGGAGAAGTCCAACTTCCACTATTTTCTGCTAAAAAGACAAATAGTTTTCTTTAGCAGCAGTGATGGCTCCACCAGCCATGCATTTGGGTCAAATTCAAGGTCATTGCCAGCTCAATGATGTTCATCATTGTATGAAACAATCCTTATGCTTTACTCATCTCTACTGGGCTTCTTGCTGGAGGCTGAAATAAGACCTTACACACTACACTTCTAGAAATAGATCCATTAGATTTAGGGGAAAAAAAAAATGGTGGGGGGAAATTTTGGGAAAGTTATAAATATCACATCTAAACATTCAGAAAAAATACATGTAGTACCTGACAAGTTACTATTTTTAATTCGAAGTGCCATGTTTATTGTAACGCTTTTTTATTGTTGTTTCAATGAAGACATCCAAAGAAGCAATGGAAAAAGACAGCAATATTTGCAGTCTGTGTCAGAAACTATTATACATAAACACACCTGCTTGGCATGTTTTATGACCAGTTTCAGCCTGAATACTGTAATGCCAGATTTCTGTTTAAGATATTTAGTCCATATAAAAATCTTTATTATATTTAATCTGAAAACTGCTTATAACTATATGGATTAATTTCTGATCTTTTTAAAAATAATTCCGTAAAATATTGAAGTGCTTTATCTTATCATAAAATATGCTGAAACATGTCCCAGTGCATTTTAACCACAAATATTGTGTACTAAATAGTCTAACTTCTTTGAAAAAAAAAAATCTTTGTTATATATAATAAAATGCCTTCAATTAGGAATAAATCTTTGTCTTATAGAACCTCTAGGAGGCCACACTTCCTTGTTTTATTTGTTTAGGTCGGACTTGCTCCCTTAACAACAGCATCAACTCAGGTGTTCTGTAAGAATCTTACTCATGCAGGTTGTACTGTTTTCCTCCAAAAGCTGATTATCAGCACAGGCACAAACTCTGCCTCCAGGAATGGCTAAACAAAGAGTGCTGCAGCCTCCATTATTAACACGACATGCATTATCACCTGGGAAAAGGAAAAAAAAAGGCAACTTTAAAACCAATAGCCGTGCTAGAACTAGATGATTTTTAATTTTCATTTTTTACAACATAAGCACATGATGAATTTTTTTACAGTTATTTTCCTCGCATTTTAGGGACATATTCTTCTTGTAGTTTGGTTACTGCGGGTTATAATACTTAAACATATTTTGTTACAGGTTGTAATACTCTGTAATAATAATAAAACCCATATAAAAAAACACTGCACCATCAGCTCACAACATTCTATCATCCTTTTTTAGGAGGGGAACAAATACTGCAAAACATTTGACACGGTAGTGGTTTAAAGAAATCAAACAGCACACAGGAATGCTCTGAAATAAATCGGCATCTGCACATATTAAAACAATGTGCCTACAAATGCAGACTAACTACAAACAGGGAAAAAAACTGGTTTTCATCTTTCTGTCCCAGTAAAAAGCAGGTGCTCCTTTTCCCTGCTCCTCCTCCTACAGGAGTACAAAAAATTCATCAGCTTCCCAAGATAAAACAGCCCCCACACAATTCCCTCCCCTCAAAGCACCGTCACTTCGTATTTCATGGAAAACATCACGTTAAGTTCACATAGACGTGGATATGAACATGGATATTAAAACTTCCCTGTCAGAGCCATACCTGCATGTGCTGGGAGCCTTTGCAAATTATCAAACAAACATCAGATAACCAGGAAATAATGTTTTGAAAATTTTCAAATTAAGATGCATCTTAATATGTCTCACAATACAGACTTTTTTTTATATTTTTCCAAATCATCATTTCCTTGAAGCACATTTCTCTACAGGCCATTAAAACACCACTGAACATCCAAATAAATTTGTGCAAAATGACCTACAGAGAACACCGTGAAAAGCTGCTGTGGTGCTTGTGGTACCATTGGGCAGGGTGAGAGGGAGATGGCAAGAACAAAGTTGTATAAACAGAAAAATTGGGAATTCTCTAGGAAGAGTGAGGGCTGGATCACAATTTGAGATAGAGCATTTCCAGATTAGACTGGGCACTTAATACACATTTCCGAATCTTGACTTCATGTCAGACTATGGCTGAAACCACTACAAAAACCAATGCTTCCATTACATCTATGCTCACCAAACCCCAAATAATATGAACAAAACATCTAAAGAGTAAGAGATGGATTTGATTCTAAATTTTGGAAAAACTCAGGTAAAACACAGCCTCAAAAAGCAGCCTTGAAACTCTCTGCTCCCTCACAAGGCCATTCATTGTACAAATCCAAGGATGTCAGCAACACAAAGATTTAAGAAGTTCCCACAAGCTGCCAAAAGGAACAAACCAGAATATAATCTAGAGTGAATCCAAAACCATATAGCACAAGTCCAGGAAATTTCAAGGGATTTAATTAAAGAATGTACACGAGTTTGTCAGGTCAGTCAAAGAGAATAAGCCTAAAGAATAAAAGACTGTATCAGACAGGTACAGAAAATGCACTGAATAATCACAAAGATTCTGAAATCAAATGAAAGCTTCAAATAAATCACATCAAAATTAAAACATGAGATCAAAGACAACTGGTCTGTCTTGAAGATGAAAATTAATGTCGTAATTGGGATGACAAACTACAGCACAGTGGGTTACTTGCAAAGGAAGTGATGAAAGAGAGGATAATGACAAGGAAAATAGAAGTAGCAAGAGCTAAAGCAAAAAGATTCCAGATAAAAAGGTTTACAAAGTGAAGTCTTCAACCTGAAGGTGCAGTGAGACCTTCAGTCCCATCAGTCTTGCTGAAGAGACTCTGAGGCCCAAATGCCTCCCAAAATGCAGTACAAATAGGTGAAGTCTCTTTATTGAATAAGCTGTGAAACATACAGTTACCAAATGTCTAGGAAATTAAATCTCCCAAACTACTGCTCATAACAGCTATTTTATATGGGTGTTCTTAAAATAGTCCCAAAATTTTAAAATACTTTCAAAGCTCTTATCACATTTTTCTTATTTTGCCAGCTTTTAAAACAGCTGCTGCCCTGCCACTTGCATGAGTAAAATTAGTCTGTTTTCATTTTAATTAGCTAAAAAATTAGGCCAGAGCTAAAACAATGCAATTGTATCTCAGTTACCATTATCAGAAGACAAACAAAAAAAAACACAGCATAGTTACTCATCTAATTTTCTCATTTAAAAGATACACTGAAGTATTTATTGCATTTGTACCTGCCTATAAAACTAAGCTCAAGTGCTGCTAAAGTTATTCAAGCCCAGTCTTACGATCATATGAAGAGCATCGGACTGGGGCTCAAGCAGCTCTTCTTTGCAGTCTGAGGAGTTAAAAGAT
Organism: Grallaria varia; assembly: GCA_013396735.1. NCBI lineage: Eukaryota > Metazoa > Chordata > Aves > Passeriformes > Formicariidae > Grallaria > Grallaria varia. The sequence continues at coordinate 712,934 of VWZG01009088.1, forward strand.
AAACTGATTTCCAAAGAGGCTTTTTGAGCTGCTGTAAATGGACTTACACAAGAATTATTTACATACAAGTATCAATCTCCCCTTTCATTGCAGTGGAAATACCCAAAGGCCTCGGCAGGGCCATGTGCTGACTGTAAAACCAATTCTTATGACTTTTGGGGTCTCATAGAGACCCAAAGACAAAGCTTAAGAAAGCAAGATGAATTCTATTCTCGGAAACCAAGGAAAAAACCTTCCTCCATGAGAGGATCACGTCTCAAGAGATACAGAGACCTCTCCTTAAGGAGATACCAAAAGCTTGATGTCACTATCCAAAGTACTAAGCAAAACAGGATGGGCATAGTCAAATATCCTGTAAAAGACCACCTAATAAAAATGCCAGTCTCAATTCAATTACGCCAAAATTAATTGGGGTGCTTACTATGCTTGGTAGACAGTGACACTACCAGCAGCATTGAAACATTAATCTTAAAATGTGAGGGCCAAATATTTCTAAGGTAAATGTCTATATAAAATGTAATTCATAGCATAAAATTAACTACTGTGGTTGTCTCTGTACCACATGATTCAGCCTTAATCTTGCTCTTTTAGTAGAAACACAAAACCAACAACAACAAATGGCAAAAAATGGCAAAAAAAAAAAAGCTTGACTTGCTTTAAAATAAATGTTTATGCTCATTTGGGAACAATGCAAGATCAACCTCACTGAGAATGACAAAAAGGAGGACCCTAAAGGCTGCAGTTAGCTAACAAAATTCCAATTGCAATTTCAAACAAAGAAGGTATTAATGAACCAATTCCTGATGTTCATTTTTATATTTAGTAGAAAACATTAACCAGAAATAAGTTTTAAAAGAGAGCAAACATTTAAGAACTCATCTGAACACTGGATGCAGTAAATGGATTGCAAAGTTTTCTTCAGCAAAACACATTTGTAAATGTCCCTGTACAGTAGCAGTGGCAGTTTCTAAACACCATCCATGCACACCCGTGGCCCTGATCTCATTTCTCTACTGATACAAGTAACAACCACTACAGATTTTTCCACTACTCAAAGACCTAGCCACTCTTATTCAGTGCCATAGAGTGTTGATGCAGACCACGATGGGGGGGAGGGTGGGGAGAAATAGTATAAGTACCTTGCTGTTTACGTGGATCATAAATCTGGAGCCCAAACAAAGGTGGTCTCTCACTTCTCAACAGTGTCACATTCCTTGTAATCAGATCCAACTGGAAAATCGATCCATTCATATAATCTGTCCAGTAAATATAATTTCCGTGATGTGATAGTCCAAAAGGATGATTCAAATCTTTTCCATTGTAGACTACCTGCAATCAATTAGTGGGAGGTGGGCATCATTAATTATTAATTTTCCAGAGAACTGAAACTGGGAAATAGGAAAACTAAGATAAGTACTGCGCCTACACATAACTTAAAGCAATAAAATCAAATAAAGAGTGCAAAGCCCTACTGTGCACAAGCATCAATATCTAACTTAAAAAAAAAACCCAAAACTTCATATAAATTCACTTTAGGTGACCACTGTGAGATCACACAGGAAGAGTCACTTCCCCTGAAGGGATTTAAAAGCCATTGAGATGTTGGACTTGGGGACACAGTTAGTGGTGACTTGGCAGTGCTGGTTTAAGGGTTGGACTGGAGGACCTTAAGATCTTTTCCAACATAAATGATTCCATGATCCTATGATTCTCCCCCAGCAGCTGCAGTTTGGAATGCTTTGTCTCCTCCTGGCTGGGATCCTTGCTTGAACTAATTCCCAACAGTCTATTTCCACCTTGCCTCTGGAGAGAAGGAAGCAGTTCATCAGATGCCCTACTTGTCTCTATTTATAGACACAAACCCAAGAGAACAGGGAGATAAAGCCAACTAAAAATACAACTACTTAGAGGTGACAAACATCGTTCCCTTTTGTCCTTCAAATTTTCTCTTGGGGCTTGGTATCCCTTTGGCCAAAACTCCTCATCTCAGTGAGCTGCTTTTGATCAAAATTCATCAGTCAATAACCCACCAGCTATTGGTGGAATTAAGGATCTCTCCCAAAATCTACTATACTGACACTGAATTAAAGATGTGATTGATCCAGTTAAATGTTGACCAAAATACCCTATAACTAACAACAAATTATTAAGCAACAAAGCAAAAGTATTTTCTAGTTATATTTAGCTACATAGTTTTTTATTCTAGTAGTTATACAAGATTATAGAAAAAACAAAAACTTTTCAAAAAACCAGAACCTTTCTGTGACACACTTCAAAAATCAAACCTGTAAAGACAGGTGCTTCTTATTTTTCAGCAGGCACCCATTTTATGAAGCAGGTGGTAAACCTTCCTCAAATTATCACACTCCAGTCTAAGATTCAACCATTTTTGAGATGTCTTGTTTTGTAGAAGTGACAAGCACAGAACTCCTGCACAGACTTGTACCTAGTTAGTACAGGCATCAGTAACAACCAAAGCAATCTCTCTCCATCTCTGACTGCACTTGTTGAGCGCTGCCCCTCAGCACATGGCCACAAATGCTCAAGCAGGGCATTGAGATTCATCAAAAACAGCTTACCCAGTTAAGTTAAATAAAAGCCTCTCCCTGGCAGAGCCAAAAGAATGGGTTTTTTCCTACTGAAAAGCTATTTGTAGCTCAATTTGAGCTCTTCATGGCTCAATCAAAACATAACTTTGTCACATGGAAAAAATAGATTTTAAAAAAATAATCAAGTTTAGCATCACTTACTGCAGATGATTTTAAGCTGCATTACAGTCCCTCACAGGAGGCTGCCAACATCACCTGCTTCAACAGAGAATATTCTGGACATGCCTCAGGGTTATGCAGACTTTAAAAACTTCAAGAAGTGCTTTTAACATAGCACAATAAAATCCAGAGAAAGAGCATGCCTGTAGCAAAACAGCAGTGTTTTTCGTTTACCTTTCTGTCAGTTCCATTCAAAAATATCCTTTCAATGTGATCGTAATAGGCATCACACCAGTATAACACATTGGCATGGTAGTCCAGAGTTAAACCATTTGGCCATAACATCCTGGATGTCACAAAAACCTGCCGACTGTAGCCGTCCATCCAGGCCTTCTCAATCCTCCCCACGCTGTCATCTATTTCATCTTCCTCCCAGTCAGTCCAATACATCCACCTGTGGAATTATAAAAATGAACACTCAGGTACCCTTTTAACCAGCAACAGTCCATCCCCGAGCCAGAGTGATTTTGACCTGTGCATGTTTCTTTCCATGGCTGTTTCCATAACCATATTTACTCTCTCTGGGCACTGGATGCTGCTGAAGTGACACCAGTGTTGCTTTGCTCATATTGTGACAAATCACACAAAAGCCAAATGGGCACACAGACAAGAAAAGTGAAACAATTGAGACCTTATTTAACCCCACAAGAATTATGATTTTTTTCCTTAAACCAACGCTTGCATTAACTTTTAACTTCATGACAAACTTTTGCAGTGAGATTTTTTTTTAACCTAGTCTAATTTGGCTTTACAATGAAAATCAGATTTTTATTATGCTTAACATTATCAAAAAAGTTGCAATATATTAACTAATTGCCTTCTGGTTTAGGAGCTACAGGACAACCTTGACATTCTGTGAACTTCAGATCCCACACGAAAGCAGCCAAATTACTCAGACACCTATTATGAGCACTCTGCCCATCACAAAAATGTTTAGAACTATTTGCTGTAAAAAGCAGTTGGAAAACAGCTAGTGGGCATTTTTAGTATAGTTTTATGGCTTATACTGCAGGATAGTAGATTAAAAAAGTCTGACAAATAGGCACCAATGCTACTTTGGAAAAGTTAAACAAGATTCTATTGTCATCTAAAAGTATTGGCTCAAATGAGTTCTATGAGGGATTCTCTTCTGCATACTACAGAGCATATCCTTTTTCTTATTACTGATATAATCTTATTATCATATTTTATTACAGAATTTTCTGGTGAAAACTGATTTCAACAATTTAAAATACACAACTTTACCTTGTACAAGGATTGTACAGGATTTCAATTATTAAGAATTAAATAGAGGAAAACCAACATACCAACTCTAAATGGATACTATTTGTTAAAGTTTAATGATTTAATTGGTATTGATGGTTCTCACCTTTTCCTTCACCAGGTTTATGATTCTGAAATAACTTCTGTGATCCTAATGCTCTTAACCAGGCTGTACTTTGAAGAATAAAGTCCTGGAATTTAAATTCTGAATTTACAAAGGAATGAAACACTGAAGTGAAAAATTATTATTATCCCACCTGTGTATATGATGTCAAATTAACTGGTAAAAATATATTCAAATAAATATTTATGTGTAAGCATAATTTGAATTTTAGTTTTTAATATAACAAACAGGAAAAAAAAAGAAAAATTGCACCATCATTACACAGGTTTGCAGATACACAAATGTAGCTTTCTTGTTGTTTTGCTGGGGGTTTTTTCCTCATCTCTTTCAAGTCACCCAGGAGAAGGTTTTTTGAGGTTCTTTTAATGTTTTGGTAAATATATGATAAGAACATCAATCAATTTTTGATCCATGAGCCTTAAATGCCTCACTGCAGTTTTGATTGAAACAACACTAGGTTTAATCACAGAACTACAAAACCTGCATACGCCCTGAAGCTCAGGCGTAGGAAGGTCAATATGGTACTTATTTTACTGGACAACAAAATATGTTTCACAAATATTTACATGACTGCTCAACAGCAATTACTGAGCTTTTCTCCATTAACTCTTAGTCTGCTCTTATTCTAGTTATCATGTCATGAGCTAAAACACACTTACGGTAACAGATACAATTAAAGCACATAGATGTAAATAATGTAAGTATCTCAAAAGGCAGTTAATGCTCCTACACTGGTTAAATCAAGACTAAAATTGTGGAAACATGATTAAAATGCCATAATAAATGCTATCCCTCAGGATGAGCTTCCATGAGAAGTGTAATCATGAAGGACACACTATTTCATTAGAAAAGTGTTTTATATAATAACCCTTTTCAGACAATACATCTTCATACACTATTTCATGGGCCACGTATTTACTGAGCTGGAAAATTTAACAAAGTAATTGTAGGTGGGGTTACGGTTCATGGACTGATTTGATACCCTCACTCTGTGACCTTAATGAATTGCAGCCTTTCCACAGCCACTTCCAGCCCTCAAAGCAGAAAACCTGAGAGTGCAAATATTTCCCAGTAATAGGAAAACAGCAATTAATCCAGCCACATAAAAACCACCCACCTACACTATTCTCCAGTGACAACTCCCTGAATAAATCTGTGAGTTCTTAAGTAAAGCACAACTATAACACACTAATATAATGTTCTTTTTAATATGTACCCTATCAAAATTAATTATGCTAATAACTAATGAAAAGTACCTGTCTCGTTTAGTTTTGTAAAATAATGAGTACAAGCATATGGTCATAATTATCTTCAGAAACTGAGACTTACAAGCAGATAAATAAAAGAGACCATCATAAAGTTCGCCTAATATTAAAAATTCATACAGGTCTTACAGATTCAATTTGTTTGAGAAAAAGGTGAATCACATTGAGATTTAAAGGACAGACATTCCAGATTGGTGACTGGGCAGACAAATTCTTCTGAAGGCTTCAGGCAACAATGCCGGACAGGAATTACAGATGTTATGAACTCCTGAAGAATTAGAGTACTCCACAAACCTCATCCTAAACCAGTTCAATCCTGTATCTACGCTATGAAGAAAATCATGAAACAAAAATCAGTTTGCTTCATACCCATTGACAGGATCAACAACAATTCCTCTAGGGTGGGACATGTCTCCCTCCAGCAAAGTTTTCCTACTCTGAGCAGCTTTTTCCAGTCTGGCAACAGCAATTGTTTTCCTGTGGCCATCATTTGTCCAATAAAGATTATTTCCAATCCAGTCTACTGCTATGCCTTCTACATTGTCAAGATCTGTTGAGAGAGAGAAGAAAGTAGTATTTATGTTCTAACATTATCCATTAGTATAAACAACGGGCCATATACAGTCCATATGGCTAAATTAGATTATTTCTCTGAATCTGAACAACAACTGCTGTGTCTGTCACGATCAGTCCCTGTTGAAGATACCTCACAAAATACAAAGACCGGTCATAACATTTGTGCATTAAATTATAAGGCTTCATATGTTAACCGTAGCAGGCCCTAGAATAATCCTGATTAATTTTAACCCTAAATAGGATTATTTCTGAAGTCAAGAACAGCTCCCAGGATCCACTCTAGTACTTGAAATAATCTTGCTTAAATTAAAAGTTATGTTCTTATTAAAACAAAAAAACAAACTAAACAAAAAAGGGCAAAATGAGCATTCAATTGGCATTTGAACCATTGTCACTTGGCCTTACAAAACACTTCTTAAGCAGGAACATCCTCACAGCCCAAGTTAATTCCCACAGCTTCGTGAGGAGCAATACATGAGCAAAGAGCAAGTGGATGCACTGGTGGGCTGAGGGGTCTGGCAGGGGCCGGGCTCCCTCCATGCCCAAAGGGAGTTCACAACACTCCGGGCACACCCACGGACGTTCCACAATTTGAGAAGTCGTAAAACAATCCCCCGAGCAACAAGTTTTCCCTTAAATTTACCCAACACTTTCTGAAATTAACTGAGCCCTGCCCTCTCCCACACCATCTCAAGTCTCAAGATTCACTGTCCCGGGAGGTTTTTAAACTGAGATTGGACGTGGCACTGAGTGCCATGACCTGGTAAACTGACTGGAGTTGGACCAAGGGTTGGACTTGATGATCTCTGAGGTCTTTTCCAACCCAATCAATTCAATTCTAAGTCCTTCACTCACAGCACGGGCTCTCTGAAAATTTTGCCAGCTCTCCTCTGTCATATCCTTGGCCTTTCCTTTCAGGAAGGCCTCCAAGTGTGTGGGGTGAGACCTGGAGACTTTTAGTGACTCTCTCCTGTCCCCTGCAGTGCTGGGCAGGCTGAGGCACAGCCCAGCTTTAGGCACCACAGCCGATGTCACTCCAGCCCTCTGGGCCACCTCACAAGGCTGTCACAGCAAAAATAACCCGTAACAACTTAAGATTGTCCAAACCCAGCTCCTGCTGGTGTGGTCCACCACTCTCCTTTCCACAGGCTGATCCCACCATTTTCCAGAGGCACAGTGACACTGAGAGGAGCGACAGAGCTCCAGTGCCACCTCAGTGCCACCACCCGCCCAGCCGCTGTCCCTCACCTGCACACGGGCTCTGGCAGCCCATCATTCGGCACACGCTGCCCCTCAGCCTCAGTCCCTCCACAGGGCCTCTTGCCTGCCAGGACATGGAGCTGCTGCTCCACGTTCCCCTCAGCCAGCTGACTCCAAAGCCCCTCTGAGGAGACACAGTGCTCAGAAAGGGTCCATCCCAAACTCCCCCGAGATCCCTGGGCGCCCCCAAACCCCTCACACAACCACCTGTGGCTGTACTTCAGGGGTAAGCGTGACCACTTTGCTCCTGTCTCTGAACAGCACCTACACCTGGGTGTGCCTGTCCTGAGGGGAAATGGGGGCTGGCAACACTCGTTTTATTGTTATCACCTGGGATTAATGGGATAAATGGGATAACAGCCAACAGCTGTGGCCGTGAGGATGCCCCTCACTTACAGCACCCAACTGGGGCCTCCTTGTGTGGGGATGAAAGTGAAGGTCAGAATGACTGGAAAGGTAGAAAAACCCCATGCACTCACCCACACGCCCACCTGCCCACCGACCCACCCACACCAATTCTCTTTACTCCATTGTTTCTCCACAATAAGGATTGCATTACTTTTTTGCCATCCTCAAATACATAATACATACACATACATGATACAAATACACAAATACAAATCCCACAGCACGATTTCACTGAAAGGAATCATCAAGACTTGAAAAAAGGAACATTAATGTTTACACCAGCAATGACATGTAGATGCAAACCCTCATCAGACTGGTTCTTTCTCACCAGTGCTGGTGTCACTTTCTGATCGACACTGGAGTCTTTTTGAAAGGTCTCTCAGAACAAATGCGATGCTGAGAGATTTTCCTCGCAATGTACGTATGAAATCATTATATTACCATATTTTAGGAAACACCTCTGTGACCAAATCACTGATGCTACTCAAACCCCGCTTACACCAGATGCCTCTGTGAGAATGCGCTGACTGCCCCTGTTGCAGCATCAACTCTGCTGCCAGACACACAGAATGTAGCTGTCAGCTTCCCAGACAAGAACTTCACATCAACTCCCAGGCTGCTGCTCTGGGACATTTCAAGTTTTTATCGGTTATTTTTTCTGCAGTCTCATTGTCTTGTCACCATTTAAGCTGTCCTTTAACTTTCTCCACTGAAATTCCTCCCCGTGCTCCAAATCAGCAAGTACTAATGGAAAGGTCTTACTGCCATTAGCAACTTCAGCCAACCCACACATTTTCCTTTGCACGATGTCAGATGTATTTTTCTTGAGACAAGCTCTTCAATGATAATATTTTTTAGAGCCCAAACATCTTTACTGACTATGTCTCTAATAAACTACCTCACTGCCTACAATAAATTGGTAAAATTATTTCTTATGCACAAGAATGCAAAGCTGTTTGGCCAAGTCACAGTTTACATAGCACAGAGAACCTTTGGTTTACTACAACCTATAGATAACATATGGTGTGGCATCAGCAACCACTAAGACAAAATATGACAGTTTTATCCATACAGTGAAGTATTGCACTTCTTATGGACTTGCATACATTAACAGCATCTACAAAAATTGCTGTTCCAATCACAATAACATTGCAACAAGATAAATTACTTCAATGTTTTTGTTGAACTATGCTTTTGACTGATTGTAGTACCATTATATTATAGTCCCTCTAAAGTTAGCAGAGCTGTTATGTTTTCAAATACCCTGTAACTGAAAAACTTTTCATTTTTTTATTTTTATAACAATTTCCCCTTAAACAAAATGTGTTTCACTATAATGTTGATGTATATTAAAAAATGACATAACTTGCACTGGATACTAAAATTTAAAAATTACAAGCATAACCCTTATTGAGAGAGATGAAAAGAACCATTATTACGAGAGATAATTCAGTCAGTATGTTTTCAATTTGTTTAAATAAAAAACTAAGGAAGCTGAAGGCTACTGAAATTCATGGTCGGATAACCATGTCATGTTTTTAAAATTGCTATTATCAATACCCTCTGTCTGGGCACATGGAAATGGACAAACAGCACATATGAGTAAAGACAAATATGCAAACTATATGAATGGCTTTTTACATGAAATGAAAGAAATTCTTGACCATAACATAGAAAATAATTGAAAAATTAGTTATATTGAAAAAACTAACAAGGTCTACAATAGTTGAGGATGCTTTCTAGCTAGTAATTCCAAGTGTGCAATCACCCTACCCCATGCATATTGCTTATGTTAAATTAAATATCACAGAGATGGATGTATATAAGCATGTATATAAAACTCTGATGTACTTTACAATTGCTAGCTTTTATTTGCTAATTTCTTTATTTTACTGCAAAGTACAATCTACCACCCACAGGATTTTTATTGTAGGTGGACCCCTCTTTCTTTATATCAAATTAACCTGAGATCACTATGAAGGTCCAAAAGCTATTACAGATATTTGGGACCCACCAAAGCATCAACCAAACCTTCTTCACTTAAGAAACTAGACCTAAATTTAGGAAATCAGTCCTGGGTGTGGAGACGACACTACACACTGTGAGACACAATATAAGAAAGTTATGGGGGAAAAAAAAAAAAAAAAGACATATGCTGAAGGGGGTTCAAAATGTGTTTTACCATTTTTTATCCATATTTCTGATACACCTAAATAAACATCACTGGATCTTGGGGAGCACAGCTTTTACACTGCTAAGCTCAGCTTTTTAATGGAATTGTTTTGCTTGTTTTTCTTCTTTGGGAGACAAAGCAGTGCAAATATGGACAGTATTGGTATCAACAGCAAAATTACGTTTAGTTTAGAGTGCTGAACACCTCCTAAAATTTACAAGCCTATTACTCCAAGTCTATTCAGTTTCATGTTGTAGCTACTCTATTTGAGCTACCACACCTTCTGTGGGAATTTTGGAGCATGTGTTTCTAAACTAAATACAATCTATGTAAAAACAACCTCATGGTAACTAGATACTAAATACATCAGAAAGTTTTAAAAATAAAGGAGAATTTTACAGCACAATCCCGCGGAGTCAATTTTCATTATTTTTGCAAAGTTACAGTTTAAGGTTCACTTTTATTTCACTGTCTAAAAGCTTTAAATGCATTCTTTGCTTTTAAATGGGTTTAACAATGAGTAGTAAACAGGAGCAAAATAGTGGCTGTTCTTGTTAAACAATATTGATTTGACTACAGTAAGCCAGGTTATCTGCAGTGAAGCCCTTTCAACATAAAAAGGATGAGATAACAAAATACCATTGTCATTGCTCTTCATCTGCTAATTGCAAAGTTAACATTTGTAATTCTGGAAATACTAGCAGAATTTGACTATCAGCAGAAGTATGTGGGCTACAAATACACTGAATATCGATACAAGACTTTAAAAGCTCATAGTTCTAGCAGCAACAGTTTGCCACGCTGCTTTTAAATGTAAAACACATTATAAACCCAGACTGTAATTTGGCACAGAATAGCTTAGCTCATCAATGTCACTTAGATCATGTACATTTAGTGCCTAAAATACTAGAAAAACATAAAAACTGATGAAAAAATAATCCTTCTCTATACAAAACAGCTTCCAAAGTTCTTTACAGACTTACTTTGGCCTTGTTTAATCAACATGACCCCTTGACCATCTTCACTAGTATTTACAGTAAATAACACCTAAAGACAACCCCAAACAACTTATGGGGGACAAGGACAAGGAGAAAACCCCAGAGTTTGTATTTATGTTACATCAACTAAACAATATATAAATACCTTTTAGAATGTCTCATTTGCTCCCTTTTTTAATGTGAAAAACTGATTTTACATGCAGGTTTGAAAGCTTAATTACAGCTGGTGGAAGTACACAGCTACTGCAGCTGTGCTGCCAACTCTGGGCTAGGCCATGCCGTGGGCTGTCAAGCAGTTATCAATACTACCCAGCAGTTTGTTTTTCAAAGTGAAGAATAAGAAATCAGAGCTGAAATTATATGGAAAATCAAATTCCAGCAGTGTTAGGCTCCGAGTGATCTCAGCTCCCAGTCAACACCTCGTAGGATCAGGCTCTCGTGTAGGCAAACTGTAATTATGTGAGCTACGGTGCTGATTGAGTGAGAGTATCGGCTCTTGAAAAACCTGACAGTCACAAAAAAATGAGAACTTCTACTCTGAGAAGTGGCACCTATCACAGGTAGAAGTCCCTAGCAGCATGCCGTTCAGAGCAAATATTAAACCACCTCCTGACACACCTGATTTTCGGCAGTAGCCTTCCACCAAGGAACCATTTAATCTGTCCCTGCTGAGTTCGCGAGACCTGACAAGAATAAAAGCTGAGGCGTTACAGGTGGAGGCCATATTAATTTTTTAAACATGAAAAATACATTAACAAATGTTCTTTAAACATACTTTAAAGTTAAGAAACTGCACCGAGTTCTAACTAGCAATGTAAGCTCCTGGGGAAGCAACAGGTGGGAGGAGAAAAAGACAGTGACATTTTTCCAGTTTTTGTAAATAGCACCACTAATAATATGTCATTAGATAACCCATAACTCTTCTGGTATTGCATTGGTATTTTTGGTATGCTGTATGTATAAAGAGTAGAAATTAACGCTAAACATTATTTAAAAGAGTCACTTCAACTTGCTGGTTCAGTATTCCAAGTTTATGCATGTTTGTATGTCTGATTAGACTAACCCCAACCTGTCTGACACCTTTCAGCAAGGTAGTTCCTTGCTGCTATCTTATGTTTAAATCTAAGTATTGTCTGCTCCTTCCTCTACTCCACATTTGAACAACTTTGTTGTGAAATGAAATGTGTGTTTAGTAAAAGTGAGCAGAGGGAGTTCTGTGCTGCATATTATCCATTTCCATATTCGCAGTGAAATGAGGAATGACCAGATTGAGAGCTGAGTATTTCCTTATTTACCCAGACAGTTGCCTTTTATTAAGCAATCACGTATTCAGGGTGAAGGGCCTGTCAGGATTCCTTGCAACTGCTGCTGAAGGGATCTTTGTGCAGGCTCTGAGGAGGGACCTTCCACCGAGGGAGCACCGTATCACTGCACAGTGGAGATAACTCCTCTGAGACTGATGGATTGAAACACGGGTTATGAATGACAGGGAATGAAAAATCCTTCTGCTAAAACAATGGCATTTCAGTTACTTTCACTGTCTTGAGCTTCAGTTTACAAGTAAAGGTATTAAGCTCTCTGAAGGCTGAGATGAATATTCATACTGCTTTATTTCTTGAGGACTAGAAAACAATTACTGTGGAATGGATTTCAGCTGAAGCAGTTGCTACTTCCTGCTTTCAGAAAAGTGCCCATAAAGGAAAGAGAAATATGGATTAAAAAACTGGAGGTTTTACCACTGCAACAGCACTTAGTAGGATGAGATATGATTCTGGACCAGTGTAGTGGGAGAGGTGGAAACTGGAGAACTGCCAGGGTTTTCTCTCAATGGTATAATAAATGGTACAAACATCTTAATTAAGGTTCTAAAAGACGTTTAGGTGTTCCTGTTGCTTCCACACATACAATGGAAAATACACCAAGAGAGTCAACGTGTTTTTTTTCTGATGAGTTTTCAAGTACCACAGGCAGTCTCACTCGGCCAAAATACTTGAATAAGCTCCAGAACCAACACGGTGATAGAGGGTGGCGTGAAGAAGTCTTATAAAGCCCACAAGGACATGGGGATGGCTCAGTGAATCCTAACTACGGCACACGAATTACTCACTGGTGAGTATAAACTCAAATGGGCAAAATAAGAATTCAAAACGGAGTGACTTTACCAAACTTTACATTTCTGCCCTCGGGAGTAACAAACAGGAAGTTGCAAAAACTGTTGAACTCTGTTCAAGGTCTAATTTGGGTCTGTTTTCCATGGGAGATTTAAATAAACCTTTTAGTTATCGGTAAATGTCAGTTCAGCTTCTCCCTAGTGGGAGTCTCGTAATGTCACTGTCACTTAGCATTGCCTACCGTCTTTGAGGATTGTTTCTCGCTCCGTGCCATCAATTTTCTGTCGTCCAATTAGGAAACTGGTGGTGTCGGCAAAGTAAATGTAATTGGTTTCGGCATGGAAGTCCAGAGCACGAGGATTGACCAAGTTCTCTATAGGGATCATGTATTCATCAGATACTTTGGTATTCAGGTCCATTCCCCGGATTATTCCTGGGCGTCCCTTCCCATAAAAAAGAAACAATTCATTCTTTGGTCCTGAAAAAGAAAGATTACAAACATAAACAACCGATGCTGCCTAATCTTCTTTACAGTGCATAAAGTCCTTGTTTAATTAACTGGCACAATTAGAGGGGAGCAGGAGCATTATTCGATAGCAAAAATTAAACTTTCATATATTCTGGAGGTATCTAGACTCAAAAAATCTAGGTAATTATATTACCCTATTTAAAATACAAATTACTTCAGTGAGCTGCTTACACCTCATTATTTTTTTGTGTAAAAGCTCACACTGAAAAGCAGTGCTTGATAACAGAATAACTTTGCATCTGCTGTGAAGTGGACATATACAGCTCTGTAGACATTTAATTTTACAATTCATTAGGATCTCTCAGGGTAATGTAGACCATGACTGAAGTAATCGTTAAGTCCAACAGTACCATAAACTCCAGAAAATACAAAACCCCATTTTTTTCACCTGAAGTTTTTAAACAACAACAACACAAAACAGCGCAAAAAATGAAAAACATGAAAGATTACAGTAAATTTCTTCCAAAGGAACACAAGAAATCAACACACATCATTCATTGATACTGAGATACAAAACATATATACCAATATCTCCTATTTTTACAATATAATGATTTTAATTACAAATAACTGAAGCTTAGTAAAGTGACTTTCTTTCTTTCAAGATACTTACAGATATCCTTAGAGTCTTAGTGCTACCCATATACCTCTTAAAATTCTCAGCTTCCTCTCAGGTTTGGCTTTTTGATGAAAAAGTATCAAGTTTGACTGAGGGCAAATATATCCATCTACCAGCATCCATCAGAGTGTCTAATTGCATGTCTTTCATCTCAACTAAATCAATGCCATTTGACTGAGAAATGGGACAACAATTATTCCCCCCAAATTTTCAGTGCCCTCCTGCAGGCTGTAGGTGACCAACAGGTTGTGTATACGCCATATTGGGTATAATCACAGTTGCACAAATTACATTTGCTTTTCAGAGGATTATGAGAAAAACCTCGTTTGACCTATTGACATGAATAGTTTGCTTCTGCATTACAAGTTGATTGTAGGGGTGGAAATTGGATGTGACAAATTGTTTAATGGCATTCCAGTACCTGTGTGCTGTGAAATGCAGGGCATATAAATAAGGAGTAAGACTGATTAATGCAAAACTTGTGATAATTTGTTGTGTTCTTTGAACAGCATCCCAAGTTTAATTTGTCACTTCTATGAGCCAAGCCAAAACAAATCATTTCGAAGGGAGTGAAAGGAGTATGTGAGCAAAGTCTCAGGTATATGTTGCAAAACAAATTTTACCCCAAAACAGCCCGTGTGATTTCTATTGTTGTTGATAAGCACATAAAAACACATGCAGAGCTATACCCTGCAACATTAGTGGCTGGCAGACTCTCTGATTTCAGTAACATACTTTTGCATGACCTGCCGTCACTCCCCAGGACGAAGCCGGTCCGGCAGCGACACGTCCGTGCTTTGTAGCTGCTGCTGAGCAGACAGATGTGCCAACATCCCCCCAGCATTCCGTATGGGTCCGCTTCACATGCGTGGCTTCTGACTACGGCCAGGGAAAACCAGCATTATTCAGGTCCATTTAAAGCAAGATCAGGATATGTAGAATGTTTAGACAGAAAAAAAAAAAAAAAAAAAAGAATTTGTGTCACAATACATCTTTCTCCAGAATATAACTACAAAGGAAGGTGTTTTTTTTTTAAGATGATACCCAAGTTAGACAAATAATCCTCAGGGCCATCTCATGGCTGTCAAACCATATCCATCCTTGTGGGCGATCACCTCTTTTAGAATAAGCACCTGCACAGCCTTTCCTGGGGATGCTGACACTTCTCCCTTGTTTTATGTGTTGCTTTGGCTCATTTGGTTGGTTGGGGTTTCTTGAGGACAGAGTGAATCCCGTGCCAACTCAGTTTGCTATTCATTCAGCTCCATGGGGCAGAGACCTATGCTGAAACTAAGGAATAGAACAAGCCTTGTAGTGTTTTTCCCTGTTTATAGAACCATAGAATTGTTTGGGTTGGAAGGGACTTTAAACACCATCTCGTTCCAGCCTCCTGTCATGGGCAGGGACACCTTCCACCAGACTGAGCTGCTCTGGTCCAGTGTGGCCTTGAACACTTCCAGGGAAGAGATGCAGATTCATACAGCTGGGACACAAATCCAGCTGAAGAAGCCAAAGAATACTTTTCCCCTGATTTCATATTTTCAAATGCGCAGCTCTAAATTAACAGACTAACATATCAACTTCACTTTCTTAAAACTCTTTATGGCAAATCTGATGGGAAAAAAAAACCTACCTTGTTAGCCCTTGTCTATTAAGCTAGCATAAAACAGATCAAGACTATTTTAGCTCTCCCCCCCCGCCCCTTCTATCTCCTTTCCCTCAAGCCTTTGAATTGTTTTTTAAAAGGAGCCATCAAGTGGTTTAAGGTCGATATGGCCAAAGGTAGACAGGAACTGCACCAAGCTGAGACAGCCTTTCCAGCGAAACTTGACAAGCAACAAACATGTCCACTCAAAACAAAAGAAGCAGCAGAGTGAAGAAAGGGCAAGAAGAGCAGAGTAATCACAGGATGTAATAAAAGATTACACCGTGCTCGCATCTCTCCTCTACTCAACCTCTCCGACTCCCTCGGGAGCGCAGAAGGGGAGCCCACAGCAAGGAGAGAGTCTTTGCAGGCTCCTTCAGACACCGACATCTGCAAATCAATGCCCTCAGCTACAGGTGAGAATTAGTTCACCCACTCTACAGCAATTTTGAGTCTGTTCGCACTTCAGAAAGTTCTCTGAAAACAATCATTCTGTTTAGTAACGTTGATGTTGAGCACCAGAATTGAAGTGTTGGCTTTTCTGTCTAAGCAGCCATGGCAACGACTTATTGCTATCGGTCACATCAAAAAAAATTCTCATAAACACTGCTGCAAACACTTGGGAGCTTGCTGTCCCTGCACAGAGTTTTCCATGTGAACAGAGCCATGACTGCACCCGTACAGGACCATGGACCTCAGAAACTGCTTTTTTAACAAAAAAAATAAATCTGAGATTATAAAACGTTTTTCAACCTAGACAAAAATAAAGATTTCTTTCACAAGTGGAAAAGATGATGTTTATATAGCCCTAGGAAACCTGGGCTGCATTTGCCTATCCATCAGTGCTGGGCTGGGCGTTAGGCAGCCTGACTTCTCACATCTCCGTGGATTTTGGGCAATCCCAAAAGACAGGAGCTCACTGGAGGTTTGTGGTCTGCCTAAAAAGTTGGCCCAGAAAAACCAAGAATCTCTGGGGTCTGAGAGCCAAGTGCATAGACAGCACCAGACATCCAACAGCTCAGAAGGTGTTAAATTCTTCAGGTGTTGAGAGTGTGAAGACACACCACGTGCGAACCTGGGCTCTCTGGCAGCTCTCCATGTGGAATTCCCAGGAAAGAGTTGAGTTTGGAGCGTAGGGATGCAGGAAAACTGGCATCAGGCCCATAAAAAAGTGGGCAGATGAAGAAGTAACAGGGAGTTTGGCCACAATGCCACAGTTTCACTCCATCTTCTAATCCATTTTTCTGGTAGAACTTTTTTAGCCACACAACCTCTTAACATCTGGTCTTACATGTTCTAGAAAGAGTAATTTTGATCTTACCTGCTGTCTGAGTTCTTTTTTGGTACACATGGACCTCTTTAGCATTGTCAAGCCTAGCAAGAGCCTGAACATCAGTGCCATTATATCTGTTTATCCGTAAAATGCTGAGGTTATCTGAATTAACTGTATATAAATAATTTTCAAATACTGCCAAGCCACACAGATGCCTAATCTGGAAAAGAAGAAAAAAAGGTGTCATTGTTTCTTAGTATTTTAGGCATATCCAAGATATATAAAAATCAAGCATTACTGTGAAATGTACAGGAGAAACTGTACAAAGGGTTTTCTCAATATGTTGGTAAATATTTGTAGTTTCTAAACAAAAACTACACTACAAGTATAGTTCACATTCTTGTAGGCCGAAGTTTATCATTAGAAAAGTTTTGTACGACAAAGCAGAGAATTCAAATTATTTAGCAATATAAATTAATTTGCTCTCACGATTTCCCAGTTTCTATTTTTTAAATTAAAAACTCCTGCATACTATAAGTGAAACAGCTTCTTTTAGCATTAACTAATGTTCATTAACTAAGGGTAACTAAGATAAATTTACTACTATTAACTAGCATTGACTAATAAATATAGCAAACAGATATTTTTAAAATACACTTTATAGGTGTAGTTGATCCATCTTTAAAATTAGCTTATAATCAAATCAAGGCAAATTGAGCAAGATATACCTGATGAATATTTTCTTAGGTGAATACATAAGAAATAAACAAATTCCCTCAGCTATTTTTGCGTTATTTTTGTGATGCTGCCTTTGAATATGGTAGGGGCCAAACAATACCGCTTGTCTCTCAACGGTGAATTATAAAATTGTATTCATCTGTGTCACATCACATTGATTAAAAATTACCTAATATCAGTTAGTTAGACAATCACAGCTCAAACATGAGTTGTTCAATGATGCAGACATTCTGCTTGATTTATAGATTCAGAAAATGTAAAATATCTCACTGGCAATTTTGAAAGCTGAAACAATTAAGCAGAATTTGTTGGCAGATGTTCAGATATTCACAGGCTGAATATCTTATTACTTTAATCAATAAATTGCTCACCACAAAGTATTTACTTAGGTCATTCACTCACAAATTTAGACATACGTCACCAGAAAACAACCCAAACAAAAAGCCCATTGTGTATCAGGTATTTCAGTCCATTCTGGAAATTACACCCCAGTTGGTTGTACACCCAGTTGGGTGTTGTTGCCATTTATTCTGTCCTTCCCCAGAAAAAGAAAAAAATAATTGAGATCAATGAAAGTGTTTGATTAAGACCCAATAGAAATTCAATCCCATTATAGTAAGGTGGAAAACAGCCTTGAAAATAAGATTGCATCTGTACTGAATTGTAGGATTCTCTCTGGATTACAATCCTTTCTTCCCTATTTCCATTTGCACTCTGTTTAAGTCTCTATAATTTAACTCCCACGAGAGCTTTTCTGTATTAACACTATTGAAACTGTGATTCTTTTTACAATGTATTTTATAATGACCTAATTATTTGTATTTAATTTATTCATTTGCAGTTTTTTACGTCTCAGGAAGCTTTCCAGCTACCTCATGCATGAGTGGAGAAGTTGCTACAAAGAATTGTCCTTTGAAAGCCATCCAGGCTATCAATCCTAGAAGCCAGTACCATTTGCACATCTTTTGGCGCGCAGTCGCTTGTACTTATGCAATAAACTGGAATCCCTAAAATTTCTTGCAAATACTTTTTCCAGTTAGCTGTTCCCTTGGACTAATGAGGAGCTACTTGGAGAAATACTAATGCTAAATAATGGCAAATACAAAAAAAAACACAGTGCAATTATCAATCTGTCATTTGAGTGGACAGACAACCAAAACCCTTTGTGACAACAAGGACCAGTTGAGAGGCCAGGCTTTGTAACACCCTTCACCCTTATTAAAAGACACAGATCTCTTTCTTATTTAGTGAAAAAGAATCCCTCTGAACTTGATAAAGTATCCTGGTTTGATCTGGATTTCAGCAAGAAGAGAAGAAACAAGCAATTCTCCTATGACAGCAGAACAATTCTATTCTAAGCCTGTAGAAGTTGTTGTCAGTTGGCTCTGAAAATTACTTTCCTTTTTTAAGTATCTATTCCAAAATGTTACCTGAAAAAAACACAACCCTGTTATTCCAGAAGAACTGGCTAAAGTCTGGGAGTAATTTGGTCAACAGTAAGAAAGTGTTTTTGGTGTTTAGCCAGGTGACCTAGACTGGTTTTTATCACATTTTTTGCCTATATTTTAGAGGACACTTATTCTAACCAGTTGTCTCTTGGTAAACAGTGACTACTTGGAAGCAAAGAATGACAGCAGAAAAGGAAAGTGTTTATTCTGTTTGCATGTTTTTACATACCCCAGTTGACCTCAGGAAGAAGCAGATGGAAACACGGTGCCCACACCAGCTCTGGGAGTCCAAGCAGGAACCAGAACAGTTTGGTCTTTGTTTATTTTCCCTTGATTTACAGAAATCTCACGACTGCCAGGGAACTCTTCCTTTCCCTGCCACCACTACCCCACTCTCCAGGATGAAGCAACACTAGTGGATTGAAATACTCCTGCTTAAAAACTAAGGAGTTGTATATATGTATATATTTATATGTATATATGTGTATATGACTCTGAACATCTGGATCGACTGGGAAAAAACATTGCTATTAACAAAATCAGATCTAAGGGCACCCAGATTAGTCTGAATGGCTTTTGCTATTCTATTTTGTTCACATTATTGTGCCTGTTAACTTCTCCTTCCTGAATGGGTAAGGACATCTTGTCATTAATGATTTATCTCCCAGCACCTTTCCATCACCCCATATTTTCCCTCCTGGAGTCTTTTACGATGAGGAGTGTGACTTATACTGTGCACTGTTAATGAGACACCGCATGGAAGCACGTCCAGAGGTTGCAAAATGGGCTAAATGGCAACTAAAACAAAACATGCAGATGGACCTTTTAACATCTGACACATCTGAACAAAAAGGGAAAAAAATCTGAAATTACTGCAGCTGTCAGCTACACTCATTAATTGATATTATTACTTTTTACTAACTTGCAAATAAATACCTACTTGTCTGCCTTTAATTATGGTGTGCCTCTTTCTCCCTTCATAGTCCACAACTTCCACACTCTCCAGATATATGTCAAGCCAGTACACATATTTATTGATGAGGTCTAGTGCAAGAGCAGTTGGCTGTTCAATTTTAGAGTCTACTATCCACGTCCTGTTCATTCCATCCATGTCACATCTCTCCACCTTGGCAGCGTTCCCGTAGTCTGTAAAGAAAAGCTTTCTGTTGAAAGAAAATAAGATGTTGTAAGTTTTAAAGGGTGTGAGCAGAGTGCAAAGCTCCTGGTGGCTCTGGGAAAAGGGAGGTTTTGTTCTTTGTCATTTCAACATCCTGTACACCTTGTATCGATGATCATATAATTACTAGAAAAAAAAATCACAGTGTCTTCTAACAAATTCACAGTCATACAATTATCTTTCAAATGGAATGCACAGAAGTTCTAGATGTATTTTCTTACACCATGTACAACTTTCAGTTACATTCTTAAATATATTTTTAACCATTATGTGTAAAAAAATGGCAAGACAGTTACAAATAACAGACCAGTAAACCCACAAATCACTTCCATGGTTTGGAGAACAATTCCTTGCATATGACTTATAAAAAATACAGTGATCCACTCTCTAAGGTTTTTGAAAATCTGTTTCTACAGGAGATGCTTTAGTCTGTGGTGCATTTTTACCCAGCCTTGGAAGGGTGTTCAAGCTTTAAAATGTTTCCAGAGATCCAGCAAGTCATTCCATCCAGGAATAATGGGAAACCATCAAAGACTCAAAATTGCTACTAAAGCTTCCTAAGCCAATACTTGATTAGCATTCCCTGGGTTTAGCACACGCAAATCAATTTTGATTAACCTGGCAATATTTTAACAATATTACCTATTTGTGAGAACAAATTACACTTGCAAGCCGAAGACCACCTTGCCATGAGTTCAACATGCTGTAAAGAATAATCTGATTCCAGGCTGAATGTCACTAAACCTACTTTGAGAATCAGGATTGCATTTTCCAAGTGAAGTGAATTGTCTCCTACTTATAAACGCTAATGGGAATAACATTGGATCAAGTGCATATAAACCTTGAGATACCTTTATGTTATAGAGCAGTAATTTATAGCCTTGTAACCTCTCATCAAAATTCAGCATTGTAACGTCTTTTAGGCTGGAAAGAATACATGTTTGCAAAATAGCCATATCCTTTATTTTTGCATCTTCAAATAAATAAGAATACATTTTATATATACCTAAAATGCTTCAAATTTGTAAATTAAAACAAAAAAAACCCTATTAAAAGTATTAAATCATCTATAATCTATGTACAACAGCTGTCAAATGTCAAAATTAATTGATCTCAGAATCATAAAACTGGGCTGCAGAATTTGAAAGGTCATGTAGTCCATCACCAGGCCACAGGGCAGAATAAACTTTACCGATAACATTCCTGAGGGACAACTCCATTCCTGACAAGGATTTCCAGTTATCAAAATAAACCCAAATTCCTGTCTTGTCCTTCATTGTCATTCTGCATCCCAACTGCACTTTTAGAGTATTTTTAAAAACACACACTTAACATTCAAGGCTATATAAATCTAAATGTGCATAGTACAGAGTATGTGCAGAGCAAAAATCATGCCTGGAAAGCAAATGTTAAATTTAGAATGAAAACGGCCAAAAAACTGTGTGTATATGGAAGTATATACACTTATTTATGTATGTATGCATTTCATCGGCAGTCACAAGGCCAACCCCACATACGTATAAAATAAATTGTTAAAATATTAGATTCACTCCAGCCTACAATCTGTACTTCTAGGGATTTAATTTAAGTTATTTAATGGAACTGTGTATCTCAAGATTCAATAATTCAAATCCAGCTCATTTTGCAGTCATAGAACCAAATGGGTTTGCTCTGATCAGGCACACACATGTAAATATAAATTCACAACATGGATATATAAATACACATCCATACACGCAGCAGTTACAAAGACCTGAGGCTTGACTTCGCCCTGACTCTTTATTGCTTAGGGCTCAGAGTTTCTTATTAAAGACTTAACATTTCTACAGACTAAAATACAAGTTAGAAATAATAATTATTTGCCTTTTACAATGAGATTATATTTACAGATCGGACCAGAAATGAGATGTTTTTATGTCAACCACAAATACGACCAGTAAAGGATATCTAATTTAAGAGGCTGCTCCACCTTTCTGGGATGGGAATCATGTCTGTTTTCTAAATACCTGTTTTATATGAGCATCATTTGTTCTTAGGAAGTCAGCATGACTTCATGTGCAAATGAAATTCCTGTTATTCTAAAAATCATTATTCTTCTCCTGGAGACTGGCAACAATAAAACTTTATAATTAAATGAAGAGGTAAAAGACAGAACAAGAGAGTAGTTGCCTAACTGCTGCTGTACGATCAAAGCGTTCTGAAAATTGAATTAAGAAAATTAAAAGCTTTACTGTGTAATCTTGAAAAGTAATTCTGTGCTTAAAGACTAATGCAGATTTTTAGAATGAGGTTTAAACCAGAACTGCATTTCCAACACGTGAAGTGGACCAATAATTACACTGTATTTCCTTTGCCTTGGGAGCTCTCAAGGATGCACTGTATGAGTATTTATGTCAGCTCAAGGCTAATTTTTCTACTCACAAACGGTGCTGGGTTTGCCTCCTTATTTTCAGCAGAGGGCAATGAAATCTTTTATCCATTCACAGAGCACTTTTGCGAGGACCTCACTACGTGCATGCCCCTGTACAACACCGTGCACTAGTACTGACCTTGAGGGACGGGCTCTGGCAGGCTCAGGGAGAGCTTAATTTCCCGAGACTACCAATGAGGATGCTAATTGAGGTTGTTATAACAGTAAAAATTTTGGCACTACATTGAATTTTACTAAGGCATGGTATCTTTTGAATGCTACAGACTTCTTCACTTGTAGAAATTCTGAATATTCTCCAAGCTCCTTGACACTGCACAGACTCTGAGTTCTTACTGTAATTACTCAAGAACAAAAAGGGCCACCTTCTTCATTAAGCCCTGGTGCTTTACAGGCATCCTATGCTACTCCTTTTTCAAACTTTTTAAATTCCTAACAGCATTTAGTTGTTTTGCCTCTTCGAGAATGGTGTTTTTTCTTGTTCCAGCAGCTTCAGCCATCGCCGATGCCGTTTGCTGTTCTCACAGCTCTGATACACGCACTGCTGATTTACACTCACCAGCTGTGACTCACCCCCTCCTCCTTCTGCTGGTTTCCCAGGGCTTACCTCCCTTTCTCGTCTGTGAAATACAAGCTCTTTCATAACTTCACAACCTAAGTCTTAAAAAGTTACGGCTGGAGGTTTTCCAAAGACGTTGGCTTCAAGTAGGAACATGCAGGGACTATTCCCTCCGCATCTGAGCAATGACAACTCCCTAACATTTTAAAATATCCTCACTGGCAAGCCCATTGACTTAAAAAGAGCAATAAAGTCATGTTCCCAGACAACGCTAATTCCAGAGGAGGAGAACGTTGTCACAAGGCAAAAGTGACAGTGAACCTCCCCGTCCCTGCTGTCATTCCAGTGGACACAGATTCATCTTTTTTTTCATTCTAAAACCCCAAAACCACATAAGGAGAGCCTCAAAAGGCCTGCTGTTCTTCCCTGACAGAGACAACAGTCCTCAATAGAAAGTTCTTTTCAGATCCAGTGGTCACAGTCTCAGCTGAGCTGCCAAACGCCCTATCACCGCTAGCTTCATCCAGAAACTTCTCTCTCGCCACTTCCTTTTATTTCCAACCTTTCAGTCACCACATTCATAACCCATCTATTTAATTAGCTGAGAAAGAAATGTTTTCCCTGTATAATTACATTTGGGCATTGGCATGGCTGAGAACTCTTAATTTCTGACACACTTAAGATGTCACACACTGCACAGCACAATCAGAGTTTGGGGGGGGGAAAAAAAAAAAAATCACAGTTCTGCAGTTTTTGTCTTAAAAAAACCCATCACCCTTATATGGAACAATAAGGTATGAAGTAGCTTTCAGTTTTTTCCTGATATACAATGCTGCTTCACAGCAATGCGTCAATATTATTATTTTTTATTCTTTATTTCTCTCTTCAGTCTCACATTACTATTTATAAGAGGGAAGAAACACACAGGGTGGGAATTGCTGGGGCAGATTTTGAAGGGAAGAGTAACAGAGAGCGTGGCAGTTCACAGGGCAGAGTGAACAGCAATGCAATATTATAGTGGGTAAACTAGTAAAGTATATACAGAAAAAAGGATCCTTTCTTAGGCAAAGTTACTGCTGTGGACCAGAGCTATCTAGAATAAAGTAGAATTATTTCTAGCACACCAAAACAGGAGCTAAGAGTAGAAAGAACAGTATTTCATTTTCAAAAATTACACTGAAAGGATCATTCTCAAGGCAGAATGCTGCTAGAGATAATTCCCTGATCTTGCAAAATGAACAAGTGACAAAAAGTAAGAGGCTTTTTTTCTAATTTAGGAGAGGGATTATGGTGTGGGGAAAAAAACTGAATTGGAATTAAGAGAAATGGTGTACAGTTTAATAGTTTTAAAGCATCATTGGCATTGAGTGGCACTAGACAGACACACAGGAGAGGACACGTAGGATAACTAAAATTATGGGGACTGTGGTGAACAAGGAGCCTTCTTCAGAGGAGGTGATCAAAATGCTTAATTGAAAGGACAGTGTGAAAACATCCGGAGGGTTCTCTGGTGGCAAATTACAACTTGTGCTATCGGGTGATCTACTTAATGGGATTCTCAGAAGGGGAACCGTCAGGCAGTCCTGTACCTGATATCTATGGCATTTCATCCAAACTAATGTGATTTGATTAAATTTATGTTGAATTCAATTAATAACATGCTTCATAGCATGGTCCAGCACCATTTTTCCCTCCACTGGTGTTCAGGTTGACTTCTGGGTTGAATATCATTGGATTGGGGCATTTGGGTTACTCCTTCCCCCTGCTTCTTTCCAGCCCAACAAAACATCCATCACTTCTGGCAAACCCACACTGTCTTAGGAGGGTTAGAAACCAGAACGTGCCTTAATTTCTTGTTACTGAAATTGGAAGGAAATATTGGGTGGATGTTTTAGTGCCATGCAGGAGTGAAATTCCACTAAAGCTCCTCCGTGATTTCCGCAGCGTAAGGCAGGACGGACATCCCAAACGTTCCTGGTATTTTGGGAATCTAGCGGTGAGCAAAATAATAATGGTTTCTTCTCACAGAGAGCTGCAGAACTTAATGCCACACAGGAAGCAGCGCAGGGTTGAGGTGCAGAGCAAAGTAAAACCCAGGC
The DNA here is from genome assembly GCA_013396735.1 of Grallaria varia. Classification (NCBI taxonomy): domain Eukaryota; kingdom Metazoa; phylum Chordata; class Aves; order Passeriformes; family Formicariidae; genus Grallaria; species Grallaria varia. The sequence continues at coordinate 738,395 of VWZG01009088.1, forward strand.
AGGCAACTCGTTGGCAGAGCCAAGCTCCGCTCACTACTCATGGCACAATCAGGAAGACTCAGCCCAAGAGCCTTAGGGGGGATATTTGTAACAAAACCCACTTCTCTTTACAGGGATATCACCCCCTCAAACAAAGGGTTTCTTATTTGCAGCAACAGTGATGGCAGCATGAGCAGAAAACAGGGAAAGCAGCGGTGAATTTGGGGATGGATTAGAAAAAGAGCCAATCTGGCTCACTGCTAAAGTAGCTACAAATTGTCATCAGTTATTTTTCCTACTGAAACTGTCCATCTATAGAAGTATGCCTGGTATAATCCCATCAACAGGACCCCCACAATCCAGTTTCCTCACAGACACAGAAATACGAATTTTCACAGATGTTATAAAGTGACTGGAACTTGATAATTCAAAACTGTGATTTATAACAGTGTTATGACTATACTCTATTAATGTTTCTTTACTTTTCAAAACAACAACAAAAAAAAACCAACGCTGCCAATTATTTTTCAAGTTTGATCCTTATCCTTATTAAGGGAATAAAAGCCTTCACTTTCTTTTGTCATAGAGATGTCAATCAAATATGCACTTTTTTTTTTAAATTCCATAGTAACCTTAAAAGTTTTTGTCCCCTCCCTTGTCCATTCTTTCTCTGCAGGGAAAGAACTGCAGATGCCTCTCTGGTGCACCAACCTCCCATCTCTGGGTGCTGCAGGAAAAATGTGGGATAGCAGGATGTATGGCAACTTTCTCACCCAAGTTATCCTTCTTCACATGCAGGGTAAACACAGAATAAACACACACAAACCCCATCACATCCTCTTTCTTCTTCCGCTTATGAATAGGGGGGACTGCCCGCACATGCTAAAAAAATGTACATCTGGAATTCAACAGCAATAAATCAAACACATTGAGGAAGGAAAATTCAATTCACGGGTTTTGCCGGAGGACAGAAATGTTAAAAAAAAAAAAAGTTTGTCTTACACTCATTCTCATCACAATAGTTGTCTGTTTTATTCTCCTCTCAACAGCAATGAGATGTACTCTTGAAAAACTGCATCCCTTAGCATATATCAACCTTACACTTGCTTAACCTGCTTTCTGTCTAAATACAATTCAATTTCTTTTCATTAAAATCGTGTAATTATCTTCAGTAATTTTGTGTGCCAAGTAATTTTCTCAACAAAAGGATGTTGTCTGAATTTCACAACTTCATTCCCAATAGAAAATTTTAGCAAGTAAATCCAATATTAACTTTTCAGTCACTTTTTTTTCCCCCTCCGTAAGTATATGCAAAGTTCTAATAACTGTCAGTTTGAAATGAAAGACACATTGCAGATGTATTCCTGGATTCGTTAAGGGCCCTGAGCATTAGTATTTCATTTGTCAGATTATTGCTATTCGTCTGAAAATGTAAGAATTCAGACTTGAATCAGACGCAGAAATCTGGGAGTCCTTTCAAACTGCAAGTGTTACTGCAAGATCATCATTCAGAATAAGAATGAAGCAACATTGATTATTCCCATTTTATCACAAACCAGCTGTGCCAAATTGATACGCTGATCCACTGAGAAAACTCAGTTTTAAAAACAACGCGCCATGTAACGTGGTTTTATATCACCACTTAAGCAGACTTTTAACGTGACATTCAGCTAGTACCCTGAAGTCTTTATAATATTTTAAAGATAGTAGATACAAACCCAAAATTATTTAACAGACTTCTATAGTTATAAAATGAGTGTTTACATCCAAATCATGCACACACTGCTGCTGGATATACTTAAATTTGTAACTCTCAGTCTAGAGTCATCAGTCATCATGATGAATACAGTTCATGGATTATTCTGAATAATAAACACTAATTTCAACTGCTGTATATTTAATCAGATATACAAGATAATAATTTTGCTAAAGAAAATTGAAATTCTATTTCTTCACTGGAACTCAGGGTATGACATACATGTTATCCTTCAAAATCAACTAGAGACATGTGTTTCTAATGTAATATTTTTGATTATTCTGCTTTGAATGATTGCTGGAGCAACCAAATGGTGCCACTTGACCTTTTATACTCTTTATATGAACCCAAGTACCCAGCAGAATACACATATTCATTGACTTATTTTCAAAGATTGCCTTGCTATTGTACCGAAGCCCTTTCACAGAGAAAAGAATAAATGCAGCACTTTTCCTGAAGCCATTTAATTTTCACAAGACATTATTATATGCAGTCAGACTCTATTGCTCCTTCCACTTAATAAATAACCTTTTCCTACGGTTGAAAAGCAACAATATTAAAAATTACTTTTTAAAATAGGATTTTTGTTGTTGTTATTTTGTGGGGAGGGAGGAGGAGGGGAATTTTTCATTAATTGTTCAATGACTGTAGGGGAAAAAAAGGAGTCTGAGTTGCAGGCTGAGGAACCTCAGGCTACCAGGAAAGCAGTGGCAGGTTTAACTTTAGTCCCAGGGCTCAGCTTGGTCATGGAGCAAATCAGGACAGCAGGAACTCCTGGTTTAAAAATGACCGTCTGGACACAGGAGGCCATTATTTCCCAAACACAATCCCACTTCTCCAGTGGCTTATCTTTCCCAGAGTCTGAGACGTGGCCCTTTGGACCCAGACTGAGAAAGGATTGTTATATGGGCCGTTTGGCACCACGAAATGCAAAAAAAAAAAAATGTACCCACTCAGTCTGACATGAATTTAAAATCATGTTTTCTGCGCCACCAGCATCGATCACGACACGGAATGCTCTGCCTTCAGCTGTGGGATTCCTGTCAACCAACTTGTTCTACTTAGCGATGGGGAACGGAAAAAAGAAGCATTTTTGCAACATTCATTTATTTTAAATTTATTATTAATGTGGAAAATAAATTAAAACAGTTCTCCCACATTGGTATTTGATGACCTATACCAGATTAAATGTCAGTAATAGCTGGCATTTGAGAACCTGTCTCATCCATCTTATACAGAAAATGCTACAATAATCATCATTATATGGGATTACATTAAATTAATCAAAAATCCACAGTTTGCACGTTTTGGGAATCTCAAAGCTCCTTCAGAGGCAGGTCTGCAGAAAGGCTAGGATTACATTTAGGCTTTAGATCCCAAAGGCTTCAGGCCCTGAAAAGTGATGATTTAAAGTCCTGATGAGATCGCAGTCAAGTGCAAGGATGGGGATTTTCCCTTTCCAGCAAATTCACGGAAGAATACACCAGTGGCTATTAAACACAATGATGTTTCAAACCCTGAAAATCACAATATTGTACCCTGCTGGAAGCTGAGGGGTTTGCTGTGGGAACTACCGCTGTACGCTGATTTTATTCTTATTTTCTCATTTGAGCATTTCCTTTTTGCTGCAGCTAAAACCAGTCACAGTGAGGACAGTGTGAGAAGGGACTGTGTTGGTATGTCCCTCCATGCCCCTGCTCTCCAAGCTCTTGGGTTTAAGTCATTAATTATAATCAATGACATCAAAGCTGAGGTTGATCTTGGATGAAGAAACAGGTGGTGCTGCGGAAAAGCTATTTTGATAAAAAAATTATGCTTGAAATTTATATTTAAATTTATATAAAATTCTACTTCATCTAAAAATACACTTTAAAGCAAATTTCTACATGCTAATGATTGCACTTCATGCCAAAGGGGAGTAAAACCATTTAATATTTGATCCACAGAAGCAAACACTACTAACACAATAAATCCTTAAGCTGGTTTCAATGGTGCAAATGGCTATTTATCACAGTGCAGGACAGAAAATAGACAGCCTGTACTTGGCAGCAATGAGCAGAACTGATCTGTATCTCGACTGAAGCAGCAAACTTTGCAGGTGAGGGAATTATTCCAATCTAATTGATGATTCCACTTGTGAACAGCAACACGAAGGAATTCAGGGCTCACTGAGGAAAAAAATTATCTACCTGAACTATAACAACCACAAAAAAATTAAATAAAAACAAGATCCTCATCCAGTGCTTCTATGTTTCTGTTTAGAATTCTCCATTCTTTAATGGGATGGTTTTATTTATTTTTAAAATTATTATGTTTGCAATGTAGTAAGTTCTGAAGGGATTATCAGAACTTGTCCTTCATCTTGAGTCTCTGATCAAACCTTTTGTGCTGGCGAGATGGGTTTGGACACTGCTGGTCCAGGCCAGGCTCAGTAATGGTGCATAATTCCTAAATGGGGTTTTATTTTAATGTCAAGAGCAAATGAATTATTTGATGCCATGACTCATGTTGGCACTTGACAGTAAGTAAACAAAAATAGGCAGTTCTGCTTCCTAATTAACTGCCAACTAAACAAGTAATTTTCTCCCCAAAGTTGCACTTAGAAGTTGAATTAAAAAACATCAAACAAGTTAACAGAAAAAAAAAAAAGAGCATGATTTATACAGAATCACAATATTTGAAATTCAGTTGAAAGTATTGTATTTGCATTATTTTATCTCTTCTGAGATGGAAGACCTTTAATTCTTCATGATAATTTTTTCTTAAGGCCTTACAAAACAGCACTCAGTTTGAGTTACGTGACAACAAAATTGGTTGCATTTCACCACAGAGAAAGCTCCAGTGTTTTTGCTGTTGTTACTCTATTCTTGATCACTTAACCTTTAATTTCCAGCAGTTAGTCCTAGTGAGAAGTCAGAATTATTCATGATACCACTAATAATTAGTGACTAATCACTTGAACTAACATGGAGCTGCTAGAAAACTGTATATATGCAGGATTTAAACCAATGAACGCTGATTTGAAGCACAAATACATAAACTACAGAAGGATTTCAATTTTTACTTCCAAAGGTTCTGCAACTGAGAGCCCATCAATGACGTGCCAAATTAATTCAAATATTTCTACTGTGGGAGAGAAGTTATATAAATAATTGTCTAAAAACATTCCTGCTTTCTGCTCTAGTTAGCAATTAATTTCATAAACTTTTCTTCGAGGTTTTCCTGGATGCCTCGAAGAATGCAAAGACAAAAAAGTTTTGACATGTAGCAGTATGTAATAATAAACAGGTACTGACCTGACTGTAATAGTAAATTAATGGACGTTCTGTATTTTGATGCTCAAAGTGATAAATAAGCATATATTTATTTATTTAAGCTACTGGTTTGAAATTTCCCATTTCATTTGAGTGGATCAATCTAATAATCCTTATTTACTGAATTATCTGCCACTATTTTCCACATGAAATCTGTGTCATTTCAAGAACAGTGAAAACCTGGCATGACAAAGTACTTTACAGAAAAGCCGTAACACACTTGCTGTACTTGTCACAGAATTGTGAACATAAGGAATGAATTAAATAAAGAGACTGCAGGAATCAACCTGGGAATTGTGGGATTAAAGGGGCTGTCAGCTGACCCAGAGGGACAGCATCCACGTCTGCTCCAAACACACCACTGTGTGTAACATTTCTTTTTGAAGTTAGTCAAATGGACTAGCACAAAATTATGCAATATCTTTGTTTACAGAAAGGATGAAGGGATTAGCTGAAATAAAAAAAAAACCAAATAAAATAAAAACCAGACCTCCCATCCATGGGAAAATGTCACCAACTTATGCAACAACAAAATAAATAGTATTTCAGGGGAATAGCGGGCAAGATTCTATCTATCTATCTATCTATCTATCTATCTATCTATCTATCTATCTATCTATCTATCTATCTATCTATCTATCTATCTATCTATCTATCTATCACTTTCAGCTATGAGATTATATGACAAATGGGATTCTAACACATTTATGATGCACACCACCCCATCCCAGAGCCACTTGGTCAGGTAAGTAGTGACTAAGTTACTTCTCCTTTGCTCCAAGGAGTATTGCTCTACCAGTCTCCACGCCCCAGGCACACGGCGATCCATACAGTTGTATTTTAGAGCTGATTAAGCCATTAGCTTTATTAATTTACTAATTCTTTCATTTCAGGAGAAGAAGAAACACTGTAAACCCCAGTATCAATGCTGAGCACATTGCACCTCATGTGCTGAATGGCAGGAGAACACAAGGGCACCCTCAGCAGGGTCTGGAGCTGCACGTGCCAGCCCGGGACACACGGATGGAGACAGGGTTTATTACCCTGTTTATTATGTTTTTGCACTTGATACAGTTTGAGGAGTTGATTCCGTTTCCCAGAGACAACTCTTCAAGTCTGAACGTACATCATGGTGTACCTACCTGTCAGGAAGGTTTCACTTCTTTATTTTATGAGCGGAGAGCAGATCCACAAACAGCCTGCTGGGATTTGGAGGAGGGGCAGGGGGCTGAATGTTTCCTTGCTGGCTCGCTTTACAGAATGAAAGCAATAGTCTACAGGCATAATTAGCAAACCATATTACAGGCCTATTTCTGTTCTACATTATTTTATTTGACGTCAGAAAAATAATGAATAGCTATTTTGCATATTACTTGCGATAGCAGTTAATTTACTCTAATCAGCCTGAGGCGATGGGAGCGCAGATTAACTTGTGGCTTTCTTCCCCTCACTTTGTTTCAGTATAATTGTCCTCCTCTGACACAACCTCAGTGAATAATATTACAATCTCCAGCACTATTTTAATCGCTCGTGTTCCTCGCCGCTCTCTGTGACCAGGTAGAAGACAACCAGGGCTGTGATGCACAAAACACCACCTGCTGCAGAACACCTATTTCCTTCCTTACCTTACTAAAAGAGCTGCTCCTGGGTTTTCCACTTTTTATTCCAAAAGAGGGAAAGTTGAAAGAGTGGTAAAGATGCTGCTTTATATTCTTTAAAGCTGTTCCTGTGTTCAGCCACCAGTAATTGCTTGATATAACCCGCTCCTTGGTGGTACCTGGCAAGGGATGTGCTTACTTGTCAAGGCACAATGGAGCGACAGCAGCGGTGACAATCAGCAAGGCAGATCAGATAGTGCCCAAATCCCAGTGAAACCCACAGCAATAGAAAGGACAAACCCCCGGGAATTAGTTGTGCTGAAGCTTTTGAAATCCCTGATCGCTTGCTTCCCAAGTCTCCACATCTCCCAGACCTAGTCCTCATCCCTGGAACGGCGGATTCAAACCAGATCTCACCACACAAGTCATGAACCCCAAGCCCCTGCACGGCAGCCAGAGGGACTGAACTAGGATTCACAGTAGCAATTCTCAATTATAATGCAAAACTCCATCTTTCCTGCTATTATTTAGTTTCTTTTTTTTTTTTTTTCTTTTTAATTAAACTAGAAATTGAGGCTGTCCTATGCACTGAACTCAATTAAATAAGTCAGGGTACGTTCAAAACATGCTCTCAAAACCCTGCCACTCGAAGCCCAGGCTGGAACATCTAATCTGCAAGGAGCAGACAGCTGCAAGCAGGAACTAAATTACCAGCTGAGCATAGTGCCACTAAACAGGTCTAATAAAAGGCAGCACTCGCTGCAGTACCTACATAAGAGCTGAAGATCTGAGGACAGCTCCCAAGGTGAGGAAAACTTCAATCCAAGTGGAAGTGTGGACTGGGGAGAGCAGGGCATTTCTTTTGTTTATGGGTTATATCACTCCACATTAGGAAGTTGTTGAATGTTTTATCATGCAGTGATTTTGACACCACGGGAAATTTTGTGGTGAGAGGGCAGCAGAGGGCAATAGGTGGGTTTAACCCACCGCCTGGGTTAAATTTGCTGCTGACTAGATGAGTTCTTCAAATCTGCATGGACCTCTTTCCACATCAGAGAACCTGCCTCAACATTTCCTTTTGAAGCTTTTCGGTTTTCTATTACTAATTAAACAAAAGAGAGAACAAAAGAAAGAAATCAGGCATGAGAGAGAGAAAAAACCTCCCATCCCTGCTCTGATGAAAATTATTTATTTATACATTGATAAAAAGCTTCAGTAAGGTAATATCTGGTGGCTGAACACTTGTCTGGTGTGTCAGAGGACTGGAGATGCTTCAGTCTGAAAATATCAGACAACATATGAGGATCTCCTGTAGCCATGCCTTTCCCAAGACTTTTCTTCTTGCACAGTAACTGTGAAAGTTCTCAGGTTCATCCCAAAACAGAACAGAAAATCTCCTGCGGGACAGAAAACATTCTCCCCAGCAGCTCTACTTTTTAAACACTAAGACAGGAAAATGATTAAGCTTTTTTTGCAAACAAATGCAAAACCACAAGGCATCTGGTTGCTAGAAATCCTACATATCAGGTTATTCTTTATAATCAAAATGCTCTCCTTCAGTCACACTTAGGTATGGCCTAGACTGAAGGAAGCAGCAGAAGGGCAGCAGGTTTGCTGTTTGACTTGGTGTTTCCCTAATCTGTAAAGGATTTCCAGCTATTCTCATATTCAGGGACAGAGAGGCTGCTACAAATCAATGTTCAGTGATTTTTAAAGTGCACACTGCCATCAGGTTTTTATGAAAACACGAGCTATTTACAGAAATAAATAATTGGACATAAAGCTGTTTGTTGCTCATAACAGATCACTGGACATCAGTAAAGCGTTCATTCATCTCTGTTTCATTTGAATGGGAACACGTTGTGTTTGAAGCACAGGAATGGAAGCAAGAAAAGCTGAATCCACGTGTGTTTTATCAGCAGTTGCTTCTCAAATGCATTCTCTAATGCCACATAACAAGGTCAGCGATCCGAGAAAGCTAAGAAAACCACAGGGTAAAAGGACTGAAAAAGATGAGATTTATTAAGCCTCTTTTCAAGTTTCCCTAATAAAAATCCCATCACTAATCAGTCATTCATAACAAGTACTCATTAATTGTCACCCTTCTCGACGCGCTCAGCAGCAATACGGTATTTTTAGAGGTGGGGAGGCTGAGGTGTGGAGCAGCGAGCTCACAAAACTGATGAGTATAAAAACAGAGGAAAAACTCAGGGTGTTTTTTAGCTCTTACACCTGTGCTTTATCCAACTGTTTATGGTTGGGTCTGTACTAAACAGGCAGCCTGCCTAGAGCTTAAACACATCATCAAGCGACAGAGATGTATTGGCAGTACCTTGTTTGCTAGGTACAGCAAATATTTGCTTTCAGTTCCCAAGCCCTGCTCTGACACAAAATAATTTATGACTCTATTGAGTATAAAACCGCAAAATGGCATCATTTGGCTCATGCAAAATTAATGTGATGTGCTGCAGAAGAAGAGGAGGACTCCGCTGGGCCGTGACAGACACCAACAATTTAAACACAGAGAAAGTGCTCAGTTCTGCCTTCTGAACACACAAAACTTGGTGACGAATGAGTTCTGGCAAGACCTTCGCTACCTTTTTGGTAGAGATTTTAGGCCTCTGCCACAGGCCACAATGGGAGCCGCTGTAATTAAGGCAAGATGCTTAATTTTATCAACACATGGATGTGTGTTCTTTGATTTCCCCCCTTTCTACGATAAATTTCTCAGACATATTTCTGTACAACGGGTCCTCTTTAAGGGACTTTGATTTTGCAGCTAAACAACACTATAGTCATAGGTTCTTACTTCCATTTTTGCTGAGATCTTGTTGCTTTTCTCATGTACGATTCAGAGTTCAGTTTTCAAGGACATGCACTTGCTAAAAAAGAAGGACGCGTGTTCTCTCTGTGGGGTCTTCCACCAAATCTTTCACATTACAGGCTACAACACTCCAGTCTAAACACTCAAGTCTCCCATGAACACTGAACACTTGTAAGATTAAATTAAAGACTCAGATTGCCCCACCTACACAAGGTTTCTTTTTGAAACGCTGAAATGCCTCTATATTCTTTCTTTAGATCTAAACCAGGGTAAAATAAGATCCATTCTATTTTTAATTTGGCCTAAATTCCTGCCTTTTCCCAGGTCTGTCTCTCCACCCACTTTTCACTTTACTACTGATTTCCTTGACTAGATGTTTGTCCTCACCCGAGTCGCTCACCTCGCTGTTTTAAAGCCCTGCCCCTGGACTGGAAGCCACAAAGGCTGAGCAGACTCAGCTGCTTCGATTTGGGATATAAAAGGCTTAATTCATTCAGCTTGATTTTGAGATCTTGAGTTTGGCATTCAGCATAGAGTAATTGCCTAGTCTTGAAAAGAGTTGCACATAGATAAATTCAGTGTATTTTAAACACAAAACACATTGAATGATTTGAAATATTTCTTCATTGCTGTCACAAAGGAGTTTAATTTTTTTTCTTTAATCTATCATGACTGTAGCTATAAATCCAGGGATGGAAATAAGCATTTTCATTTGATTAAGCATTTTGAAGCCGCTCTGAGTTTGGGAAACACTAGCTTGAAGCACAAAATGAGAAATAAAATGACACAATGAAAGGTAAATGTCACTAATCTTCTGATTTAAAACACAATTAGAGAAGACTTAAATCCTATAACAAATTTTAATTTAAACTGTAGCACATATGCAGATATGCTACAGCTTCACCTACAGAGGCCGGGTCATGGGCAACCAGTGGGCTCTGACCTTTGCTTTGTATATTATTTGGGAGAATGGTGTTAGAAACAGAAGTGAGAGTTAAAAAGTCACACAAACCAGAATTGGATCAACCTTCTAAACCATGTCTGAACCCACCAGCAACACAGGAAGGTTCCTCTCCACAGGGAGTTTTCCCAGGCTTTTTAAGTCCTCTGTTTTGCTATGAATGAATGAAGCAATTTACAGATGCCTAAATTTTCATGATACCTTCTAGTCTGGAAAATAATTCACAGCCACTGACAAGATAATGTTTGTATCTGCAGGAAATCAGAATGGTGAGTGAGACCCACCTCCCAGACAGGACGTCAGCACCTTTTCTATTTCCGCTGCTTTTATAGCACAATTCCTGCCAAAGCAGCTTCCAAGAGCACCCAGTTCTACAGAGAACCTGAAACTGGGAAGACAGTAAGACAAGGGAAATGAAGGAAGCAGAAAATACGGACCATCGATACCCCTCGAAGCTTCTGCCAACCACAGCGTGAGCCTGTTCAGCACTTCAACAGATTGGACCTGAAGGCACTGGGCTTAAAATGATATTATTTACTTAAACAAGCCATGAGAACTCCCAGGCTGAGTTCAGTGATGCACACACAGCCCCATTAGAGCTCAACTGAGGCCAGGATTATCGAGGCCAAAGGGGCTGCTGGACACCAGGAGAGTGAATTCCCCTTCCCTTCTCTTCCCTAATTCACAGGGGCTGGCACTGCCCCTGCAAGCACCTTCCCAAAAAATATCTATTCCGTGATGGTACCAGCTGCAGGAGTCAAGTAAAGCATTTTATTGATGTAAAAAGGGCTGAAGCAGCTCTCATTTTATTCCCTTTAGTTGCAAACAAGTAGTGACTAAGAGGTGCGAAGTACACTTTCTTTTCTCCCCAATCTTTCCCAGCCTAAATCGAAATATCTTTCCCCGGAGATTTGGCACTGACAGTGACAGTCATTACTCTTAATACTGAAAAACAGTATCATCTCCAAAAACCTGTAGGATCCCTACTTAGAAAAGGAAGCCTCTGCAATCTTCATCTTAGGGTTTTCTTGCCAAGAGTAGAAATCCATACTGCACTGCCGTGGCAAAAGCTTCCTCTCAACACCTGTGGATTTCGGATTGCAAATTAGGAGTTCTATTTCTCTGCAGTCTCACAACAGCAAAATAAAATACCAGCAGGACACCAGATGTGAAAAGGTAGGATTTGACTCGCCAAGAAAAATTTGGGTCCCATCCAAGAGTGAGGGAAAATTGAAGCGTCGACAATTTGTTTAACTCTGTTTTACGTGAAGTGGCCCATTGATTGCCTCTATTTTCGCTTTACTCAGACAAAAGTTGGCTACTTAAATTGAAATGTAGCTCAGCAATAGACAATTAACAAGTGGAGATCTGTGGCACAGCACTACAGGAGTGATTTTCCCCCCACAGAAACATATTCCTTTCATTTCCCCTTCCCTGTTCAGATGGATATGCATTTACGAACAGAAAAACTGTCTGTGTGACTGTATCTAGGAAGACATGGAGTAAAAATGTCATTTACAGAAGAACAGGGTTGCTTCCCAGCTCCTTCAAAGACTGGAAATGTTACCCGTGGTTATTTAATACATGAACATTTTATAACTGCACATAATTACTATTATGACACTAAGACAGAACCTATAACTTCATAAACATGGCAAAGTCACTGTCACAGCTCTTCTGTCTATCCTATTTCTCCCTCAGTAGAGACAAAAATAGCTAAATTACCTTTCTCATCCATGGCAAACCTAATATGAGCTCTCAAACCCACCACATGCTGAGGAGAAAATACAGCCCAGGTGCCCCCGGTTATTACTAGCTGGTGTATTTTTTATTTTAGGAGGCCTGCAAGACTTCATTATCTGATTTTACAGTGGTACTTTACTGGTAACGAGTGAAACGCAGGTGAAAAAGCAGAAGGAACTGAAATTGTGTGCTCTGGGAGGTGGCCGGCCAGCCATCCTGAGGGAGGGATGGAGGATTCTCCACGTCAGACAGCCCGGCTTGGAGCTGCACCCAACTCACCTCAACACCCCTAAATCAAAACTCAACCTGCGCCCTGGGAACAGGCCACAAATTGCAGGAATTTGTATGAATGTGCACGGGCACATCTTGCCTTTCTCCTAAAACCTCCCCATGTCTGTAACAACCCACTATCGGTCTTCATCCTGAAATTTTCTTTGCTTTCGTCCTTCTTTCCTATTCCTGTTCTCATTTTTTCCCAAGTAAGTTTGCCCACTCTTTGTGCGCTTTTGTTCCATCTCACCCAATTTGCTCCCTCTGCATTTTCACTTGTATCTGCTTGTCTCATCCCACGTTAATTTTACTGCCCTGACTACAACTTGGCTTTTCATATTGTCTTTTCCCACATCTGTCTGTGCTCATTTGAAGCACTAAATTGTACTTTCTTGTCTACAGCTTTCCAATGTGATGTTTCAAAATTGAAGGAAGAACCAATGGCCTCAAGACACCAAAACCCATCCGTTTAAACTTCATCTGTAATTGTGAGTCTATATAGTCTATTTTCCCCTGAAACACCTATGCAAAGAAATATCATGGGAGAATAAATGACACATCCCCCAACACGTGTGAATACGGAGGCAAGCCAGAACAGAAACAGATAGCTTATTTGGGTTTTGGCAAGATAGTATTTGGCATTTAATAGATCAAGTGCTAATCTGCATTGTATTTATTCAACACAGCATTTAGGGTGCATTTAAATGGGAGAATGATAAACAGAAAGTAGTTCTACAAAATGAAATCAAACTATATGCTATTCAAAACCCAGGAATTATTAAAATGAAAAGACAAAGAGAATTGGGGGAGTGTTTTTATGAAGGATATTAACTAATACTTCTAGGGGTTTCCTTGTAGGTGTAGTTTTTTGTCTCACAGTGGAAAACTGTTCCTCTGAGGCAATTGCCTTCTGAAATCTCATCTGTGTATGGTATGATAGCCTATGTATGGGCTTGATTTTCTCATTCACCTCTTACTAACCCTCAGGTGCAATTAAAAATTTTCTGCAGATGGCCGGTTAAAAACCAGTGCCAAAAAAAACCAAGAAATCCACAGATCAGGCACTGACTCAGGAAAAATTCTTGTGACTGTATCTCATATATTTTTTTGAGTATTTTTGGAGTCTTTTATTGTCATGTACTTCCAGTCATGCTCCAGTAACTTGATTTCAGCTCTGTGTGTCCCTCCTCACAATTCTGGGTGTATTAATTTCCAGACATTTACATGTTTTTTGCTCATGTGTTTATCTTGTTACCTTTGGGGGACAGACGTTGAACAGCTGAAGAGGTGGACTATCTTTTGTATGTGTAAGCAAGAAGGTTTGTATTTCGGCCTGGGATTTCACTCCTTATCTTTCTGCAATATAACATTTGCCATTTAATATATCAGAAGATAATCCATGCTGTATTTGTTTCGTTTTGCTACTCAGGAAAATTAAAATCCAGAAACATTTTTTTTTCTGCAATGTTCTCAATCAGTTGCAGGGGCTGATAACAGAATTTTATGGAGATTTTTGACTGCAGCTGTTTCTCTGCATTGCTTTCTGTAGCTTATTACGCATCACAGTCACTCCTACACCCCCTTCATCCATATGTTTACTGGAATGCAAATACCCAAACTCATTAGTGTGCAATTTTTTGACTAGCAGAGGTTAGAGCCGACTGAGGCAAAAGGAAAAGAAGTATCAGTATACACATCAGTATTTCCCTAATGAGAAAGAAAGGAAACTGTCAGCTAACTGAAATCCCAGTTTGTCCTTGCTTGTGCTAGGGGCACCGAGATTTTGGGAATGCAGAGCTCTACTTTGTAGGAACCTAAAGGTCAGACCTGTTGCTGCAGCAGTGGAGCAGGCTGCGCATTGAGGGTGAGATATATATAAATACAGGCAGCCAAACCACAACACTGTTTGTCCACAAGACATTTCTGGGGTCTCCATGCCAATGTTATCCTTTCAAGAAGTTGGTGACTTGAATACAGCTGTGGTACTTTAGCCCCTGATTTCAGTGACTTGAATACAGCTGTGGTACTTTAGTCTCCAGCGTCAGTGACCTGAATACAGCTGTGGCATTCTAGCCCCCAACTTCAGTGACCTGAATACAGCTGTGGCATTCTAGCCCCCAATTTCAGCGACATGAATACAGCTGTGGCATTCTAGCCCCCAACTTCAGTGACCTGAATACAGCTGTGGCATTCTAGCCCCCAACTTCAGTGACCTGAATACAGCTGTGGCATTCTAGCCCCCAACTTCAGTGACCTGAATACAGCTGTGGCATTCTAGCCACCAGCTTCAGAGACCTGAATACAGCTGTGGTACTTTAGCCCCCGACTTCAGGTCTTATAGCCTCCTGCAATCCTATTAACTGATGAGTTTGTTTGGGCTAAACAACATGTCTGAATGCAAGCACCACAAAATGCATCCACTCCGTATTTAGTGATGTTAAAAATCATGCATAATTTTACAAGGAAATGAAGAAAAGACCGTATTTAAGGGCAGTACATTGCGAGAGATGACTGGAGCTTGCCTGTGAGCGCCTGCAATAAGGACACTGTTACTTTGCTGTGGCCACTCATTACCTGTATTCCTTCCAAAACCCTTTACATTAAAATATTAACATTTCATGTGCAGTATCTCCTGCTGCCTCCATCTGTTAAACCTGATGCTTCTGAGGTGATACAGATCATTGGTCTTTGGGCAATAAATAAACCCCAAAACATTTATTAATAACA
This sequence comes from Grallaria varia, assembly GCA_013396735.1. Classification (NCBI taxonomy): domain Eukaryota; kingdom Metazoa; phylum Chordata; class Aves; order Passeriformes; family Formicariidae; genus Grallaria; species Grallaria varia. The sequence continues at coordinate 753,567 of VWZG01009088.1, forward strand.
ATGTCACAGAAAGCAAAAGCAGCATCTGACAGGGCACAGAATGCCGTGGGGCACAGGAGGCACCACGGCCCCATCTGGTGCAAGTTGCACTGTCAGCAAGCACACAGCACTCGTAACTGGTCAGTGATGTTAATTACAATTAAATTTCACTGCACAACTCTATGACTTGTATGGACAGATGAACACACACTTGATTAACAAGCTACAGACTAAATGGAGATATTTCTGAAGCTAATGTTTCTGAAGACTTAACGGAGTTCAGTCAAGTAATATTTCCTATTCCTAACTGGCAACAGGGAAACAGATCATACAGCCAGATCTCTGAGAAGTACATGAGGTGAAAGAGATGAACATCCTTATCCAGTCCTGTGGTCTGTGCCTGGATATTCACAGCAATAAATCTCTTGACAGAAAGCTTTTGCATTCTATCTCTCACAATCTGTGCTCCTACTGAAACAGTCTTGTCCTGTATATGTTTTGATTGGGTTTTTTTTCCCTTTTTTACAGAAGGGTCAAAAGCCAGCTCACATGTTACCGTGCTGGTGGGCAACTGCTGCCAACTTCACTCTCCTGAAAGTCCTGGAGCATTAAGATGATGACAGGCAGGAGCTGACGTTGCCAGAGTGCCTCCCTGCACCTTCCAGTGCCACCGTGAAAAATGGAAGTGGAAAGGCTGCAGAAACAATTTTCCAAAGTTCTGCTGGACAGCAGAAAACTACCATTAGGAATAATGAACAACGGGTAAGAGAACATAGAAGATATTTTGCTTTGCAAAACAGCACCAAAAAGTATGGGATGACAACTATGGAGAAGAGAATTAGACATCCCATCTTGTCAATAATTTACAAAGATAAATGTTAGGGAGCACCTGGATCTGCAAGAGGACTTCAGGACAGGATCTAAAAGTAGGAAGGAAATCGAAATTACTAAATCACTTTTTCCAAACTAACACCTAACCCAGAATCTAGACCCAAATCAGCCATATCACAACGCTAGGGAAAAACACCTGAAAAATAGTAAATATTGTACAGAAGTTTTTACAGTGGGAAACCAACAAACTTTCCTACTTCCCTTAACTTCCCAGGAAATAGAGACCATGAGACTATAAAAAGTGAAGCCACCAAAAAATCAGAAGTTTGGATGAAGGATGTGTTTTGTCAGTGAGGATTATATGAAAAAAAAAAAAAAAAGAAGATGCAAGAAGTGAGTTTTCTTCTTCCAGACTAAAAGAAGTATGTTAGTTGTCCTTTAGTAGCTTAAAAGTCACTACAAGAAGAGGTAAATAAACTGTGCTTTGTGTCAGCTAGCAACAAGATTAAAGGCAATAATCTTAATTTCTAAGATGTGAGGAACATACAGGTTCATGTAATCTCCTCTCTGAATATTATGAATTAAATTGTCAGGCAAAACCTCCCTGAGAGAAGCACACGGTAGTTTGTTCTGGCTTCAAACAATGTGATAAAATAGGCAACCCTTCAACCTCTAAGTATAATCTCTACTCCTTTTCAATATAAACAGGAAAAAGGTAGAGCAGGTGTAGATTTATGGAATGTATCTCCATACTCTGAAATAAGTAAGAACAAAACAAAAACATGCATCAAAAGCATTCCAAGCACAGGCCGAGGAATTCAAATGTTAGCAAATATTATGATTCCTGTGTTGTCTTAAATTATTCCAGGACACAAGCAATCAAAATTCTTTGAATACATCCATGATTATTAATATTATTATTATTTCCAAACCCCCTGCACTGCATCCTGAAGAGTGACTATTGCTTTCTTACAAGATGTGATGCCCCGTGCCCTTTGACAGAGCCGTAATTTATTCAAATCCTGCTCTGAATGCAAAGCTGCTCATTGCTGAGCAGGCACTCACCGGGGTTCACATCTCTGTCTCCCACCACTTCCCAGATACTCACGAATTCTCCTTCACAAAATCCTCCCAAGCTTAAATGAAGGGATGTCCCACCGAATTTAAACCCAGAATTTCAAGCCTGCCCAGTACATTGTGGCTGCTCAGCTTAAGCCTGATGCTGCACACCCTGATTCTGCCTCTGACACTGAGAGAGTCATTTTTAAAAGCCTTGCTCCAAATCACAGACAGTCAAACACAGCCAAAACTTCTGTGTGAGGCCACAGGGGGTTCATGCTGCCCATTATAAAGAGCATAAACAATAATGGTCTTGTAGAATATTTGGCTAAAACAAGTCACCAGCAACGGACAGGAATCCTCTCCTAAAATTGTGGACAAAATAATAAATAGAATTCTGCTTTCTTTCCCAATTAAAAACCCCCCTCATTTATAGCCTTCCTACCAAACGGAGGTAAGAAAAATGAGGAAAGAGTAATTAAACCTGAGAGTCACTGTGGTCTAAAACGTGCCAGCCAAGCTGTGGTGACAGAAGGGAATGTCTTGTTTAGCGTATTTGATGTGTAGTCATACACACACAAACACACTACATAAGTAGCCTCACTTAAACTTAAAGGAACAGTCTCAGCTGTTACCTGAATTGAGAATGACCCAATCTTTCAAAATAAATCCGACGCGCATTTAAATTCCATTATTAAGATTTCACTTTTGAAAATGTTAGAATATGTATCAATTTTTGAAATGAGAGATGCGTTCACTAATGTATTACAATCTAATAAAAATACTATGTTCAGAAAATTCTACATGACAAAGAACAAAACAGCAATTTAACAAGGAGATTCATATATAAAATCAAACCAAAAAAATCCATGACCTTTCAGAAGATGTAACACTTTCACATCAATAAACCATGACAAATACTCAGGAATTCAGACACTCTGGAATCCAAACAAGGGCTTGGCTTGGTGTAGCCAACCAATTCCTATTCCAATGTCACTATTTTGGTTACAGGTCGGATTTTGTGTCGCAGTCAGTGTCATCCCTGCCGGGATTGCAGCTTGCTTGTTCTCCCCTCCTTGTGCTCAGCCAGAGGAGCTGTGCCAGCAGAAAGGACCGAGGGTTCCCACTCTGCTGGATGGGATCAGCCAAGAGGTGCTGCTGGGCAATCCCTGTGCCCGGAGAAGTCTGGGAGCAAAACTCTATTTGTAAAACTTACACAGCTGAAAGACTGAAAGTGGTTCTTTTTCAGAGGGTAAACAAGGCAGCGAGTTTCAAATGACCTACTATTAATGCAGTGTTCTCATTTAAAATCTGTTACATAAAAATCCTCAAGTATTTGGGTTTGGGGTTTCCAGATTTGCTGTCAAATCCTAATGAATAAAAATGATGCAAACCAAGACAAACCAGAGTCAACGAGCCCATTTTTTGCTTGATGGCCTTTTTCTAGACTTCTCTATGTGAAAAGGTTTCATTTTCAGTGAACTAATTGCCCATTAATTGAAGGTAAATATTGGGTTTTTTTGAAGTGCCTGACTGGACACTGCCCATACTCCTAAATTCTGTTCCGTAGAAACACGAGTACCGAGTCCAGCTGCAACCCTGGACCAAGTTTTTTATATAGCAATATTGAAATGTTAGAAAATAGATTTACTCATACTTATTCTTCTTGCATCTCGTTCTCTGACATTATTAGCTTAGAGCCCCATACACATGAATGGGGCTTACTGAGGGTGTGTAACACAATGCTGTAACATCCTTGCCAGACAGACACAGTCCTATGTGCCCTAATGACACAGATGCCAACTTTGGAATGATTTATATTCTAATATCTCCTCAGCCTTGTAATTTTTTCCCGTATTTATCAGCCTCTGCTAATGAAAATTATTTTTCCCTGTTCTTTCTTTAAATAAGAAGAATAATAAACCACCTTGCTATTTTTATCAGTCCTTTATAGAAAATTAATTTTCTCAACCTTCTGTCTTCTAGATTAAATTACATGGTACCTGCAAGTTTTACACAGGCCATGGGGGTTTTGTTTTTAGATCCTTTATTTAATCTCAATGCCAGATTTCCTCCAAATTTTCTCTGCCTTCCACCCAAAAGGGGTCACGTTGCAGCTGAGCACCAGCGAGGCACCTTCACACTGCTGAGCATAGCAAGGAGGGCAGTGACACGCAAGAAACCTCAGGAAAACAACATGTGGAAAATCAATATTAAAAACAAACTATCCATGTAAGCAGCCCCGGGAGAACAGCAGTTTCCATCAGGATGATTTCGTCATACTGAGGAATTAACTGATGAGCTCTCATAATTTTGGTTAGTCTGGGTGGTTTTTGTTAATCCAGAACAAGAGTAATGAACTCAGTGATCCCTGTGGGTCTCTTTCAGCTCAGGATATTCCGTGATTTTATGAGTCAATGTTCTAATACTTCGAACATGGCCTATACACAGGTGATGATTTACCTTCAGAGAAGATAAAAATAAAAAGAAATTAAAAAAGAATAAAAGAACGGCACAGCAAGGGCTTATTAGAAAATCTGTGGTTTACAAATTTTGTACTGCTACAATTCATTAAAAAAAACCCACAAGAAATATGTGGGCATTGCTAGAAAAAAGATTTGGGAAACTCCATAATATCTGTGTTAAACATGACCTTTCTGTTACTATTTACATTTTGTTCATTTCAGAGAAAATTAAAAGTCTCTCTCAATATCTGTGTATATATACATACATTTTTTTAGTCCACATTAACACAGCTACATCTTAAAAAAAGATAGCTCCTAAAAAGCTGTATATTCATTTCCACTTTTCCACTCATGCAGTGCTCTCATTCATACCAGAATCTGTCCTCAACATAAATGACCTTACAGAAGCTTGTTAGATAATAAGACAATCAAGCAATAAAAGAAAAAAATAAAAGGAGACTTCAAATGGACATGAACATAATGTCCATGCATTATGGAGACTTGAATTCCCATTTATATTCTCGTTCAGAATTAAAGTGGCCTCAATTCTCTCTGGCTTAATTGCTTTCAACTTGAAGAAAATCACTGATGATGGGGTGATTTAAAGGCGCAGTATTGGATGGCACTGGGTTCTTCAGGTGGATTCAGGAGACCCCGAGCCCACGGAGAGACACAACATTGCCCTCGTGGTGCCCTACACCAACCCTGAGACTGCCTTACAAGCTATTTGAATTTTTAACACATTGTGGGATTTTGTTTGTTTGTTTGTTTATAAACAACAGCTATTTTGTGATTTCATCTATGTTTTTGTATTTCCACTAATTTTTTCCCATACTGACACCACTCGAGTGTTGCTCCTACAAGTAGCAGGGCAAGAAACCCATTGGTGGGAACATGCTACATAAGAAAAAAACCATATATAAATTCCTGCTTCATCACTATGACTCGAGTTAGCTCTTTATTCTCCACTGGTTACGAGGTGAGACCATCCCTCAGAACATCAGTAAACTATTCTAATGACACTGCCAGTGTTCGTTTTGCCAGCTCATCCCAAAAGGGTTATGGTCACTGGAAAAATACACCCTTTTTCACTCACAGTTTAGTGATGCTGTTAATACCTGCTTTTTCTTTGAATGCAACTTGTTTCAGACATCAAATGCAGCCTATCTTCAAGTATATACAGAAAATTTGCTATCAATTATAGTCATCAATTATTAATTTTGGTAATATTTGATTAATAAAATGGAATGCACAAGTTCAAACGCACTCACATAATTACTTGAGAATATGCACGTGCCAAACATGTTCAAGCTTATTCTGTTTTGATTATAATTGTTATTTTGATCCAAACCAATAACCTGGCACAATTAATTAGTTCCCTTTTACTGCAGTTGTGTCACACGCTTGATATTTTGATTCCCTCACTTTTACCAGTGACTCTGAAGACTTTGTGGCTGAATTAGCTGACTTTTGCATACAAGCTCCTATCGTTCCATGTTCATAAATCAAATTTTATTTATTTATGTATTAGTTTATCGAAGAGAAGAACCATTATTTCTTCTATTTCATATTTGGACCTGAGTGTAAAGTCCTATTCTATTTTGGGAAGGAGTGCAGATGACATTACCCTTTGTCCCTTTTCTTTATGACGAGCAGCAGCCACGAGGTTTCCCGGGGAGCAGAGCTGGGTTGCTGGACTGGGAGGGAAGTTCCAAAGGAGATAAAAATCCAGGGGGAAATGTAAAGGTGGCTGAGTTTTGTGTCTCGGTTTAGCTACAACAATTAGAAGATGGAATAGCACGGAACTGGAAAGAGTTTTCTAAAATTCAAGATCAGTCAAAGAATCTTTTGCCATAAATTTTTCATAAGCATTTGAGCTGAAGGGGGAACAACAAAGTGAAACATCATTTTAATAAGTTTTTTTTTGTCTGGCTAAGTATCTTCTCTTCTCTCATCGTATTTTGGCTCCATTATTATACCATCACCAACTATTCACATCCTGAAAGAGGTTATGGAGGGGGAGGATGAGCAACTAAATCTGAATTCTTAATGAAAACTCTCATATCATGATTCGTTACTACAAAGTTTTTGTGGCCGTTTTTTGGTGTTTTTTTCTTTGTTTTTTTCTTTTTTTTTTAATGAATAAGATTCTTTTTCAGGTCATCTTTAAAACTTTCTAGAAGAGTGGGTCTTATATGTATCTTACAGCTCTTTGAATATCTTTTGACAAGAAAATGAGCTGAGCACTTTTAATAATGGCATGTTATTACAATACTAATGATTTTGCTGTTTAAAAGTGAGCTTTTATGATTATAACTCTTCTCTTTGATCAGCGGAAAATGGTGACTAATCTGAGAGAGGAAAAAATAAAAAAATAAAGTTTTAAGACTCAGAGATCTCTCCAAAGCCTGGTGGCTGCTATAAAATTCCAAGACGAGAGTAAAAAGAGAATAAAACAGGCAGCAGACAATAAGTGCAGATGCTTTATTTTTATCCTCAAAGACTCTCCTGTCCAAATAACAATGAAGCAAATAAAGAAAAATATATAATGGTTTGACCTCCCCTGCTTTCTGAAGTCCTACTTTTCCTCCCTTGTAAGAAACTTCATCTGTTCATTGATATCAAATTCTTTGACTTTTTTTCTCCTTTCTCCTCGGCGAACAAATCCCTCAATATCCAATTTCCAGTTATTGCACTGTCAGGGCATCCTTTCAGGTCACACTGAAGGCTTTTTCCTTTCTCTCCTCCTACCAGAGGGACCCCTGGGAGGGCATCCTGAGCCCTCTCCAGTTGCTGTCCCAGATGGGTGGGAACCCAAAGGCCACGTCCTCCTGGAGCCCAGACACTGGGGGGCTAAAAAGGACACTGGGAGACCCCGCTATTCTCTGCAAGTGTCTTTCCTCACTCCTCCCCTGGCCTTACATCATGCTTAGCTCAGGGCAAATATAAGAGGAATGCAAATTCTACTCGTGTCTAAATGAACAGTGTCATTATGATTTGATTTTTTTGAAAGACACGGTCACAGAAAAGAAGAAAAATAAAATTACTTCCGACAAAGTTAATTTGGAAAGGTCTCTCTCCATCCTCCCATTGGCTGACTGGCTCTTTCCTGGTTGTTGCAGGTTTTGTAATACAGGATTTTGGGGTTGGCCGTGGGTTCTGCCCCATCAAATGTTCCATCAGAGACTTTACCCTGCTTTTGTCTGAGCTCCCAGTAAGCAGCACAACTCTTACTGGCTTGGATGTCTTCCCATGATGCCAAATACACTGAATTGTCAGCCCAAAACTCCTATTTATATCTTCAATCTAATTAAGGGATGCTTTTCATCCTCTGGGATGGCTTTTCCATACCCCAGGAACTATCTCCTGTACGTGGCTCTATAGCAAGGAAAACTTTTCCTTCAGTGATGGATAAAACATTTCCCATTCCTTTGGCTTTTTAGTTCAAACTGCTCACTGGACCTTCCATTGCATTTTGATCTGTCTGATAAACACCAACATCCCATGGGGGTAATCACACAACAGCAGCTAATTGCTCGGCATGACATGACCAACCCCCAAATTCTTCCTCTTACCTCTACCAGAATTATTTCAGAAGTAGAATGAATTTAAAACAAAAAAGAAAACATTTAAAAGGCAAAACCAATGGTTTCTTATGATTTACTTTTTTTCCTGCTAAACTCTGTTGTTATAGAAGAGTCTGCATTTCAAGAGGTTATCTCACCCCTTGCTTCCTTCTATTTTTTTTGAGATTTTAGACTGAGGTGAATTTCCCTATTGTGTTTCAAAATTATTGTTATGTATTGCTAATTATCATTATTATTATTTTCATCCTGCAGCTTTGATTTGAGCCACAGAAAAACCTGTGCTTAAAATCCTTAGAATCCAAGAGAAGTTAACAGAGTAATATTTGTATATTTTTTTTCCTCAGAACAAATTTTTGAGATGATGAAGTAGGAAACTTAAGCTGTTAATGCTCCCTCTGTTTCCCTTGTTTCTCTTTGTGCATCACAAAGGTATCAACTGATTGCTATTACGGACTTAAAATGCAACAGAATATGTTTTTCACTGTTGTGCAGTTGTTGTTTTCCTGACTTATTAATATTACCAAGAAATGCTGCATAACACCACGACACACAAATAGCTGCTGTTCTTCAAACACCATCCCATCACACTCTCTTCCTGTATGCACTTACAAATGTTGTGTGACAGAAATAAGTGGAGCTTGTGGGTTTCTTTTATTCCTACACCACAGCAGAGGGAAAAGCCGATTAAAAGATTTATTCAAATATTTACATGACACACACTGTTGCAGTATTAAAGTGTGAGCTTGCTCCTGTTACAAATCTCTTTTGTAAAGCACTAAGTCTTTTCTCCTCTTTGTTACTAATGTAACTTTTTTATGGTAGTTACAGGTTTCAATGACTCTACTTGTGCATCTCCTCCAGTTCTTCTCTTCTTCATCCCCTTTTTCCCCCTCAATATCCCTTGTTTTTATACTGGCCTGCCAACGTGTGCTGACAGCCCAGGAAGCCAACAGTGTCCTGGGCTGCATCAAAAGGAGCGTGGCCAGAAGGTCAAGAGAGGAGATTCCACCCCTTTCCTGGTGAGACCTCTCTGAGGCTCCTCAGCACAACAAGGACATGGAGCCGGTGGAGCAAGCCCAGAAGATGCCAAGAAGATGCTCAAAGAGCTGGAGCACCTCTGCTCTGGAGACAGGATGGGAGAGTTCAGCCGGACAAAGAGAAAGCTCTGGGAAGACCTGAGAGCCCCTTCCAGTGCCTGAAGGGGCTATGGGAAAGGTGGAGCTTTTGACAAAGACATGGAGAGAAGGTAAAGGGGGAATGGCTTCAAACTAACAGTGGGCAGAGTCAGATCAGCTATTAGGATGAAAATCTTCCCTGGAAGGGTGGTGTGGCTGCCCCATCCCTGGAATTGTTCAAGGGCAGGTCGGACGGGGCTTGGAGCAACCTGAGATAGTGGAAGGTGTCCCTGTCCATGGCAGGGGGGTTGGAACAAGATGGTCCTTAAAGTCTTTTCCAACCCAAACCATTCTGGGATTCTATGATGATCCTATGGAGGTTCATGTAGGACATGTCTGACCCATTTCCTCATTCCCAATACTGCTCCATACTGCTTCATGAATCCTTCCACACACCAGCTTTGATCCTCGCAATCCCAGCCTACGTGCCCTTCATCCACACAGCTCCTTATGTTTGGAAAGTTTTATGAGTGGGTGCCAGACCAATATCCTGTGCATTTCAAACGCTCAACTTAGAGTTCATGCATTCCTTAAGCCTGCGAAATATAGGGGAAAATTATGATCAGATCCCAAAGAGCATCAGAGCCATCAGTATAGGTTGCACATTTCTGGAACAAGCTGCAGCCCTATCCACTATTCCTGCCTTTTCCCATTTTCTCGCAATCCCAAAGAAACCAGAAAATGGGTATGAGGAGAAATGAAGACACCTCAGTATTTATATTACTCCATGGATGTTAAATGTCTAAGCAGTACAATCAGGACTCAGCGCCCCAAGTGCTCCTGTAGGGAGGGAACTGCAGCATCCCCCTGCTCCAAGGCCTTTTCCCTTTGTAAAATGTACATTCTCCACTGCCGTTGTGGTGCACCCATTTACCTTGAACAGTGGAGGTAGTTATGTAGACATATTTACAGTATGAATGTGTAGATGTACACAGTTAACAGTGTATTCTACAGTATTATTCCTAATGTTCCCAAATGCATTAAAATATCAGAGAGCTTGAGCAACGTGCATTTTATGCTTCCTATTAAATACAAGGAGATGCAGAGTCATAAAAGAAAAAAAAAAAGCTTTGTGTGTAGACATATAGCTCATTGTGGCAAAGCTGGGAGAGCCCCTAAATCTGATCTATCCTCTTGTGAATTTTAAATGTGTTACCTTCCCTATCATCTATGTACGGTGATCAAGGACTCATGAATATGCACACTAGTAGCCAAACGAGCTGGAATCCTTTAAAAAGCCATTCCCCAAGAGTACAGCAGCCCTACTGAAGACCTCAGCTAGGGATAAATTCATTCCAACTCAGCTCGTATTTGTTTCATGTGACAGTCACAAGCACCATCATCAATTTTACACCAATTGCAAGGACCAGCAAAAGTAATCGCTTCTGTTTCTTGACCACTGAAGACAAGAAGTCCCATATTAAAATTCATCAAAACTATGAACTGCAGACATATGGAGCCAAACATCTTACTACGAAGGCATTGGATTGATAATACATTACTGCAAAACTGTTTAATCTCCCTCTCTGCTTCCGATTGCTGCTTTATTTCCTCCTAACCTAGTTGTGGCTTTTGCTTCAGTCCCTGTTTCACTGCCAGCTCTGGGCTCTGCAGTACTTGCAGTGATCAGTGGCATCCCATCCATTGCCCCCGGTTCTGGTCTCTTTAACAAAGGTCTGATATTTACACTGTGCCACTCGGAATCGAAAATTAGGTGACGGAACAGATGAGTTTCAGTTCTGCAAAACCTCTGCCTGGGTAAGCTATTAGTCTTTTGGGTGAGCGGGGGGTGTTTTCTAGTGGGAATCTATTAAATATAATCTGGAATAACCAAAACATCCAACACAGTTTAGATTAGAAAAGTGCCAAAATCCTAACAAAGTAACAGACATATTACACCCATAACAGAAGTGCTTCTCCAAGAACTGTATGAGTAGCAGAATCTTTCTTCTCTCAATTTCAAGCTCAGTTTTAGAAGAATAACAAAAGTTCTTTCATTCCCTATATGAGATGAAAGCAGCTTAGCAGCTCGAATTCCTCTGTAAGCTCACAGAAGAATATATAAACCCATCACCACCAAACATCTGACAAAACTTACAGTCACAGAGATGTAAAACTAACCACACTTAAAAATAAATATTCTTAAGTGCAGTGAGGGGAACCATTCGGAATGAAGACATTTTCCACCATTTCTTCAGTTTTTTTATGGGTAAAATCAGAATTTCTGACAACTAAACACATAACAGCACAGACATGAACACGCTAGAAGAGCAGGGCTTGACTTTGTACTACTACAGAACTTTTATCTCAGACATAAAGGCTTGTGATCACACTCTGAATTTCTTAGCAGAGGAAATGGTCTCCTTTGTGTGAACCTTCAGCTTGCAGGAGAACATGAGGGACATTGAACATACCATGACACCATTACATGTGACAGGAGAAAATACCTTATATTCATACCGTAATATGTAATTCTTGCAGGAGATAAAATCTTCCAGAACAGCCTGGGGCTCAAATTTAAATTAAAAAAAAACTAAAATGGGTATATATGCTTACAGTGTATAAACATAACTCCCTTAAGAAGCTGTTGCACACCCACTTGCATGCAACCCACTCCTTCAGTGCTCAGCTTGCAGTATATTTTCTTCATATGGATGTTTTTGTGATTTTCTTAAATAAAATAAAACCATCAGGTTATCCAGACAGCAGTTCCACGCTAATACTTTGACGCCATGAGAAATATCAACTACTATCAATGCAAAGAATAAAAACACCAGAGAAGAAAAGACCAAAAGAAAAGAACCAAAGTAGAAATAAAAAAAAAAAAGAAAAAAAGTATAAAATCATTTTTAAATACTCAGAATACTTTTTGATTATCAGTTTGCATTCTGTAGTAAAATCCAGTCAAAAAACTAGTAGAACTAATATGTAAGTTGGAGCTTATCAGTATGTTAGATATTCAATTAACAGAACAACACATCAGATAATTAATAAAACTGCCAATAAAACCAGCAATGAAATAACTGCTGACAGACATGCAAAATTTGTACTCTGTGAAAATTTTCCACCCAATGTTTCCACCAGGAAATAAATAGATTTTATGAAGAATCACAGTGTAAAATAACATAATGAGACCTGGCCTTTCCTGCAGGCCAGCACTTACAAATACCTAAAGCAGAGACTATTCCTCTCACACAGGGCACTGAAAAAGGCGACTCTGAGTAAAATAGTTTGCAGGCAGCAGATAACAACTGAGGGGAAATAGCCTCTCCTTTTCTGTTCCACCCTCCTCACCCAACCAGAGACTTGCATAGAATTCTTCCATCCCTGACAGATAGGACTGGCTAATGACAGGCTTTGGATTCATCCTGCAAATCCAGCTAAGGATGTACAAGCAAACGTGGAGAAAAAAGGCTGCTGTTAGCATATTTGAAAGCTTCAGGTTCTTTCGGACCAGAACTTGTAGAAAAATCGATTTCTACATGAATTTTTATTTTTCTTTTCAAGCGACTCTGCAGTCAGATCGAGTCGAGCTTACCATCTGCTGCAGAGAGAAATACAGCCCTGCTCAGGAATTGCATTACCAAAGTTCTTTAGAAACTTTACATGCAAGCTGTTCCTGTCAGAATTGAAGTCATCGTGATGATACATCTTAATATTTGGTCAGGCTTTAAATAAAGAGTGACAAAAGTCCACATATGGGTGACAAGCTGTTCTATGGTAAATATTTTTGTATTTACTGAGAAGGGGCTTATGGCAGCTTAGGACATATTCCACCAGGCACTTCAATCTAAACTACTTACCAACTAATAAAACCAAGATAAAATCCCTGTAAGAAAATCCTCAGTGAAACTTAGTTTTTAAATTAACTTGATCCTATTCTTATTTGTATTTCTATTCAGTTATGTTTTTACCTCATTTATTTGAAAGCCTTTCCCAGCTGGTGGATGTTACAGAATGGAAGACTTTTAGTGCCCTGTATTTTAACTTAGTTTTATTCCCACGTGATGTTAAATCTTTCCACGAAAGAGAAACAGCAAATAAAACGCAATTTTGCCATTATAGCTGACCCTCTAAAGCAGGGTAAAAATTTGTCCACTGTTCTGTGTAAATAAAGTTGTTAAACCAAATTTCAATTCCTGCAACTGAGGGGATACAGCATAAAAATGCTTTAGAAGTTCCTTGAGTTAGAATCAACTTACTGCAAACCAAAGGCAAAAGCAAATCTTATGACAATAAGGGAAAAAAAATGAGTTTTCTCTGTTTTGTTTCCATTTTGAGAAGATACAACGCACACGCTGCAATTAATATTGCAATTAACGTAGTTAACTATTTGCTCCACGCTCATTATGTGTTATTATTACGGCAACTATGCCAATAACTCAATACAGCAAAGAAAAAATTGTTTTTAAAACAACTGAAGAAAACAGAAACTACATGTAGTCACAGGCAGGCATGGATCGTGTAAATAAATGCTAATAAATGCAACGTGTAAAATAAACGCTAATCATGCTAATAAATGCATGATGTAAAATAAATGCCAATGCAGGTAAGTGACTTACCCTGCTGTAGGATCAACAGCTATGGCCTTGGGGTTACTGAGATCCAGCTCGATGAGGGTCACACACACTGACCCGTTGTGGCTGCACACGAAGATCCTGTCGCTGACATGATCCACGAAGTAGAAATTGCCCGTGATCCAGTCGATTGCAATTTGCTGCACGTCTGCCAAAAAAAAAAAACACACAAGGGAAAGGAAAAGAAGCTCAGGAGTGCCATTGCAATACAAAGAACCAGCTGCCAGCTGCTTGGCAGAGCAGATGCTCTACCCGCTTAGAGGGCTCCAGCTGTTTTAGGCGCATTCCGGGGTATATTGTAACAAATCCAGTTCTCAACACAGCAATTGGGGTTGGAGAGAGGGTTCCCTTTTTAAGCATAGAAGTCTGATTGCAATTCAGCGGCATGAAAGACACACCTTTGTCTGGAGATCTCGTAAATATTTTAAAGTTTGTCATTGCTATTTATTTTTTTTTCCTTTTTTTAGGGTGTGTTCAGAAACAACATCATTCAACGACGGTGTGCCCGCGAAGCAGGGGCTGAGATGGTGATGGGAGCAAACCACCACAATAAGTAGGTAAATGTCTGTGTGATACTCATATAGAGATATTTATTAACATCTGTGCAGTAGTTTTCCTTCCCAGGACGCTGTGGCAGATTCACAGCCACCAAACACAACTGTTGAAGCAGAGGCTGAGATGGTGATGGGAGCAAAGGGCAGGGGGGAGGCAGCTCTGAAGCCACACGAGCTCTGAAGCTGCTCTTACAGGGTGTCTGTCACACCGTACTAGCAGATGCATGGGTATTCATTCATTTTTATTAAATAACTTTTTGTTTTGTAGTTCTGAGGTATCTGGATGCTGCCAGATTACTGATTTAACCACCACAATAAGTAGCATTGAGGTAAATGTCTGTGTGACACTCATATAGACATATTTATTAACACCTGTGCAGCAGTCTTCCTTCCCACGCTGTGGGACGCTGTGGCAGATTCACAGCCACCAAACACAACTGTTTGGTCAGTTCTTTTCACTGTGGGATCCTGGAATCACTTTTTGTAAATGCCTTAAAAATCCCGTATCTTTTTATAAGTCAACAGACCTGTCCATACACAGGCATACTGTTACAGTAAGCAAAAGCATAAAGAAGTGTAAAGAACATAACTATCAATTTCATTTAACTCAAGATTTCTTTTCTTCCTATCTGTGTTAACAGTATTGTATTTATACCACCCTGTCAGACAGAATTAGTTATTCCTAAATTAAGAATAACTCAATTAATACATTTCCTGTTAAATGTTTTCAGTGCTCAATATTAACGATTTTAATTTAAATATATATATATATTCATTATATTACAGTGGTTTCAGAATCCTGCTAACATAAGCTGAGATTCCGTCATGATGAGAGAAGCCAGATGTGATAAACACACGCTTCACAGGGAAAGTTGTTTTCCCTTTTTTTACTTTCAGTTTTCTGTATTTCTATTACCCCTCAGATGTGGAATTTTTAGGTTTGTTTTCCACAATCCAACACAAAACTGTTGCTACCATCCAGTACATGCTGCACTGGAGAATATAAAATAAACTGGATTGAGCAAAAATTGTAGTCATTAAGTCCTGGACAATAACTGAGGGTTTATGCTCTTGCTAAACACCTAAAACAGACATGGAGACTCAGGTGTCATCCTTCAAAGTGCAGGTAACCCAGATTTACTCCATGAAATCCCAGGAATACCAGCTGTGTTCCACCTCAGCCACCCCATTACACAGTTTGCTGCCATCTCTTCTCCCTTTGATTCCTGCCCTCCCACTATCCATTTCCCTTGTCATTCACAGGTAATATTCTGCCTTTTCCCTTCCCATACCTCTCGTTACGAAGATCTGCTGAGCCAGAACAAAGGGATGCTCCATTTCACCCCGTATCCAAGCCCCAGAGGGAGGTGCACCGGGAGACACGTGTGAGCACTGCTACGTTTTAGACAGTAGCGAGGAAAACTTGGTGGTTTGGGGTTTTTTTTTACCACTTGTCCAAACAAAACACAGGATGTGCTTTTAAAAATATCAGAAGGGAACTCTGTGCCTCTGAAAATCAGTTGAGGCATTTTCAGTGTGTCTGCTTGCCCTGTTGTGAAGTTGGATTCATGGAATGGAAAACTGATGGCTCATTGATTCCGTGAGGCTTTTGAAAATTGCAGATAAGCTTCGACGTAACAGAAGCATGTTGGAAAACAGCATTTATAAAGAAAGGAAGGTGAAAAAGGGATTCCGCTTTACACATTTGTAGAAATAAAAACGGTAATTAAATTCCTCCAAGGAGATCTCCAGAAGATTGCTGCACATTGTGAAGTGGATGAAAAGGAACAAGGTTAAGTAGCAGCCTGCTGGAGGAGGGTACTGTTTTCTTCTTACTGGGTGGGAAAAATACCTATTTATAGACAAACGTGATATAGATTGTTGTATCTGTTAACACAACAATAGTCACAGTTATAAGATCTTTGTTCTATTCTTTCCTTCGTAAGGCTCTGCAATACTGAAAGAAATTGCACTAAACAGGAGGGGGCTTTTATGGAAAACCAGAATAATTAATTCAAGATCATATTAGGGATAATTGCTTGCATCTGATAGTTAAAACTCAGCTTGCTCATCAATCCAGGAAAAGTGAGACATCCTAAGGCAATACCACACCATAACCTTTGTGTCAAACAGCATCGCTACCTTTTATCGACCCAATTTCCCTTCCCCAGCAGGATGCCTTTGGGAAGGGCATGGAGGTCCCAGCAGGACAGAGACTTGGGCTCAATACAACTGCATTCCTTGGAAAGCTGCTCACTCCAGTGAGTGCCATATTTCAAGGCTTAAGTGGAGACTTCCAAGAAAAAGCAACACATTCATTCACAACAATTTTCTCCCGAAGAAGATCAGACTTCTTCAGAGAGATGTCGAAGAACACTTCTCTCAAAAACAGACCTTCTGGGGCAGTACATCACTGTTATCTACTCATTAACCTGGACACTGACCACACAGTTGGGTTGTAGATACCACTGATCTGGTTTGGGTTTTGTCTCCTCCGTGCCGTGCCCTTCCGCAGCGCATTGGGCGCATCCCCTTTGTCACAGGAAAAGTTTATAAAGAATTGCCCAGGTCCACTCCCCAGTCACATTATATTCCACATGGAAAACCCCCGGAGGAGATAAGGAGGGTGTGAATCACATGTTCGTCTGCGTGGCTTTGCTGGCAGCTGTAGGCTGCTGTGAATGGCCCCCCAGTAATCACCCAAGTTGCATGTGCTCTATACCACAGAGATAAGGCTTTGGTTGCACTGGGGACTTTTAAAAATATATATAAATTCCTGCATTCAAGAAGTTACTGAATTAATTTCATGCCTATTTGTGGCCTCATATATAAACCCCACTATGTGCAGATGTCTAGTCCACTCATATCTTTAAAGTAATTATCTTTTTTTTTCCTTTCATTCACACAGTTACAGAAGTTCCTAAAAGGAAATGCTTCCCCTTGAAAACACACATATTTATTCTGAGCAATCTTCTATAAATTTTTGAGGGTTTTTTCCTTTATTAATAACAGTTTCCTTGGAGCATTGCTGCCAAATGTGATCATCCTCCCTTTATTACTTTCTGAAAACTAGGATTTCCTCTGAAGGACTTCATAAAGAATAGTTAAGATATCATATAGTTTAAATTCTACTCTAGTTAATGACATTATGTAGACCGTGGGCACCAGCAAAAGTATGGCTGGAAGTAATCTTTTCCTATTTCTTTTAAACACACAAATATTATTAAACCTTTAGAGAAAACAGCAATTTCATATGAGGGTGGCTAAATCTTCAAAGGGTACTGGAAATATATGTCTTATGACCAAAACATATTTTATAAAAATCAGAGCCATAGAGAATGACTGTCTTCTTTCACTTTGAATTTCAAACATACATCTTGTACTGTATGAATTACTACTTTTATTTCCATTTCAAATCAAGACTTGCACAAGACTTCAGAGAGCAGAGGAGAGGGAAAAGCAGTGACTTGTTCTTGTATTTATATTAGTGTTGTAATTGCGGATTCTGCATATGCATTTTCTATTAAAATCAGCATTAAGAGATTTCATTTTTCCCAGATGGTGAAGAAAGGCTAGAAAATAAAATGAATAAGCTTTTTCCAGTTCTATTTTTCAGTATAAACATTCCTTATTTTTAATGTGAGAACTGATCTAAGCAAAACTACCAAGTGGAATTCACGGGAGTAGTTGGAGTCTTTTTGAGAAACTTCTGAGCAAGCTGGGGAATGATATTAGAATGAATAAAAATTAAAATTAAAAATGCTCATTGCACTCTCCATAACATTCTCGTTAATAATCAAAGAGAGAGAGACTCTCTTGTTATTTTAAGGAAAAAACCTTCTGCTGCCTTATACATTAAACTTTTCCTTGCTCTGGACATGACTGCCATGAGGACTGCCCAAAGGAACGTGGAAATCTACTCAAGACTCAAGGTATGACCATTTCATTACAAGTTAGTATGGAAAATTAGAACCACGTTTCCTTTTTTCAGTACAGATTTTAACCTATATGTTATATATTTTATACTCTACTATATTACATTACATTATATTAAATTGTTGGAAAACATCTTGCAGAAAATGGACATGTGAGCGACCTCAGTGCTTTAGATGCAGCTATGCTGCCAGGCCTCTAAGACTGCAGTGAGAAACTGCTTGTAAGAAGCCTCTGTGGAGATCAACAGGGACAAGAATGTAAACTTACAGAAACTGCAGCAGAAGAACTGAAAAAGATCGGCCACAGAGAGAACTCACAAGGACTTTATTTTACACCAACAGAGTTGTGTGTTATTCGTATTAACCAGTCACAGGGTGGTTTGCAGTGTGTGTGCTATCTGGGTTATTTAAGGGGTGTTTTCACAACAATAAACGGCATTTACCTTGATCATATTGGTCAGTACGTGGTGTCCCTAGGTTTTCCCTCGCAATATTAAATTATATTAATTACATTATATTATAGTATTAATTCTCATGGAATCTTAGAATGGCTTGGGTTGGAGGGGACTTTAAAACCCATCTTGTTCCACCACCTGCCATGGGCAGGGACACCTTCCACTAGATGAAGTTACTCCAAGCCCCGTCCAGGCCTTGGACTATTCCAGGGACTGGGAA